>QLTV01003997.1:140693-155236 GCA_003457575.1 Thermophis baileyi | reverse complement strand
TATCAACCTTGGCAACTTTAAAATATGTGGACTTAAATCTCTCAGAATTCCTCAGCCAACATGGCTGGCTGGGGAGTTCTGGGAATTGAAGTCTGCACATTTTACTGCAATCAGTCAGAAATGGTGTAGGGTCTCCTGCTTGAGCCGAGGGTTGGACTAGATGACCTACAAGGTCCCTTCCAACTCTGTAATCTGTAATCTGTAAGATTGGATTGGACCATGTGATGAACTTGTGGGTGTGGGGCAGGGTTGTGAACTTTCGACTGGGTGGGGGGAAACCTGGAAGCTTTCAGATTCGGGTTTTCCCAGATGTGCCAACATGACATCTCTAATAAATTGGAACTTTGAGGAACTTCTAGCCTTGGAGTTTTATTTCGTTGGGGGTGTTTTTTTGGAACCCTGACACCCTGGTCCACAAATTGTTCCAGTTAACTCCATATGTCTACACCAGGGATGTCCAAACCTGGCAATTTTAAGACTTGTGGACTTCAACTCCCAGAGTTCCCCAGCTGGCTGAGGAATTCTGGGTAGCTGAAGTCCACAGGTTTAAACATTGCCAAAGTTAGCACCCCTGATCTACAGGATACTCTGGTGATTAATTAATCTATTGTGACGTCTTACTTTGATGTGTAAACAGAGCAACATGAGTGAAAAGCACTTTAAAAAAATAAATATCTTGTTTTGAGATGATCAGATTCTGGGGGTTTAGGAGAATCACACAACTGTCCATAGTTGTAGACATTTTTTTTTCCTCTCTCCAAAAGATCTGGTTTGGAAGAATTGATATCTCAACCAACCCTTCAGGGTCTATATCCGTGATGGCGAACCTATGGCACGTGTGCCACAGGTGGCACGCGGAGCCATATCTGAGGGCACATGAGGCGTTGCCCTATGTCAGCTCCAGCGCACATGTGGTGCTGGACAGCTGATTTTCAGCCTTCCGGAGGGCAGGGGGAGGCCGTTTTCGCCCTCCCCAGGCTCCAGGAAAGCCTCCGGAGCCTATGGATGGTGAAAAATGGACCCAACGGGCCTACCGGAAGTTCTGAAATGAACTTCCAATAGGCCTGTAGGGACCATTTTTCACCATCCAGTCTCCGGAGGCTTTCCTGAAGCCTGGGGAGGGCGAAAAATGGCCCAACGGGCCTACCGGAAGTTCGTTTCTGAACTTCCGGTAGGCCCGAAGCCTGGGGAGGGTGAAAAACGGCCCAACGGGCCTACTGGAAGTCCGGAGGCTTCAGTGAGGTCTGCATGCATGCGCGGGGGGGGGGGGGCAGCGCGGGGTGGTTGTGCGTGCATGCGCGGGGAGGGCATTGCATTATGGGTGTGGGCACGCGCCCTTTTGGCACCCGAGCATAAAAAGGTTCTCCATCACTGGTCTATATAGTCTTAAAGTTGCCAGTGGTCTACATCAGAAAATAGAACATTCTGTTCCTGAGATATTAAAATAGTCATCATAATGTAAACTCTTGCAACAGATGACATAACATCCACATATTGTCCATCTATTCAGCAAAGCAAGTGATTATCGATAAACCCAACAAATGTGATTGTGGTAGGGCATACTTAGTAAGACAAACACAGATCACTGGAACAATCATTTCATGCTGCTTTGTGGCAGCACAACAAAAGCGCCAATCTTAGAAACATGGAAGTGGCGACATCCTCTGCAAGATCACATGATCCTGGGGATGCTTCAAAGGTCGTAACTGTGAAATGGTCATAAGTCACTTTTTTCAGTGCCATTGTAACTTCGAACGGTCACTAAATGAACTCAAGGACTAACTGTATTCCAAGCCTAACTATCTATTCCATGATAGCAATAGCCATAGCACTTAGACTTATATACCGCTCCACAGTGCTTGACGGCCCCTCTCTAAGCAGTTTACAGAGTCAGTCTACGACCCCCCAACAATCTGGGTTCTCATTTTACTGACCTTGGAAGGATGGAAGGCCAAGTCAACCTTGAGCCAGTCAGAATCGAACTGCTGGCAGTTGGCAGAGTCAGCCTGCAATACTGCATTCTAACCACTGCGCCACCACAGCTCCTAATGCAACATCCAATCAGTTACAGCAATAGCACTTAGACTTATATACCGCTTTACAGTGCTTGACGGCCCTCTCTAAGTGGTTTACAGAGTCAGTCTACGACCCCCAACAATCTGGGTCCTCATTTTACCGACCTTGGAAGGATGGAAGGCACCAATCTTAGAAACATGGAAGTGGCAGCATCCTCTGTAAGATCCTGTAAGTGAGAACATAGAATCCTAGGGCTGAATGGGACCTCGGAGGTCTTCTAGTCCAACCCCCTGCTCAGGGCAAGAGCCTCATACCATCCCGGTCTAGAGCTAGGCTGAATTCAACCGAAACTCCTCCTTTTCATGGTCGCTAGTCCTCATGGGTTTTTTAAGCCACGGCAAACATCTCCAGATAGTTCCAAGAAGGAAGAGAAGTGAAGCTTTTGTTATTATTATTTTTTACCTCGTTAGGGTTCAAATATGGCTGCATAGCAGAGGTGATATTCAGCCGGTTCTATCCGGTTCGGGCGAACCGGTAGTGCTGAATGCGGGTGGCCCCGCCCACCTGCCTGGACGTAATCACGTCCCATTTATCCATGTTTTCGAGGCTTTGCGCATGTGCGGAGGTGGCGCGTACGAGCGTAGCGAGCGCGAATGCACACTCACATTTGTGAACCGGTAGGGAAGGTAAGTGAATACCACCCCTGCTGCATAGCCTACCCAGGGAGAAGAAAAAACCCTTAGATGTTGATGCTGAACTGAAGAAGCTTCTTGGATGAGAAGTGAAACGTCTTCAAGGAAAAACAAAGAAAGTCCAGTTGCCTTTTTTTTTTTTTTTAAGCACCTTTGGGACAACCACGGCCTGGATGACTGAGAATCTCCATAGACATTTTGATGCTTAAGCATTATTACAAAACAGTTTGCAGACTTCCTTCGATGTGCCTACCTTTAAAAAAAAACCAAAAACCCCGTGCATAAGACGTTAATAAAAATACACTTGGGTGTCAGATCTGCCCCAGTTTGCTCTCTCAGGAAAGTAAGACTCGTGACTCCATTTCGTTGGGGCAAAGGAACTGAAAGAAACTGCCAGCAGCAAAGTGAGGCAGAATCTGGTATTCCTGCGCAAAATACAAAGCTATTCCTTCCAATTCCCCCAGCCAGCCAATGTGATGCCAATATGATGTTTTCTTTAGAATAGAATGAGCTGGAAGGGACCTTGGAGGTCTTCTAGTCCAGCCCCCTGCTCAAGCAGGACAACCTATAGGGCAGTGATGGCTAACCTTTTTCTCGGCGTGTGCTGAAAGTGCTCGCGTGCCGGCACCCCTAATGCAATGTGCCTGCCCCCTGCGCATGCGCACATGACCCCCCCATGCTCCCACCGCCCCCTGCGCATGCGCACATGACCCCCATGTTCCCCCTGTCCCCCCGCGCATGCGTGCATGACACCCCCGCCCCCCCTTTTGGGCCTAGCAGGCCTTCCTGCAGCCTCCTGGGACCAAAAACAGGCCGTGGGGGGCACCAGAGGTGGGTTCCTCTCGGTTTGGACCGGTTCTATAGAACCTGTAGTAACTTGGCAGCCTGGGTTGCTAGAACCGGCAGCACCCGGGCCTGCCACACACCCCGAACCGGTTCTTTCGGTGGCGCCTATGGCGGCGCCATTTTGTTTTTTGCTTCTGCGCATGCGCAGAAGCTTTTTTTAAGCACTGCACATGTGCGAAACAGCAGCGAAGCGGCAGCGAAGAAGAACCCACCCCTGGGGGGCACTGCCCCCTGCGCTCCCTCCTGCCCCCCAACGCATGTGCACATGACTCCCGCCCCCTGTGCATGCGCACGTGACTCCCCCATGCATGCGCGCACATCTCCCGCATGCACCCCGCCCCCGCGCATCCCGAAAATCAGCTGGCCAGCGGGAGGCGCACACGCGCATGCACGTTGGAGCTGAGCTGGGTGACGGCTTGCATGTCCGCAGAGAGGGCTCTGTGTGCCAGCTGTGGCACGCGTGCCATAGGTTCGCCATCACGGCTATAGGGTCTCCTGCTTGAGCAGGGGGTTGGACTAGAAGGCCTCCAAGGTCCCTTTCCAACTCTGTTATTCTGTCTGTTTAATTCTGCTAATAACTTTGGGTGCTCCTTGAGGGTTAATAACTGTGGGTGCTCCATCACTGGAGGTCTATGGAGATTCTCAGTCATCCAGGCCATGGTTGCCCCTAGGTTGCCTCTTGAAAAAGCTCCATCCCTGGAGGCTTTTAAGAAGAGACTGTCAGCCCTGAAGCCACTTTTATGCTGAAGCCATTTGGGGAGCATCTCCAGGGCTGCCACAGCCAGGCTGGTTGGAGCTCTCAGAACTAAAGGGGGGAGATGGAGATAACAGGGGATGTGCAGGCAAAACTACATTTTTTCCCCATGGGAGCCAAGGACGTTCTACCAGCTGTTGGAGAGGCGTGGACCAAAGCCAGCCAGGATGGTGGCTGCGACTTGGTTGGACCATGTGATGGACCTGTGACCTGAAGGGAAGAACTTTGGGATTGTTGTGGTCCGCCAGTGGCCTGCGGAGCTGGCAGCAGAGTCGGATAGCGAGGAGGCTGGGGAGGAACCTGGGCCAGGCCTGGAGGCTGGAGAAGGACTACTTGGGAGTAAGGCTTGAGGATAATCGGCCCCTCCCATAGGCTATATAAGTAAAGAACACGCCAGGGTTCGGTGCAGGAAGCAACTCAGTTCATCTCTAGTTCTCGTCATTGCAACTCGGATTCATTCTTTGTCCCTGTTTGAACTTGGCAAGTTTTCCCTGCAAATTGGTCTTTGGCAGTTTGCCAAAGCAGAGCAAGGTTTGTGTGTCTTATCTGCCTGTCCTTGAAAGACTGTAGCCGGACTGCCTGTACTTTGTTTGGACTTAGGACAACTGCTAATGACAAATAATTAGCAGCCTTTACAACTAAAAGACTTGCTTTACTTTTGTTTGGACTTATGAGGACTGCTAATGAAGATAATTAGCAGCCGTTACAAATAAAAGAGGTTTGTGCCGTGTTATTTACTTAGGAAGCCTAGGTCAGGACAGGGATTGGATTTGTGTGGGGAAAACTCTGGTCCTCCAGAGTTGGGTTTTCCCCAGACGTGCCAATATGACATGCCTAATAAATCTATACTTTGAGGAAGATGCCAGAGACTGGACAACCAAATGTTACAGGGTCTCCTGCTTGAGCAGGGGCTTGGACAAGAAGACCTCCAAGGTCCCTTCCGACTCTGTGATTCCCTTATTCTTGTTTACCTGGGCAAGCTTCTCTGACTTGACGTTGCCATGAGCGTCTGCTCCCTGCCCTCAGTTTATCTTTGTTTTCTGTCTGTGTCGATTGTTAGCGTTGCCTGCATCCAGGAACGTTGCTTGGAGTTTGCTTCCATAACTATGAATGTTTGATGAGGCTTTCTAAATTATTTATGGGCTGTCTTAGAGGGAGTCTGCAGGCTAGTGTGGAACAGGAGTAGCCTGGAGGTGTTCTTTGCTTCTCGAAACAATAAGTATTGTTGGAGGATTTGGAGGAATTCCTTTCCCCCCTCCACCTTTCCAGTTTCTGTCACTTCTCCTTGTTTATCACAAGTTTTTTTTGTCTCTATATCAGTGGTTCTCAACCTTTCTAATGCCGCGACCCCCCCCGCGACCCCCCCCCCCCTCCCCGCGTGGGATGAGTTGACAAAGGGGGCGTGGCACCAGGGACGAAATGCTCCGGGTTCGGGCTTGCCTGCCGGTCGCTGGACAGCTGATAGCATCGGAAGTGGGAGACTTCGCCCGGACGCCGCCATTTGGGTTCTTCTACCCTCTGCGCATGCGCAAAGCAGAAGAACCCAAATGGCGGCGTCCGGGCTACCAGCTGTCCGGCGACCCGCAGGCACGGCCGAACCGGGACCTTTTCACTCCTGCAGTGACAGTGGCACCAAAATGGTGGGCTAATGCGTGCGGCGACCCCTGTGAAATGGTCGTTCGACCCCCAAAGGGGTCGTGACCCACAGGTTGAGAACCACTGCTCTATATAGATCTCTTCAAGCAGATCCCTTGCAGAGCATTTCGGAAAACATGTTCTTTAACTGACAGTTATCTTCTCAAGCATGGTTAGCCACACCATTCACAGTCTTATGGACTACATGTTCAGAATAACAGAATAATAAGGGATCTTGGAGGTCTTCTATTCCAACCCTCTGCTCAAGCAGGAGACCCTATACCATTCCAGACAAGTGGTTGTCCAGTCTCTTCTTAAAAACCTCCAGTGTTGGAGAACCCACAACTTCTGGAGGCAAGTCGTTCCACTGATTAATTGTCCTCATTGTCAGGAAATTTCTCTTTAGTTCCAGGTTGCTTCTCTCCTTGATTAGCTTCCATCTATTGCTTCTTGTCTTGCCTTCAGGTGCTTTGGAGAATAGGTTGACCCCCCTCTTCTTTATGACAACACAATGTTCAAAACTTGATTAGGGTTATCTGTGGATTCTTTCTTTGTGATGTATGCAAAACCCTGCCCATTTGATAAATTTACAGGTCAGGGTATTGCGGAAATCCATGAAAAATGGGTTTGTTTGTTCACCCACCCAAGATAAAGAGGTTATGTGAACATAGATCTAGAAAATTAATGAGGTATCGGATGAATTTATAGTGCCCAGTTGTTGCTTTAAGATAGATTGGACAATATTTGTGATGCCAGCCTGCAGCTTGATACTTTCCATATTCTGGAAAACTGCCAGAGGCCAGCCAAGGGAGGGGTGATATGAAAGGAATGAAGTCACAATCCATTCATCCAGTTTTGTATGAATCTTTCGGAAACTTCACAAGGGATATGTGAAAAGGAGGACTTGGGGTGACATGATAGCAGTGTCCCAATATCTGAGGGGTTGCCATAAAGAAGAGAGGGTCAAGCTATTCTCCAAACCCCCTGAAGGCAGAACAAGAAACAACGGATGGAAACTAATCAAGGAGAGAAGCAACCTAGAACTAAGGAAGAATTTCTTACTCTTAGAACAATTAACCAGTGGAACAATTTGCTTCCAGAAGTTGTGGATACTCCATCACTGGAGGTTTTTAAGAAGAGTTTGGACAGCCATTTGTCTGAAATGGTATAGGGTTTCCTGCTTGAGCAGGGGGGTTGGACTAGAAGACCTCCAAGGTCCCTTCCAGCTCTGTTATTCTGTTAGAAGGTTCGGAACCACAGATCTCAAGCACACGTATACTAAACTACAACATCAGTCTCCCTGAGAATAGAAAGCTGCTCCTGAATAGCCCTCCAGAGGTAGCCTTCAACTGAGCTCAACATTTCTGTTGTTAAGTGAGACATTGGTTAAATGAGTTGTGCCCCATTTTATGACCTTTCTTGCCACCGTTGTTAGGTGAATCGCTGCAGTTGATAAGTTGGTAACCCGGTTGTTAAGTGAATCCGGCTTCCCCATTGACTTTGCTTGTCAGAAGGTCGCAAAAGGTTATCACATGACCCCCGGGACACTGGTATGAACCAGTTGCCAAGCGTCCGAATTTTGATCACGTGACCCTGGGGATGCTGCAATTGTCGTAAGTGTGAAAAATGGCCATAAGTCATTTTTTTTCAGTGCTGTTGTGATTTTGAACGGTCACTAAATGAACTCAAGGACTACCTGTATTCCCAGCCTAACTATCTATTCCATGATAGCAATAGCCATAACACTCAGACTTATATACTGCTTCATAGTGCTTTACAGCCCTCTCTAAGCGGTTTACAAAGTCAGCATCTTGCCCCCAACAATCTGAGCCCTCATTTTACCCACCTCGGAAGGATGGAAGGCTGAGTCAACCTTGAGCTGGTCAGGATTGAACTGTTGGCAGTTGGCAGAATTAGCCTGAAATACTGCATTCTCACCACTGCACCATCACGGCTCAACACCCATATGAGAAGAGATTAACATCAAGATTAACACCAGACCAACCATCAAGTAAACAACACTCCAGTCAAGGAACCATCAGGACAAATAAACTAACAGGAAACAACAGCCTAATCAAGGAACTACCAAGAACACTCCCAGGGCAAGCCACTAGTATATAAAAATAAGAGCAATCCCTATTCCCTACTAGCCCTGATAATGTTACCAAGTTGTTACCTCCTCCTCCTCTCCGCAATCCCTACTGCCTTCTAGTGCTGATGATGCTACCTAGTTGGGTAGTGAAACGTCTGCAAGAAAACCACCAAGCTCAGAGAGCACCAACAATTATGGGCATAAATATCTGATGAAGTGAGTTTGAAGATCAGAAAAGGTTCTATTTTAGAATAGTATTTGTTAGTCCTACTCTTCTGATTTTGACCTACCAGAAATTGTCCTCTATAATGGTTATGGGGTTGGCTTATCTTAGAGTGGGTCCGTGATTTCTTGCATGACAACCATGATCCATCAGACAACCATGGTTAGGTGAGCAAAACCTTAGTCAGTCTCTTTTTCGCACATACCTGAGAGTTCCAACCATAACTAATGCAACATCCAATCAGTTACAGCAATACTGCGTTTCCCTGAAAATAAGACCCTGTCTTATATTTTTTTGAACCCTGAAATAAGTGCTTGGCCTTATTGCCATGCACTCAAAAGCCCGATTGGGCTTATTATCAGGGGATGTCTTATTTTAAGGGGAAACAGGGTAACAATAGCACTTAGACTTCTATACCGCTTCACAGTGCTTTATAGCCCTCACTAAGCAGTTTACAGAATCAGCCTATTGCCCCCAACAATCTGGGTCCTCGTTTTACCGACCTCGGAAGGATGGAATGCTGAGTCAACCTTGAGCTGGTGAGAATCGAACTGCCGAATTGCTGGCAGCCGGCAGTCAGCAGAATTAGCCTGCAGTACTGCATTCTAACCACTGCGCCACCACGGTTATTGCATCTTATGATGGGCAAGAGATGACATTGAGCAGATATTCTACAAGCTGCAGCATAAAGCTCTGTAGCTGAGACCAGAGCAACGCTATAGCAACACCTAATCTCAACCAAGGTGTAGTTCATTGTCATTCTTACAGCCTCAGCTTCTGCACTTGGTGTATGTTGTGACTGGCCTTCTAACAGCCTCAGATCTAAGCTTTTTGGAAAAACAACCTGTTTTTTTTTTCCTTTCGCTTCATTTCTGAACCATGGAGTGTTGATCTCTCTTCTTGGACTGCAGAGTCAGAAAATCCTCTAGTCAGAGGTGGATGATAAAATCAAGCTGCAAGCCCTCATATGCAATATTTAGTTGTTGTTATTTATTGAAACTCTAAGTTGCTGTTCCTAAAGGAATAACCAGGCATTCAAAAACAACAACAACCCAGAGATGAAGATATTAAGCCAAGTGATAAAGCCATTACAATTCAAGCACAGAATCAGAAAAGTAAATGGAAAGGACCAGTTGATTAACTGGGATATAATTTAATAACATGAAGGAAGGAAGGAAGGAAGGAAGGAAGGAAGGAAGGAAGGAAGGAAGGAAGGAAGGAAGGAAGGAAGGAAGGAAGGAAGGAAGGAAGGAAGGAGAAAAGGAAAAGGAAGGGAAAGGAAAGAAGGAAAGGAAAGGAAAGGAAAGGAAAGGAAGGAAGGAAGGAAGGAAGGAAGGAAGGAAGGAAGGAAGGAAGGAAAGAGAAAAGGAAGGGAAGGGAAGGGAAGGAAGGGAAAGGAAAGAAGGAAAGGAAATGAAAGGAAAGGGAAGGGAAGGAAGGAAGGAAGGAAAGAGTTGGGAATGAGAGGAAGGAAAGAGAAGGAAGGAAAGGAAAGGAAAAGAAAGGAAAAGAAAGGAAAAGAAAGGAGAAAGCTTTAGGTTTCACTGGAGGACAGTAACAGGATGAAGGAGCTGGCAAACTGTTCACCAACCATGTTTCAGATTCAAACGATCCTTTCCAATATCTTTCTCCTGCTGTATGGAGAAGAAAATTGGGAAAATGGAAATGTGAATATTTTAAAAAAAACGTTTGACGGAAGATCTCCCTTTGCTGATCTTTCAATTGGAATCCCAGCCTTTCAGGGCCATTTTTTTTATTTGAATGGAAAAATGGGAAGCTTCTATCTAGCATGGATTTACAAGAAGTGTGAAGGACCTATAGCTTTGCAGATGTTGCTGAACTGTGCATCCTTCAAGACTGGCGGTGCTAGCGGAGACGGCTGGAAATAACAGTTCAGCAAAACCTAGAATTCCATAGCTCCCTCAGCCCTATTTTGACATTGATTAATATGGGTCAACAGTAATTAATATCGAGTCCTATAAAAGTGCGTGCAGTTTCAATTCCCCTCACTCCCTTTCGTTGTGCAATATTTCACAGAGCTAACCTTTATACCATCTTGATAGCTCTTGATGGTTTATGACAATTAAATGAGTGAAACTCTTGGTTTTTTTCCTTCCTTCCTTCCTTCCTTCCTTCCTTCCTTCCTTCCTTCCTTCCTTCCTTCCTTCCTTCCTCCTCTCCTCCTTCCTTCTTCCTTCCTTCCTCCTTTATTCCCTCCCTCCCACCCTCCCTCATCCTTTCTGTCCTTCCTCCCTTCCTCCTTTCTTCCCCCCCCCCCCGCCCCCCCCCCCCCCCCCCCCCCCCCCCCCCCCCCCCCCCCCCCCCCCCTCCCCCCCCCCCCCCCCCCCCCCCCCCCCCCCCCCCCCCCCCCCCCCTTCCTTCCTTCCTTCCTCCCTCCCTCCCTCCCTGCCTTCCTGTCTTCCTCCCTCCCCCTTCCTCCTTCTCCCTTCCTTCCTTCCTTCCTTCCTTCCTTCCTTCCTTCCTTCCTTCCTTCCTTCCTTCCTTCCTTCCTCTCTTTCTTTCTCTTTCTCTATTTTCCTTCTTCTGTTTCTCTTTCTCTTTTCCTCCCTCCCTCCCTCCCTTTCCATGTTATTAAATTACAACCCAATTAACCAACCAGTCCCTTCCATTTTCTTTTCACTCTGTTTGAGTGGGAGTGCTGTTATCCCTTTTATATCTTGATTCTCTAGGATTTCTGGAACTTAATTTCCACAGCCCCCAGCCAGCAGGAGGGCTAAGGGGGATGAGAAGGAGGCCTCAAAGATCCAGAGGCAACCAAATTCTTTGCTTGGAGCATAAAAGCTGGAGGTGATCAGGAAGCAAGATAATAGGCTCAGCCTTTTTTTTGCTGAAAAGCATCTGAAACCCACCCCCCCTTTGGGGATTTATCCTGCTCCTGGCTGAAATTGTCCTGTATTACCTTGATGGAAGAGAAGGGAAGGGAAGAAAAAAGGTGGCAGAACAGCCAAAATGTGCTTAAATGGAAAGGTGGGGGGGGCTGCATGCCTTCATTTACAGGTGAGGTTGGGGCTTGCGGTCCTCATTACAAGCCCTGCGATTAATACAGATCTGATTTCATTCAGTTTCCCCAAAAGGAAAGGCGGCAATTTTGCAGCCCCCTCGGTTCCAAATAGAATTAACATTCTGCGGCATCTTCCAGCGAACTGCGAGTTTGCACACATGAGTGGAGACAATTAGCTTAGAAGTGATTGAGCACCGTGACTGGGAAAAGGATGAGTGTGGAAGAAAGAAAAAGAGAGAGGGGTTGGAGATGGCAGATCCCTTCCTCTTGGTAGAAGTAGCTGGTTTCAGGAGCAGGAGAGGAGAGAGACTTGGAGCCTCTTGAGGTGGTACAGCAGAGTCACAAAGATGCTTTTTCCAAGAGGCAACTGGGCTTTCTCTGTTTTTCCTTGAAGACGTTTCGCTTCTCATCCAAGAAGCTTCTTCAGTCCAGTCCAGTTGCCTCTTAAAAAGCACCTTTGGGACAACCATGACCTGGATGACTGAGAATCTCCATAGACATTTAGCTATGCCAGAGCTGAAGAAGCTTCTTGGATGAGAAGCAAAACGTCTTCAAAGAAAAAATCAGAAATATAAACATCCTTTATAGTGCCCAGCCAGTTGATACTAGGGTGTCCCTTCTCCTTTTTCTGCTGATGATGATCATCATCTTCTTCCTCCTCCTCCTCCTCCTCCTCCTCCTCCTCCTCCTCCTCCTCCTCCTTTTCCTTCTCCCTCTCCCTCTCCCTCTCCTCCTCCTCCTTCTTCCCTCTTCTCCCCTCTTCTCCTCCTCCTTTCTTCTTTTTCCTCTTACTCCTCCTACTCCTTCCCTCTTCACCTCCCTCCCCCCCTCCTCCTCCTCCTTTGTTTTTCTCCTCCTCCTCCTTTCTTTTTATTTCCTCCTCCTCCTCCTCCTTTCTTTTTATTTCCTCCTCCTCCTCCTTTCTTCTGCTTTCCTCCACCTCCTCCCCCCTCCTCCTGGTGCCCATTTAAAAACAAAATTTAAATGGATGCTAAAAGTGGTATCCTTGATGCAGAAGGATTCCCTGAATTGATCAAGAGAAGGCTTCTGTGTTTATCCTCCTTCATTTGCATGCAGAATTTCAACCCACCCAGCACAAGGCATTAGCTGGTTCCCGTGACCTTGGGCCAGGCACCAGCATTTGGTGTTTATCAATATATATATATATATAGGGGATTCTCTTCATCCCTCCAGATTTATTAAACTTTTTGAGTGATTATATCAAGTTTTTTTCTCTCTCTCTCTCTCCCTTCCTGCTTTGTGCCAGATAAGGGTTGTCATTGGCACAATGCCTGGAACAGTGAAGGAATAAAAATTAAGAGGGAAGGAGGCATCTCATGAATAGATGAAGAGAAAAAGTACATTTCTTCTGTTTTCCTTGCAGAGGAATGGTGTTGCTTGTAAAGCATGGTTCTTCCCTTCATTTGCTTTTCATCTTCAAAAGGAGGTGGATGGATGGATGAGTGGATGGATGGGTGGATGGATGGATGTGTGTGGGGGGGATTGATGGATGGATGGATGGGTGGATGGATGGATGGGGGTGTGGGGGAGGTCGGATGTGTGTGTGGGGATGGATGGATGGGTGAGTGGATGGAAGGATGGATGGATGGATGGATGGATGGGAGGATGGATGGAAGGATGGATGGATGGATGGATGGATGGATGGATGGATGGATGGATGGATGGAAGGAAGGAAGGAAGGATGGATGGATGGATGGGTGTGTGAGTGGATGGATGGATGGATCGATGGATGTGCATGTGGGGATGGGTGGATGTGTGTGTGGGGATGGATGTGTGGGTGAGTGGATGGATGGATGGAAGGATGGATAGATGAATGGATGGATGTGTGTGGGTGGATGGATGGATGTGCGTGTGGGGGTGTGTGGATGGATGGATGGGTGGATGAATGTGTGCGGAGGGATGGGTGGATGTGTGTGTGGGGATGGATGGATGGGTGGGTGGATGGATGGATGGATGGATGGATGGATGGGTGTGTGAGTGGATGGATGGATGGATGGATGGATGGATGGATGGATGGATGAGTGGCTGGGTGGGTGGGGGGAGGGGTGGATGGGTGGGTGGGTGCGTGAGGGGGGGAGGGAGGGGGGGGGGGAGGGAGGGGAGAGCGCGGAGGCCAGATAGATAGATAGATAGATGGATAGATAGATAGATAGATAGATAGATGGGTGGGTGGATGGATGGATGGATGGATGGATGGATGGATGAGTGGATGGGTGGGTGGGTGGATGGATGGATGGATAGATGGATGAGTGGATGGATGAGTGGATGGGTGGATGGATGGGAAGATAGACTGACTGACAGACAGATAGAAGTATATCCTTCCTTTAAAAATGTAGGTATTTGGTCTAACAGAATAACAGAGTCGGAAGGGACCTTGGAGGTCTTCTAGTCCAACCCCCTGCTCAAGCAGGAGACCCTATTTCAGACAAATGTCTGCCCAGCCTATAATCTAACCATCTTCTTTATTCATGTCAAAAGCACTTACAAAGTATAGACATACAACATTCAACACCGAGCAAATAAAATAGGGGTACAACAATCTATAATCTAACCATGAGCTTGAAGGAAGAGCTGTGAGGTGTTGTTGTTTTTTAATGTCGCACCCTATATGCCTGCTTTTTATCTCTCTGTCCCCCGTCGCTCTATCTCCCTTCCCCTTGGCCATGTTCTTGTTTAAATCAGCCTGTTTGAGAGACTGTTTGGGAGCGGGAAAGGAAAAAGAGAGGATTCCCCCGAGAACACATTATCCTGCCTTGTTTATAATCCAATCCAATTGGCTTATCTAAGAACTGACGGGAGAGCAAAATCACTTCCCCGGAGCTATCAGTATCTTGCAGGTTGCTACGATACACAATCAAGTTTGGTTATTTCTGATTATTGCTTTGCTGGCTTGTGTATATCTAACAACATTACACCATGCCTTTGGAAGCCTTCCTTGTCTTTTTTTGACAGCGAACAAGGCATATATATTCTCAGTGTCTTCTGAGGGCAGAAGGTGGGGCCTCTGACTTCTCACTCTTGCCAGTGGTGGTAGGTAGGGCATGGTCAAGGGGGGGGATGGTTGCTTGAGAAGAAGACACTTGGGACAAGCCTAGCAATATATATCTTGTGGTTGAAAGAATAAAAAGGAAAAGGGCTTGCTTGATTGGCCTTCCAGTGGGATGCTGGAGGAAGGGAAGGGAAGGGAAGGGAAGGGAAGGGAAGGGAAAAGGCAGGCAGGCAGGCAGGCAGGCAGGCAGGCA
>QLTV01003997.1:119913-133173 GCA_003457575.1 Thermophis baileyi | reverse complement strand
AGCAGAGCAGAGTAGAGTAGAGTAAAGTAGAGTAGGATAGAGTAGAACAGAACAGAACAGAACAGAACAGAAAAGAAAAGAAGACTGAAGAATGGAATGGAGAATAGAGAGTAGAGTAGAGTAGAGTAGAGTAGAGTAGAGTAGAGTAGAGTAGAGTAGAGTAGAATAGAATAGAATAGAATAGAATAGAATAGAATAGAATAGAATAGAATAGAATAGAATAGAATAGAATAGAATAGAATAGAAAAGGGAATGGAATGGAATGGAATGGAATGGAATGGAATGGAATGGAATGGAATGGAATGGAATGGAATGGAATGGAATGGAATGGAATGGAATGGAATGGAACTTTACTGATGCATCACATCATGGCCCCTTTAACCTTCCACTCCCATTGTCTCTCCATCTTGCAGCTGCAGAGGTGTCTCAGGAAACAGTGGAGACCCTGATGCAGAAATTCAAGGAGAGCTTTCGGACCAACACACCCATTGAGATTGGCCAGTTGCAGCCTGCTGTGCGCAGCTCATCTGTTGGGAGACGGAAACGCAGGAACCGACACCGAGGTAAGTGTACACATTTGAAGCAAGAAACAATTGGAAAACTCTGTTGCTTTGTCATTCAGTTGAACAGAAATCCTTAACAAAAATGAATTGATGTTGAGACTTTAGAACGAGTGCAGAGAAGAGCAGCAAAGATGATTAGGGGACTGGAGGCTAAAACATACGATGAACGGTTGCAGGAATTGGGTATGTCTATGGTGAAAAGAAGGACTAGGGGAGACATGATAGCAGGGTTCCAATGCACAGAAGCGTGGGGGGGGGGAACAACCTATTCTCCAAAGCACCTGAGGACAGGACAAAAAGCAATGGATGGAAACTAATCAAGGAGAGAACGAATTAAGGAGAAATTTCCTGACAGTGAGAACAATCAACCAGTGGAACAACCTGCCTCCAGAAGTTGTGGGTGCTCCATCACTGGAGGCTTTCAAGAAGAGATTGGACAACCATTTGTCCAACATGATATAAGGTCTCCTGCTTAAAAGGAGGTTGGACTAGAAGACCTCCAAAGTCCCTTCCAACTCTGTTGTTCTGTTATTCTCCCGCACATCGCTTCTATTTGAAATGTTCTTCCTTTCACTGCTCACGGTTAATTGGCCCTCAGGCCTGTGAGTGATTGGAAGTCCATGGAACATTAAGGTTAAGTGATGATTTAGCAACTTACAATGTTTGCAGTTTGCATCCAATTGCAAACCTAAACCCCTTTGCCTCATTAATCCTTCAGAATCCCATTGCCTCTCCCTTTTCTCCCCCTTCTTCTTCTTGTTTTTTTAAAACTCTCTAAATGAAATTGTCCATTTGGGATGCATTTATTTTCTCCTAACAGCCATGTGATGGTGACACCAGCCGAGTGTGAATTCAGCATTGCTCCGTGTAAGCGACAGTCAACCTCTGATCCCTGATGGATCTGCGTGTAATTATTTTTACAGTAAATTTAATTAATGCTGAGCTTCCGTGAAAGATGGCTCTCCTTAATTAACATCAAATAATAATAATAATAATAATAATATTAGCAATTAATATTAATAAATATTATGGAAGATGCAAATGAAGGCCAGCACCAACTAAAGAACTGGCAGTTGTGGTTTCATGTTGTTGTGCATATAATAATAATAATAATAATAATAATAATATTAGCAATTAATATTAATAATTATTATGGAAGATGCTACAGTAAATTTAATTAATGCTGAGCTTCCGTGAAAGATGGCTCTCCTTAATTAACATCAAATAATAATAATAATAATAATAATATTAGCAATTAATATTAATAAATATTATGGAAGATGCAAATGAAGGCCAGCACCAACTAAAGAACTGGCAGTTGTGGTTTCATGTTGTTGTGCATATAATAATAATAATAATAATAATAATAATAATAATAATAATAATAATAATAATAATAATAATAATAATAATAATAATCAGAAGCATTTAATGTCCAGGAAGGCCAATACCCAGCTAAAGAACAGGCAGCTGCAATTTCACATTTTTTTGAAATAATAATAATAATGTGCTCTGGGATTTTAGAATTCAAACAGACATGTGCTTGCCACATGACACCTCAGACTTAACAATTGTCAGTAAGAAGGACAAAAATAAAGTCTGGATAATGGATGTTGTACCTGGAGACAGGAGAAGAGAAGAGAGGAGAGGAGAGGAGAGGAGAGAAGAGAAGAGAAGAGAAGAGAAGAGAAGAGAAGAGAAGAGAAGAGAAGAGAAGAGAAGAGAAGAGAAGAGAAGAGAAGAGAAGAGAAGAGAAGAGAAGAGAAGGAACTGGAGAAAAATTAGAATATGCCAAGCCCTGTGATTACTTATTTATTTGAATCTGCCTTTATTTTATTTTTTTACAAATAACTCGAGGTGGTGAACATAACAAATATAAGGAAAAAAACTGTGGCAAAAGAAAGGAAAGATAGTACGAAGAGCCATAGGCGCCTTGGGTGCAATTCCAAAATATCTGGAGTATCATCTTGATCCCGTTGGTACTGACAATATCACCATCGGTCAATTGCAAAAGGCAGTTTTAACAGAATAACAGAGTTGGAAGGGACCTTCCAACTTCCAACCCTCTGCTCAAGCAGGAAACCCTATACCATTTCAAACAAATGGTTGTCCAATTTCTTCTTGAAAACCTCCAGTGTTGGAGCACCAGGGGTGGGCTTCAAAATTTTTAGCAAGGGGTTCTCTGCCCAGTTGCTGGGTGGGCGTGGCCATGGGCGTGGCCTAGTCGGCCTCCTGCACCACGGTGGGGGGGGGTGTTTTTGCCCTCCCCGGGCTCCAGAGTCTTTCCTTGAGCCTCTGGGAGGGCGACAACAGCCTCCCCAGGCTCCGGAGGCCCTCTGGAGGCCGGAAACACGCCCGTTTCCGGCCTTCCCGAACTGCCGGTAGGCCAGTTTTTCGCCCGCCCCGAGCCTCCGCGTGCGCCCTGCACTGACCTGCATCCAAAACAGGCCATGTGGGGACTCCTGGGAGGGGCGGGGTGGGGCGGTGTGGGCAGGGCCAGCCAGGAGTGGGGTTTTTCACCCTTCCAAAGCCTCTGCGCATGCCCTCCACTTACCTGGCATCCAAAACGGGCCACGTGGAGACTCCTGGGAGGGGCGGGGTGGGGTGGGTGGGGCCAGTCAGGAGTGGGAATTGGGGGTTCTCCAAACTGCACAGAATCTTAGCTAGAGGTTCTCCCGAACCCCTGCGAACCCCCAGCAGCCCACCCCTGTGGAGCACCCACAGTTTCTGAAGGCAAGTCGTTCGACTGAACAATTGTTCTAACTGTCAAGGAAATTTCTTCTTTGTTCTAGGTTGGTTCTCTCCTTGATAAATTAACTGAATAAGCGAGTTGGAAGGGACCTTTGAGGTCTTCTAGACCGGCCCCCTGCTTAGGCAGGAAACCCTATAACCATTTCACACAAATGACTATTCAATCTCTTCTTAAAAACTTCCAGTCTTGGAGCATTCACAACTTCTGCAGGCAAGTTCCATTGATTAATTGTTGACACCATCAGGAAATTTCCCCTTTGTTCTAGGTTGATTCTCTTCTTGATTAGCTTCCATCCATTGCTTCTTGTCTTGCCTTCAGGTGCTTTGGAGAATAGGTTGACCCCCTCTTCCTTATGACACCACAATGTTCAAAACTTGATTACGGTTAACTGTGGTCTCTTTCTTTGCGATGTATGCAAAACCCTGCCCATTTGATAAATTTACAGTTTCAGGGTATTGTGGAAATCCATGAAAAATGGGTTTGTTCACCCACCCAAGATAAAGAGGTTGTGTGAACATAGATCTAGAAAATTAATAGCAATAGCAATAGCACTTAGACTTATATACCGCTTCATAGTGCTTTACAGCCCTCTCTAAGCGGTTCACAGAGTCAGCATATTGCCCCCAACAATCTGGGTCCTCATTTTACCCACCTCGGAAGGATGGAAGGCTGAGTCAACCTTGAGCCGGTGAGATTTGAACCGCCGAACTGCAGCTAGCAGTCAGCTGAAGTAGCCTGCAGTGCTGCACTCTAACCACTGCGCCACTTCGGCTCTATCAGGTATCGGATGAATTTATAGTGCCCAGTTGTTGCTTTAAGGCAGATTGGACAATATTTGTGATGCCAGCCTGCAGCTTGATACTTTCCATATTCTGGAAAGCTGCCAGAGGCCAGCCAAAGGAGGGGTGATATGAAAGGAATGAAGTCACAATCCATTCAGTTTTTTTCAAATTTTGTGTGAGGGAAAAGAAGGACTGGGGGTGACATGATAGCAGTGTCCCAATATCTAAAGGGCTGCCACAAAGGGGTAGATACTGGAAGACTGCCATCATGTCATCCCTAGTCCTTCTTTTCATTAAACTAGACATACCCAATTCCTGCAACCGTTCTTCGTATGTTTTATCCTCCAGTCCCCTAAAACAGCTTCCATCCTGCAACGGTACCTTTAACGCCCTCCATCATTTCTTCCTTGAGTTCTTTCAAATTCCTCTTTGGGTCATCCATGACCCTTCCCAAGCATCCAAGGTGGCGCAGTGGTTAGAGTGCAGTACTGCAGGCTACTTCAGCTGACTGCTAGCTGCAGTTCGGCAGTTCAAATCTCACCGGCTCAAGGTTGACTCAGCCTTCCATCCTTCCGAGGTGGGTAAAATGAGGACCCAGATTGTTGGGGGCAAGATGCTGACTCTGTGAACCACTTAGAGAGGGCTGTAAAGCACTGTAAAGCGGTATATAAGTCTAAGTGCTATTGCTATTGCTATCCTCTCTTCAACCAACCTTTTTCTCAACTGCCCTTGGATCTTCCAAGCATCAGGCTTTTTATCCAGTGACTCGCCTTTGTCCGATCTATCCCAAACTTTCAAGCCATAGTTTCATTATTATTAGTGCTTCTAGTGAATTATGGGAAGAAAGAAGAAAATCTTAACAGGCGAACGGAAGCATGCCAGAATACAGAATACAGTGGTGATGTGGATTCAGGCAAGAGTTGCTTATACGTTTTTTACAATTTTGTTTTGCACCAGTCCCTGCAGGGAAGCCCAGAGGAAAATAACACAAGGAAAGTCCAATGAAGAGCAGTTGGTAGAGTCTTACCTTACATAGAAGTAAAACACTGCAGGCGTGTAAACCCCCCCCAAAACTGGAATAAGGTTGTATAAACAGAGGCATAGAATCCAAATCACGTGAAATGTGTTAGTGCCGCTTTATAAAGCCTTCGGTGGGTGAGCCTAAACCTTGGCTTTCATGGAAGGGGAGGGACTTCAGGCCATGTCCATCCCTTGCCATACATCAGGGGTGTCAAACTTGATTTCATTGAGGGCTGCATCAGGGTTGTGTTTGACCTCGGAGGGCTGGGGTGGGCGTGGCTGGGGGTGGGCGTAGCCATGGTGGGTGTGGCCAGCTTGACTGACATCGAATTGGCCACACCTTCCTTCCTTCCTTCCTTTTCTTTTTTCCTTCCTTCCTTCCTTCCTTCCTTCCTTCCTTCCTTCCTTCCTTCCTTCTCCTTCCTCTTCCTTCCTTTTCTATTTTCCTTCCCTCTTCATTATCCTTTCTTCTTCCTTCCCCTCTTTCCTTCTTTTTCCTTCCTTGCTCCCTTCCCATCTTCCCTTCTTTTTCTTTGTCTTTCCTCTTTCCCTTTCTCCTTTCCTGTCCCTTCCTGCATGCTCAAATGCAAAAGGGGAAACATCTCTCCTTTTGTTTTGTTTTTAGTTTGTTTTGATAGCCCCCTGCCAGCGAAAATGGACCTCGGGAGTGGGGGCTGCGTGCAACCCCCCCCCCGTGCCCCATTTTCAGCCACGATGGCCTCCTGCAGCCCTCTGACAGCGAAAACGGGGCCCTATCGAACTCCGTTTTCGCTGGCAGAGGCACCGCAGGTGGGTCCTTTGCTGTTTCCAGGCCGGCCCTGTGGGCCAGATCTAAGCACCCAGCAGGCCGCATCTGGCCCTGGGGCCTTAAGTTTGACACCGCTGCAGTAGAGCTACAAGGAGCTGTTTGCACAGGCCCATCTCCCTCGGCTGGCTGCGCGCCTGTGCAGTGCCACCGCTCCCCCCCCCAACCTTCCCCTCACCACCTTTTAAAACCCACACAGGTTCTACATAATCAGAAAATGCAGGATCCCTGTCGACGGCTCTCTAAAGATGTGCAGCCTGGATAATTTAACCTGTCAGCACCATCCATCACCGGGATGCATGTGGCAGCCAAATGAAACCAAATGAAAGTGCGCAGGGGACAGACTCGGGAGGCATCTGTGTTCCAGGCTGGGCTTGTCCCGAAGAGAAATGGCTCCTTCCTCCAGGGCATTGGTGGTGTCGCATGCATACGTTGGCGCTCTGACCCATCACTCACTAACCAGCCCATCACCTCAGCCTTAACCGATCAATTATCTTAATCAAGTAGAAATTAATGCACCTTCCTGTCCGTGGCTATTTACGAGTTGAGTGCTCCTTGGCTAAATGAAATCTTGGGGAACACAGAGACACAGACACAGAGACACAGACAGACACAGACACAGACACAGACAGAGAGAGAGAGAGAGAGAGAGAGACACAGACACACACACACACACACACACATATATATGCAAAATACCACTCATGCATCATCACGAAATCTCCAGACCTGTAAAGCCTACAAACTTGAAACTTGGCACCTATGTTCCTTACTTAGCACTTAGACTTATATACTGCTTTACAGTGCTTTTACAGCCCTCTCTAAGCGGTTCACAGAGTCAGCATGCCCCGAACAATCTGGGTCCTCATTTTACCCACCTCGGAAGGATGGAAGGCTGAGTCAACCTTGAGCCTGGTGAGATCTGAACTGCCAAATTGCAGTCAGCCGGCAGTCAGCCAAAGTAGCCTGCAGTACTGCACTCTAACCACTGCACCACCGAGGCTCTTAGCCAAGTTCCTCTTGGCTTCTAGGTGCTCGCTAAGAAAGGATTTTTCAAAATGACCATCAGATCATTAGTTATTTCTTATATTATTATTAACACACTCTGATGCTAAGGAGTTAGACGTTTTACTCCCCCTCCCAACCTGAAAAGAATTCTGTTCCAACTGTCAGTGGGCATGGCCAGCGCGTGACTCATCCAGCCTGTGGGCTGGGAGTTCAGACATTCTACTCCATGCTAAGGAGTTCAGTTTCGTAGCGAAGCACGGGTATCCAGCTACTAGTGTATATATATATACAGTATACAGTATATATATTCCCCAGATTACCTGACTATATATGTGATGACCTCGGGCACGGCACAGAGATAACACAAGCAGCTGGCAATTCAAACTGCCCCTTTATTGCTCCAAATTTCAACAAACGCTCCCACATTTCTGGCAAGTCCCAGAGCAAAGTGATGGCAAACCCCACCACACACACCTCAAGCAGCCTCTGGCTGAAAATAGTCCAGCCCAGTGCTGTGTACACCAAGGCTGCACAGCAATAAATCCAGCAGGGAAAATCAAGGAGTTCAGGAAGCAAAGGATCCAGGTAATTAGTCCAGAAAGCCAGAAAGAATGCAAGGACTCTTGGGAAGTTCAAATGTTGGCACTCAACACTTCAGGAACTCAGCGTTTCTTCCCGAGAAATGCCCCTTCCACAGCGTCTCCTTAAGCCTCATTCCCCAGGTGTGCCTTGTGAAGAGTGGCGGGGCACTCTCCTCCAGAGTAGCCTGCTCAGTCTGCACTGTTCTTGCCTTCTCTCCACTCTCTGTGCTCTAGGATCAGGAGGGGGTGGTCCTTGCTCCTCACCTGAGCTCTGTCTCTCATGTTCATCCTGCCCCTGTTCTCCCTGTCTACAAGCTGTTCTAATCCTGAAATGCCTTGGCCTGACTGGCCCTGCCCTTCCCCATTTTCCTCCACAGCCAACGAAGCCGCCCCCTCAATCTCAATTGGCTCCGACGGGGGCATGACAATATCTATCTATCTATCTATCTATCTATCTATCTATCTATCTATCTATCTATCTATCCATCCATCCATCCATCCATCCATATATATCTATCTATCATCTAGTCAGATCTCTCTCTCTCTCTCTCTCTCTCTCTCTCTCTCTCTCTCTCTCTCTCTCTCTCTCTCTCTGTATATATATATATATATATATATATATAGTTAGGTAATCTGGGGAGCGTGGGAGAGGGTTGTTTCCTGCAAGGAAAAAAAGTGCCTCTATTTATGGCAGTGCAGCAGCTCCATGGGGATGAAAGCTGGTATAGTGAGACCTTAAGTTTATTGGATTTCTCTAACTGGTTTATTGTAGCAGCCTTTCTCCAAAGACCCATGTGGTGAAGTTTGGGGGCCCTGTCGTTGGACGAAGCTGCAGAGATCCGGGGGAAATAAATGGAACCGTGGGGCTGCTTTCATGGCGGAGAACTTAAAAACGGCAGCAAATTTATTTCTTAAAAGAAAGCTGGCACCATTAAACACAATCCCCCACCCACAAATTGTGTAGGCTGCGGTTAGTGCATGGAATGTTGCTTTCTCTCTGTATTTTTAGCCTTCGAGAGGAACAGAAGGGAAGCTGCGCTAATCTCAGCCCGAGAGACAAATTAGGGTTGGGGTTTTTTTTCCCCTCTGACGTTCTCAAATAGATAAAGTTGTCTCCCTTGTTGTCTGAAGAGAAGCACGGATCATGTTGCCTAGGTTGGGCCATAAAACATCTGCAACAACACCAAAAAACACCCAAGCCTAGAAAGCATCAAGTACCCCACACTCCTCCTCCTCCTCTTCTTTTCTTCTTCTTCTTCCTCCTCCTCCTCCCCCCTCCACCTCCTCCTCCTTTCACACACCCCATTCCCTTGTACTGCTGATGATGTTACCTAGTTGGGTCTTGAGACGTCTGTAAGAAAACCACCAAGCTCAGATAGCACTGAAGACCCCACAATTCTCCCCCCCCAATCCCTTTTAGCACTGATGATATTATCTAGTTGGATAATGAAATGTCTGCAAGAAAACAACCCAGCTTAGAGACCACTAAGGAGCCCACAGTTCTCCTTCTTGTCCTCCTGTTCCACTCCACACAACCCACTCCCTTCTATCACTGATGATGTTGCCTAACTGGGTAATGAAACGTCTGCAAGAAAACAAGCAAGCTCAGAGAGCATAGCAAGGACCCCACAGTCCTCTTCCTCTTCCCCCCTTCTCCGCATAGACAATGAACTCTCATCTCTTGATTGGCAAATTCTATTCACTGGCTGTAATATTGCCGAAGACAATTATAACATTTTTTTGCTCAAAGTCAAAAGAATCATTAAACTATACGTACCACTAATAACCCCCAAAACCAGAAAAAACAAATTACCCATATCAATAAGGAAGCTCCAATCCAAAAAAAAATCTCTTTGGCGAAAAAACAAAACTAACTACATAGCTAACTTTAAAAGCCGCTACAAAAACTTATGCCACCAAATAAAGACTGAATGCACCAATTATCACATCAAACAAGAGGAAAACCTTCTGCGCACAAAATCCAACCGTGCCTTCTATAATTTTGTAAACAACAAACTTAAAGACTCGAGATCCATCCCACCCCTAAAAGGATCAAACAATAAAGACTGTAATGATGAAATGGTTAAAGCCAATCTCTTTAACACATTCTTCAGCTCAGTCTTTGTAAACAGCAACAACTCATACCCAATATTTCCCAGTTATACCACAAATAATTACAATGATTACAATGATCTAATACATATTGATTTTACAGAATACAACGTTGAAAAGGCACTATGCAGTCTAAAACCATCTCTATCTATTGGACCTGATGGACTATGTGCCTACTTCTTAAAAAAGCTTTCCATGGCATTAGCAGAACCTCTAAGCATAATTTTTGAAAAATCTTTCAGAACCAGCTCCTTGCCCAACCAATGGTCACTAGCCATGGTCATCCCAATCTTCAAAAAGGGTGACCCCAGCCTAAAATTACAGACCAATCTCTTTATGTTGCATCACCTGAAAAGTTATGGAATCAATAATTAACCAATCTATTACCCTCCACCTAGAAACAAACAACCTACTCTCCAACAAACAATTTGGTTTCAGAAAAAAATTATCCTGTAATCTGCAACTACTACACTGCAAAAACATATGGACTACACATCTCGACCAGGGCAAAGCAATAGACGCAATTTACATAGACTTCTGTAAAGCCTTTGATTCAGTGGTACACGACAAACTACTTCTAAAACTAAAATCTTATGGCATTTCTGGACTCCTACATAAATGTATAGCTGCCTTCCTGTCAAACAGGCAACAAGTGGTCAAAATAGGAAGTGCTCTATCAAATCCTGTACCTGTTAACAGTGGAGTGCCCCAAGGCAGTGTTTTTATACCAGCACTCTTTATACTCTACATAAATGACCTTTGCAATCATATTATAAGCAACTGTGTCCTCTTTGCCGATGATGTAAAACCACCGACAATACTGCTACCCTTCAAAAAGACCTTGACTTTCTGTCAGAATGGTCAAACAAGTGGCAACTTCAAATCTCAACCAACAAATGCTCTGTCTTACACATTGGCAAAAAAAAATCAGAACATAAAATACAAGCTAGATGGACATGATCTTGTAGACGACCCTCACTCTGTCAAGGACCTTGGAGTACTCATTTCTAAAGACCTAAGTGCCAGAGCCCACTGTAACAACATTGCCAAAAAAGCATTAAGAGTTGTTAACCTAATCTTGCGTAGCTTTTTCTCTGGTAATATTGTACTACGGTACTAACCAGAGCATACAAAACATTTGCTAGACCAATCTGAAATTTTGGGCATAGAAAATTTAGAACTACGCCGCCTTCGGTCTGACCTAAGCGTAGCACACAAAATTATCTGCTACAATGTTCTACCTGTCAATGACTACTTCAGCTTCAACCTCAACAATACACGAGCAAACAACAGATACAAACTTAAGGTAAACCGCTCCAAACTCGACTGCAGAAAATTCGACTTCAGCAACAGAGTGATCAATGCCTGGAATTCACTACCTGACTCTGTGGTTTCTTCCCCAAACCCAAAAAACTTCAACCTTAGACTGTCTACTGTCGACCTCACCCCATTCCTAAGAGGTCTGTAAGGGGCGTGCATAAGCGCACCAGCGTGCCTACCGTCCCTGTCCTAATGTCCCCTTTTTTTATTCGTATCCTTTTCATGTTTTCAAAATCATGTTTATACTTTTATCTGTTATCTTATATATGCTCGATAAATAAATAAATAAATAAAAATAAATAAATAAATTAAATAAATAATAAAATAAAATAAAATAAAATAAACCCCACTCCCTTCTAGCACTGATGATGTTACCTAGTTGGATTATGAAACAACTTCAAGAAAATACCAAGCTCAGACAGCACCAAGGACCCCACGATCCTCCCCCACTCCTCCTCCTCATACTCCTCCTCCTCCTCCTCCTTTTCCAAACACAACTCGCTTGTAGCACTAATGTTGTTACCTAGTTGGGTAATGAACTGTCTGCAAGAAAACCACCAAGCTCAGAGAGTACCAAGGACCCCATAGTCCTCCTCCTCCTCCTCCTCCTCCTCCTCCTCCCCCCCCCCCCCCCCCCCCCCCCCCCCCCCCCCCCCCTCCCCCCCTCCCACCCCCCCCCCCCCCCCTTCCCCCCCCCCCCTCCCCTCCTTTTTCTGTCCCAAACTGTGTTGTATTAAAATAGGCTTATCTTTAAAGAAATGGAAAGAAGAACAAATTCTTGATTTAGCACATGAAATCCCCATGGGCACCACCGAGTGACTCCCTTAGACATCAGCTCACCACCACGCTCCGCCGCTCCCCACCCCCCCCTCCTCCCCCTCCTCCTCCTCCTCCTCCTCCTCCTCCTCCTCCTCCTCCTCCTCCTCCTCCTCCTCCTCCTCCCCCAAGCCATGGCCAGCTTGCTTTAATATTTCCACCTACCTGGCGGCTGTGGAATCCAGCAATTTAAAGTCCCGTTCCCCCCCTCCCCCGGTCTTCAAATTGCTAGGATTGAAAAACACCGCTCCAGAGTACAAAAAACATCTAGCAACCGTTTTAGATTTATTAATATCAATTTTATTAGGCTCTATGTCTCCGTGTGCGCAAATTGAAGCTTCCAACGCCCAGAACAAAATAGTCTCCGGGCTGGATCGGTGGCTGATTGCAGGAAAAATGCAAATAAACTTTTAGCTCAATTCACATTAAGACAGTTGGCCCTTAGCTGCATGAAGGCTTTGCATTTAACCAGGTTGCCTTCGGAGTCGTAATTCTTCAAAAAATCTTAATTCAATTACTGTCTGCCATGAAGCTGCCGTCGTGGTCTCAGTGCAAACTTTGCCCCTAATGGCTTCCGAGATTAGGAGTTATCAAGAACTTGGGTGGATGCCAACTAATCACCAGCAGGAAGGCAGCTGGCTGGTAGACAAAGCATAAAAGTTAGCAGTCAACCAAGCTAATGAGCCGTTTCTCTTTGAATACAATGTTAGAGAGATTTTTTTTTACCATAAGCAATTTCTCCAACCTCCTCCTTCCTTTTTTTTTTTTTTTTTAAAATAATAATTCAAAAAGTATCCTATCACAGACAAAAGATATTGAAATTTAAATGAATGTTAAGAAGTCAAAGAAGAAGATGTATTAGAAAGTTTTGATTTTTTTTTTAAAAAAAGTGCTTTTTGGGTATTTTAAAAAAAGGTTTAGTACTTTGAAAGGAAGGGGGAGGGTGAAAAAGAAAAGAAAGCCCCCCCCCCTCTTTTTTCTTTCTTTCTTTCAGTGAGGCCAAAGAATTTGAAAGAATACAATAAATTTTGTAAATCAAAATGGTGACAGCTCACAAAGATTAAGGTGCAAATAGAAATACACATGATTTCTATAGCAAGGAAGATAAAGCAGGAATGGTGAACTTGATTACTTTATTTAAAGAGGAAAAGATGTGCTTATTTGGATAACACTTCTGGAATTTGTGCTTATGAAGGGGAAAATCAAACTTTGATCTTGGTTTTGTTGATTAGAAAGATTTGGTGTCATAGAAATGGGTAGTTATATATTAATGTGTAAAAGCAAAAAGTTGAGGTTGGAGTGTGTTTATCTTGTACTGTGCTAGGAAGAGTTGGAAGTCTATGCCCCCCCCCTTTTTTCCTCTTTCACCTTGTATCTCACACCCTTTCCCCCGCTCCCTTTCCTTCCCTTAATTTCCTATTTTTTCTTTTCTTTTTTGTATTTTATATAACAAAAACAAAACTTTATTAAAAAAAAAAAAACCTTGACAAAATTTCCCCTC
>QLTV01003997.1:83873-95272 GCA_003457575.1 Thermophis baileyi | reverse complement strand
TTCATACTTACATAAATTCTATTTCTATGGTTCACTATCCTATATTATACAGTCATTTGAATTATAATAATATTTACACGCGTATACGCTATAATCATATTGTCATCAATATCATATTATTCTTATACAATAATTTTACTCCTATTCTCTAGCCAGGTATACCATCTACTCCAAACTTGATAGTACTCCTATTCTTCTCTCTCTTTCAACTCCATAGTCAACCTATCCATCTCTGCACATTCAAGTACCTTTCTTATAATCATCGCCTCTGAAGGGATATTAGTCTGTTTCCAATTTTGAGCAAAAACGATTCCGGTTGCAGTTAATATATGTAATATTATATATTGAAATTTTTTACCCATTTTCCCCTCTAAAATGCCCAATAAAAATAGTTCTGGCTTCAGTTCGATCTTCAGTAATTTCTTCCAACCATTCCCCTATTTTAAGCCAATACTTCCTGGCTTTGGGGCAGGTCCACCACATATGGTAGAAAGTTCCTTGTTTGTATCCAAATCTCCAGCATTCGGGTGAACGGTTTGGAAACATTTTGGCCAATCTGGCTGGGGGTAAATGCCAATGATAAAACATTTTGTAGAGGTTTTCCTTATAGGCTGCTGACATCGTTAATTTATAATTTTTCTCCCATAATTTGTCCCAATGGTCTAATTCAATACTATATCCGAAATTTCTGGCCCAACTTATCATCGTCTCCTTCACAGTTTCTTCTTCCATTTTAAATCTTAGGAAGAGGTTATATGCTATGGTAATCATTTCCCCCCCTGTCCCTAGCAATATTTTATCCAATTCCAGTTGTTTTCCATAGACGGCATGCTTGTTTTCTTACACAACAGTTTCAGTAAAGGATATTTCTGTTTCATTTGAATTATTCATATCTAATCCACGTGTGTGTGATAAGTCAATGAAGAGTCATTGGTGGCCTGTCCAACACTGTGTGTCACATAGTGACTGACCAGGAATTACCAAGAATTATGGACAAAAAGCTGGCTTGTTCTCCTCTACTGTTGCTCCACAAAATGTTTGGATTTTTTTGTATTAAAGACATGTTATCCTGTAGACCAATACATACTGATTAGACCTCCGATCCATAATTTATGTTGTCCCCTTTTTTCTAAAAAAATGATATAAATGGGGTCATTGTCCCCACATTTGGGAGAACCGATTCTGTGGTTTAAACTGCGTTGATATTTTAATCGTGACATTTGAAAATAACTTTTTTTTCCTTTTCCACCTTGGCATTTGCAAAGGGCTCCAACATTGAACCCTTGGCTAATTTGCAGCACAAAAACATCCTTTATTTTGCATGCTTTAGCAAATCCCGGCTTGGGTGTTTATTTCTGCTATTTCTGTCTTGCCCTTTTATTTATGAGCTCTCTGAGTAATAACTCCTTTGAGTGCAATTGTTAATCGATACCGATGGGGCCAAAAATTGCACAGCTGACCCATGAAATATTCCAATTAAAAGGAGAATGTGGACCTTTTCTATGCTGAACATCAGCCAGGACTCTACATAGATTTAAAGATATCCGAATGGATCTGCAAACACATCACCTCCTTGGTTTCAGAATAACAGAGTTGGAAGGGACCTTGGAAGTCTTCTAGTCCAACCCCCTGCTTAAGTAGGAAATCCAATGCCATTTCGGACAAATGGTTGTCCAATCTCTTTTTAAAATCTCCCAGTGTAGGAGCATTCACAACTTCTGGAGGCAAGTTGTTCCACTGGTTGATTATTCTATGTCAGGAAATTTCTCCTTACTTCTAGGTTGCTTCTCTCCTTGATTAGTTTCCATCTGTTGTTTCTTGTCCTGCCTTCTGGTGCTTTGGAGAATGGGTTGACCCCCTCTTCTTTGGGGCAGCCCCTCAAATATTGGAAGACTGCTATCATGTCACCCCTAGTCCTTCTTTTCATTAAACTAGACATACCCAATACCAGCAACCCTTCTTTATATGTTTTAGACTCCAGTCCCCTAATAATCTTTGTTGGTCTTCTCTGCACTTTTTCCAGAGTTTCAACATCATTTTTTAATATTGTGGTGACCAAAACTACATGCAGTATTCCAAGTGTGGCCTTACCAATGCATTATAAAGTGGTATTAACACTTCATGTGATCTTGATTCTATCTTTCTGTTAATGCAGCCTAGAACTGTGTTGGCATTTTTGGCAGCTGCAGCACACTGCTGGCTCATATTAAGACCTCAAGGTCTTCTAAAGAGAATCTCTAAGAAAAACAACTGGGGAGAACATTTCCTATAAATGTCTCTGGAGATTCTCAGTCATCCAGGTCATGGTTGTCCCAAAGGTGCTTTTTCAAGAGGAAACTGGACTTTCTGTTTTTTCTTTGAAGACATTTCGCTTCTCACCCAACAAACTTCTTCAGCTCACTTCTCAGCCAGAGCTGAAGAAGCTTCTTAGATGAGAAGCAGAAACGTCTTGAAAAAAAAAACCAGAAAGTCCAGTTGCCTCTGGAAAAAAGCACCTTTGGGACATTTCCTGTGAAACTTTTTTCAGATGGAGAAACAGCCGGGGCCAGAAAGGGTCCAGAGGACCCAGTAGCAAAACCTAAAGCAAGGAGAACCACATCCAATTCATCCTTTGACACAATGCAGCAGAACCAAGAGCCATCAAAAGGAAGCACTCAAAGAAACTTCTACAGCAACAGGCCAAGCCCTTTCTGTTTTTCAAATGATCAGGCAATACCCTTGCATGGCCTTTAGCTGAGCGGGAATCTGTCTTACACTTTCCCTCTGAGAAAAAAAAAGTCTAATCTCAAGTGCCTTTTCCACTTGCCAGACAATGGAGAGACCAGCTTTTGATGACAGAAGATGGAAGGAGTTCCCAGAAACCATTGCTTCTCTTTATTGCTCCCTGCTTCCAATATTTCTTGAGTTTCCATGACCTTACCTGCCCCCCCTTGCAATGTCAATCAAGCGCAACCTCGCGGAGACCTGAGCAAATTCAATTTTCTTCTTCCACATAGGAACCGAGCTTCAGAAGGCTTTAAATTTTTCATCGGGTTCCCATATATATTTTTTTCTCCCGTCCTGCTGGTACATTTTCTGCCTCTGATGGGAGGGCAAATCGATGCTTTTTTCTGGCCTTCTGGAGTGAAAGGATTGGAGGCGCATTGGTTTTCTCCAAGCACATAAACATTTTCTTAAAAACGTGTCCCGTCATTTTCAGCGAAGCCACAAGCAGAAACCTACATTGTTAATCCCACTGTGGTATGTTTTAAGCGGGTTTATTCTGGATCTCACCCGAGAGGAGAGGAGAGGAGAGGAGAGGAGAGGAGAGGAGAGGAGAGGAGAATAATAGAATAGAATAGAATAGAATAGAATAGAATAGAATAGAATAGAATAGAATAATAGGGGAGAGGAGAGGAGAGGAGAGGAGAGGAGAGGAGAGGAGAGGAGAGGAGAGGAGAGGAGAGGAGAGGAGAGGAGAGGAGAGGAGAATAACAGAGCTGGAAGGGACCCTGGAGGTCTTCTAGTCCAGCCCCCTGCTCAAGCAGGATACCCTAGATTATTCCGGACAAATGTTTGTCCAGTCTCTTCTTATAAAACCTCCAATGATGAAGCACTCACAACTTCCGGAGGCAAGCTGTTCCACTGGTTAATTGTCCTCACTGTTAGGAAGTTTCTTCTTAGTTCCAGGTTGCTTCTCTCCTGGATTAGTTTCCATCCGTTGTTTCTTGTCCTGCCTTCAGGTGCTTTGGAGAATAAGTTGACCCCCTTCTTCTTTGTGGCAGCCCCTCAAGTACTGGAACCCTCAAGTTCCGGTTACGAATGTCCAAAGTCTAAAGTTCTGTGAGTTAATTCTGATGCAGTTGCATACTGCTGCTTCAGAAGATGAGACCTACAAATCTCGTCAACTCAGAAAAACTTAGTACAGGTGGTTCTCGACTTACAACAGTTTGTTTGGTGACCGTTCAAAGTTACAACGGCACTGAAAAAGGTGACTTATGATGGTTTTTCACACTTCACAACTGTTGCAGAATCGCCACGATCATATTCAGATACTTGCTAAGTGACTCCTATTTATGACGGTCGCGGTGTCCCGGGGTCACGCGATCCCCTTTTGCGAACTTCTAACGAGCAAAGTCAATGGGGAAGCCAGATTCACTTAACGACCATGTTACTAACCTAACCTAACCACTGCAGTAATTCACTTCACCACTGTGGCCAGAAAAGGTGATAAAATGGGGCAAAACTCACTTGACAAAAGTCTCGCTTAGCAACAGAAATGGGAAGTGTGAAAAACGGTCATAAACTTGTGCCGTTGTAACTTTGAGAGGTCATTAAATGAACTGCCATAAGTGGAGGATTACCTGTAACTTCCATACCCTAATTATTTCGGTTGTTATGTTCTTAATTACGCTCCCGTTTCTAACGTCCTTCTTAAATATAGTGTCCAAAACTGGATAAAATATTGTAGGAAGACCGATTTTGGCAAGGCATTAATTAGACATCAAGATTCAGGGTTTATGCCAGCTGGGTCAATGTAAGCTTTATCACTGGAAGCTTTCAAGAAGAGACTGGACTGCCATCTGTCAGAAATGGTATAGGGTCTCCTGCTTGGGTGGGGGGTTGGACTAGATGACCTACAAGGCCCCTTCCAACTCTGTTAATCTGTTAAGCTCGATTGAAGCAAAGAAAGGCGTTTCTTCCGTGCTTTCCTGGCCAGAAGAAGCTAACATTTAAGATTGTCCTTGGCAGCTCAGCCTGCAAACCGCCCATTAAAAGTTACTCTTCTTCCCCATAGTTTTAGAACCGTATTTAAGAGTGTCGTTTCGGAGATCATTCTCATTCTTGGTGCCATTTCACTTGGTCATTCGTGTTTTTCATCTTCTGAAAAGCCATTATGTCTCGATTGGAGACTGCCCCACCTCCTCCCCTCTTCCAGAGGATATTAATCTGTTTTATTGGTATTTCATTGGCAGCTCTGATGGAAATCTTCTGCACCCTGCATAATTTTCCTAGCAGAATCTCTCTCTCTCTCCCCACCCCCCCTATCCTTCCAATACAATGCCCGGCTCGATCAAGTTGCTTCAGCCTGTGATCTCAACATACGTACATGAGTCAAAAGAAGCTGATAAATGTATAGCCGTACAGATGGGAGGCTATACTATACTCTGATCCTATTAAACTTTCTTAGGGGCAATAACCAATCATTCTCACCAATGTTGATAAAAGAGTATGTTTGTAGCTCAGGGTTGAACCTGGTGCTCTCTGAGCTTGGTGGTTTGCTTGCAGGCATTTCGTTACCCAACTAGGTAACATCATCAGTCCTAAAAGGGGGTGGGGTTTGCTCCATGTTTATATACAGTTCCTTCTTGCACTGATGATGTTATCTAGTTGGGTAATGAACCTTCTGCAAGAGAACAACCAAGCTCTTAGAGCACCAAGGACCCCACACTCCTCCTCCTCCTCCTCCTCCTCCTCCTTCTCCCTGTAAACCCAACTCCCTTTTAGCACTGATGATGCCATCTAATTTGGGTCATGAAACATCTATCCAGTTTCCCAAGGTCATTTGCACATACCATTATAATACTACTGAAAATACTAAGAGTTTCCCCACTCCTTCTCCTCCTCCTCCTCCTCCTTCTCCTCCTCCTCCTCCTCCTCCTCCTCCTCCTCCTCCTCCTCCTCCTCCTCCTCCTCCTCTCCACATACCCCCACTCCCTTGTAGCACTGTTGATGTTACCTAGGTGGGTAATGAAATGTCTGCAAGAAAACAACCCAGCCCAGAGAGCACCAGGACCACACAGTCATCCTCCACCAACCTCCTCCTCCTCCACCTCCTCGCACTGATGATATTACCTAGTTGGGTAATTAAATATCTGCAAGAAAACCACCCAGCTCAGAGAGTACCAAAGAGCCCACAGTCCTCCTCCTCCTCCTCCTCGCACTGATGATGTTACCTAGTTGGGTAATGAAAATGTCTGCAAGAAAACCACCAAGCTCAGAGAGCACCAAGAACCCCACAATTCTCCCTGATAATGTTATTTTGGGGATAGGTGTCTTGCAGACAAAGGCAACTGAAGACAAAAACCAAGCCGAATTAAATGCAAGAGATTGTGGACAAGTTATTAAAGACGAAACTCACCAGTTCCCAGATGTAAACATTTGAGGCCTGTTTTCATTGCATTAATAGGGACAACTGCTTTATCCATCTTTTTTCAGTAATTATCTCCTTAAATCTGCCACAATATTTTCAGTTTGACCCATTCCCATCCTCTCTTTTCCTCCCCCCCCCCACAGCTCTTTCACTGTTTAAATAGTTTCTAGGTTTGTACAGCTGCTCCACCAACTTTCCAGGGGCAGCTGGTGGCCATCCTAATGGACGTAGAATTAGGGCAAGCCACGTTTTCGTGGAGCAGCACCAGATGTTATCTTGTTTGACTGTTGACAAGGAAGATTACAGTTGCTCTGTCTCCTGACTCGCATTGAGCCAATTTCCAATATATCTTAGCCAGCAGGGCAATGGCTGAGAACTCCGAGCTGACTTGCGCCTCTGAAGCAGATCCAAGTTGGGAAGGCAAAATAAATACAACATTGATCATTTGTTTGTTTTATCTTGCTTTCTATGTGACAGATGGAGCACAAAGGATTTTTTCTTTTTTTTTTTTTGAAAAGAAGAAGCAAAATGCATCAGGAATTGAGAAGGGATGGAGAGGGGAAAGGAGAGCAATTTTTCTAAATAGCAATAGCAACAGCACTTAGACTTATATACCGCTTCACAGTGCTTTATAGCCCTCTCTAAGCGGTTTACAGAGTCAGCATATTGCCCCCAACAATTTAGGTCCTCATTTTACCCACCTCGGAAGGATGGAAGGCTGAGTCAACCTTGAGCCGGTGAGAATCGCACTGCTGGCAGTGGGCAGAGTCAGCCTGCAATACTGCACTTTAACCACTGCGCATCATGGATGGATGGATGGGCAATAGCACTTAGACTTATATACCGCTTCACAGTGCTTTACAGCCTTCTCTAAGCGGTTTACAGAGTCAGCCTATTGGCCCCAACAATCTGGGTCCTCGTTTTACCCACCTCGGAAGGATGGAAGGCTGAGTCAACCTTGAGCCGATGACAATCGAACTGCAGGCAGCTGGCAGACACTTAGACTTATATACCGCTTCATAGTGCTTTACAGCCCTCTCTAAGCGGTTTACAGAGTCAGCATCTTGACCCCAACAATCTGGCTCCTCATTTTACCAACCTCAGAAGGATGGAAGGCTGAGTCAACCTTGAGCCGGTGAGATTTGAACTGCCAAATTGCAGGCAGCCAGCAGTCAGCAGAAGTAGCCTGCACTACTGCACTCTAACCACTGCACCACCGTGTATTAGCCATACTGATGTGAGTTTTGGATCTGTAAGCCATTGAAAATTGTTGCCATTGTGTTATATGTGCAGTTTGGAGCTGGCTCATTCTCCCTCCTTGGAATTTATGCTTTAAAAAGGTCAATAAGTGGCTCTTTTTCCTTCAACAAGATGTAATTCCCCCACGTGCCTTGTTTAACTTTCTAGAGATAGGGTAGTTGCCAGTAATAACTCCATCTAATAGATGGAAATGATGTTCCATCTAACTGAGAAAGAATCCTGCAAAACTTTGATCCCAAGATCATTTGATCAAATCGTCCCACTGAAATGATATCATCCATGCATCGGTTTGAAACAATTTGAAGATGCTTTGTGCGTGCACACACACACACACACACTTTTATCACCTCTTTTATAGAATCATAAGGTTGGAGAAGACCTTGGAGGAGGTCTTCTTCCAACCTTATTAGAAGGTCGGAGAAGACCTTCTAGCCCAAGCCAGAAGTTCTCATACCACCTTGGACAGATGGTTCTCCAATCTTTTCTTGAAAACCTCCAGCAATGGAGCTTCAAGAGCTCTGGGAAGCAAGCTGTGTCACCGCTTCGTAGTTCTCTTTGTGTCATGCCCCTGTCATAGCCGGAATCTGTGGAGGAAGACGAGCCCATGGGGATCAAGGGGGCGACTTCTTTGGCTTCAGAGGAATGTGGGGAGGAGCAGGCCAAGGCAGCCCAGGGCCCCTCAGGATTGGGACGGCTTGTTAGCAGGGAGGAACAGGGGCAGGATGACCAAGAGAGGGCAAGCAGTGGACATGAGGAGCGATGGAGCTCAGGTGATGAGCAAGGACCTCCCCCTCCTGATCCCCGAGCATGGAGAATGGAGAGAAGGCGGGAACAGCGCAGGCCGACCCGACAACTCGGGAGGAGAGCGTCCCGCCCCTCTTCACAAGACTCACCTGGGGACTGAGATTTAAGGAGACACTGTGGGAAGGGGCATTTGTCGGGAACAAACACTGAATTTGTAGAGTTGGGTGTGCCGGTATAGATATTTGGAGTTTGCAGGACTGCTTGCTTCTTCCTTACTTCGTGGACTCAGTGCCTTGTTCCTGACTTCATGAACTCATTGTTTGTTCCTTGCTTTGTGGACTCATTGTTTGTTCCTTTTTTTGTAGACTCCTTTCCCTGTTCCTTTGCTTTGCTGGATTGGGCACAGCCAGAGGCTGCTGTTGTGTGTGTGTGTGTGAGAGAGAGAGAGTGCTTTGCTCTGGGACTTGCCAAGAACGTGGGAGCGTTTAGGGGGAAATTTGGAGCATTAAAGGGGAGTTTGAACTCTCAGCTGGCTGTGTGACCTTTGTGCCTTGTCCCGGGTCTTCACATTTTGGATCAACTTGGTTCAGTTCACCAATTCAAATCGACTTGATCAGGCCTACTGAAATATCAAAATCGATGGGTAAATTTCAGCCCATCAGATATCCATCCATCATATTTTAATCTGTAGGATCTCTCTACGTGTCTGGAAACACAACTCTCATTATGCCATTTCTAAGACCAGCTGTCAAGTGTGGTTGGAAGTCAAACAAATAGCCTTCAATCCAATTGATTAATCGCGCATGAATTTAATAACCCTGGCTCATTTCAATGTGCTGTAACGTTCTGTGCCCACGCGGGCAAGGTCTGTTTAATTCGCGCATATTTCCATCTTGTATTATGTATTTAAAACTGGATGTCATTCGGTAGGCCTTATTTTAATGGGGATGCTTCTGACACAAAGCATTCTGTGCCACTGTGGTAAACCAAAACAGGAGAACCGTGGGCATCAGAGGGGGTGGGTAGAGCATTTGTCCTTGCAAAAACCTGGCTTGAAATATGATGTCAATTAAAACTAGGACAGGGGGTCTCTCTCTCCCTCCCTCCCTCCCTCCCTTTTATGGCCAGTCTGCATTTTATGGCTGGTGTACCACAACTAATAATAATAACAGCAACAACAACAACAACAATAACAACAACAACAACAGAGTTGGAAGGGACCTTGGAGGTCTTCTAATCCAACCCCCAGCTCAGGCAGGAAACCCTATACCATTTCAGACAAATGGTTGTCCAATATCTTCTTTAAAAACCCCAGTGATGGAGCATGCACCATTTCTGGAGGCAACTTGTTCCACTGATTAATTGTTCTAATTGTCAGGAAATTCCTCCTTACTTCTAGGTTGCTTCTCTTCTTGGTTAGAACTTAGAGCATGGGTCCTCAAACTACGGCCCGCGGGCCGCATGCGGCCCGCCAAGGCCATTAATCTGGCCTGTGCAGGACCACGAGGCTGCCCCGCCCACATCACCCCGCCCACCCTTTGGCCGAGCACAGGACTTACCTTCGCGAGCCCTGCGGGCTGGAACTGAAAGGTAAGGCTAACAATTTTGGCCTGCAGAGACAGTCGGGAGGCGGGCAAGGTGAAAAACGGGCAAAAACGTCCCATTTTTCGCCAAAAAATGGGCCGTTTTGGCCTGGTTTTGGCCTGCAGAATGCTGCTGGAGGTGCGGGAGGTGAAAAAGGGGGTGCACAGACGCCCCAGGAGGCTAGAAAAATGGGCGAAAATTGCCTGTTTTTCACCTCCCCCGCCTCCAGAAGATAGATAAAGAGAGATAGATAGACACAGAGAGAGAGAGAGAGACAGAGGGAGAGAGAGAGAGAGAGAAGGAGAGGGGGAGAGGAGAGAGGGGGAGAGAGATAGAGAGAGGTGGAGAGGGATAGAGAGAGAGGGGAGCGGGGACAGAGAAGAGAGAGAGAGAGAGACAGAGAGAGAAGAGAGACAGAGAGAGATCTCTCAAGCTTGGGGCTGAGAAGAATTGCTGCAAAACTGAGTTTCCTGAAGTTGACCTTACAACTGAAAAAATGATCTAGTAAAAAGAAAAGTCAACCAAAAAAGCAACATGCAAACAAAAGCAAATAAAGCACCCCCAGGAGCAAAATAAATTAAAGTTTAATTTGTGTGCATTGTTTCATGGACTGTTAAATTGGCCACGCCCACCTAGTCACATGATCTAGCCATGCCCACCCAGTCACATGACCACATAGCCACGCCCACCCAGCTGGTCCGCCCCCCAACAGTCTGAGGGACCGTGAATTGGCCCCCTTTTTAAAAAGTTTGAGGACCCCTGACTTAGAATAACAGAGTTGGAAGGGACCTTGGAGGTCTTCTAGTCCAACCCCCTACTCAGGCAGGAAACTCTATACCATTTCAGACAAATGGTTGTCTGATCTCTTCTTTAAAACGTCCAGTGCTGGAGCACCCACAACTTCTGGAGGCAAGCTGTTCCACTGGTTAATTGTTCTAACTGTCAGGAAATTTCTTCCTAGTTCTAGTTGCTTCTTGTCCTGCCCTCAGGAGCTTTGGAGAATAGCTTGACTCCCTCTTCTTTGTGGCAGCCCCTGAGATATTGGAATACTGCTATCATGTCGACCCTAGTCCTTCTTTTCATACGGAAGCCACTTTAAATGGTGGATGCAAAACTGCAAGTGTTCAAACTGTTCAGGAAGCAACGGTTGAAAATTGTCTACACAGAAAGTTACGAGGTGTGTGTGTGTGTGTGTGTGTGTGTGTGTGTGTGTGTGTGTGTGTGTGTGTGAAAGCCTCCCAGTCTAGGAGCATATCATTAGTCAAAGCCTTGCTTGAAATGGATTTAGAATTGGACATAAAAGCAGAGAGCGTCTTCTGCTCCTCAAGCCAATTTTAGAACAACGTTAGGGAGGGACAAAGATTTCGTATTATTTTTAAGTAATTTTCCTGAGTGAGGAAATTGAACCAACCCAGCTTGCTGTAATGAGGGATTATAATTGCCTGGAGGCCTGAAACGCATCATGTGGGACTGTGAAATGTTCAATTAACAGTAGAACATTGCCGGAACTGGTGCCTGAAGCACGAGGCTGAAGACACAAGCCTGATAATCAGCCTGATGATGACGAATGAGACTTCGTCGAAACGTCGCAACGACATCTCCAACTTTACGCGGGAGAAAACCCGAATAACCACAGACCTACATACAAATACCCGCGAAAACCTCAAAAAACATATAT
>QLTV01003997.1:0-13777 GCA_003457575.1 Thermophis baileyi | reverse complement strand
GGAAAGGAAAGGAAAGGAAAGGAAAGGAAAGGAAAGGAAAGGAAAGGAAAGGAAAGGAAAGGAAAGGAAAGGAAAAAAGGAAAGAAGGAAAAGTCTTCTAAGTAGATGTCTTTATTATTCTACACCTATAGACAGATTCTTGCCAAACGAAGCAGATTACTACCTATATGAAGCCCTTTCTGGGAACTATTAGGGAGGAGCCGTCTTCACCCTCTTTCTCTCACACAAGCTATCTGAACTGAGTTGTCTCCTACTCCTCTGAAATGCAGCCTCTCCCTCTCAATAATCTGGACCACATTCCATAACACTTCGATCCTTTCTGTTCCACCCTATCCTTCTCATTGCAATCTACCACTTTTCTGTTTTTTCCATGGGGTTTAGCCTAATTGGCTGTCGTGCGTTGGAGAGGTTTCCGTGGAACTTGTCAGAGTAATGATTTAAAGCTGACCAGCTGCTGTAAGGCTGTAAACTGAAATGCTGATGCAATGAGAATGAGTCAGCAGGGTTATTGCCGCTTTAAGACTGAGGATGGGCCAGCAGGGTTATTGCCAGTTTAAGAAAATGTCTATATAAGGGAGGGCATTGAGAAGGCGTATCCCTCTCCTCGTGTATCTCTCTTCTCGTCGTGTTCAATCTGCATGCTTGCCTGGTATGTGCCTACCACCTGTATGTATGTATATATATATGCCTTGTATATAAACCACTGTTTGTAAGACAAACCTCTGTATAATGTATTTTGCTCCTGGGTTGTCTCAAAATAGTAAGTCACGCTGTGCACACTCTGACAGTAACTGAAAAATGGAAGCAAACATTGAAGTGGCAGTTCAGAGCAGCGTGGATGACTTGAAACCATAAGATCCTGGAGGTGCATGAAGTTGGGAAAATCCCAACGGAAGCACTTATTGGATTTTTCAGACCCATCCTTCTAAATCCCTAGGAAATATTCTTCCACCTTAAAAATGGTCTTTCGGTTGGAAAACGCCTTTGACGCAACCGTATCGGCACAATACAAAATTCTCATCACTCTGCTTCCCACCGTCTCTCTCTCTCTCTCTCTCTCATTTTTTTTAATGGTTTCCCCTTTTTTTATATACTTTCCTGGAGCTGTCTTGTCCCTAAAGCAACCTGCCTTCGCTTTTCTCTCCTTCACACTCACTACCTCTGCATGTCTTCCACGGAATGGTTGGGAGGGTTATTTTATTGATCCATATTTTTTTTTTTTTGCTGTTTATTTTCTTAAGTGGAAAAAGAAAAAAAAAGAAAAAGAAAACATCCTTATATGTGCCAAGGGAAAAAGAAACCAGCCAGCGTTCTCTAATTTTGCACTCAAGTTCCAGTAATAAGGCTGATAGGTATGAAATCACTCACAGCATCGAAAAAAAGCAACACTTTAGGATGGTCTCCACAAATGGACTGTAACAGATGCTGGAGAGTCAGCAGGGAAAAAAGGACTGTCACACTTTCTTCCCTGCACATCAACCTTCACTTGTGAGATTTTGGACAAGATGTCTACCAGCCTCATTCTCCCAAAAAAACAGTTTTTTGTTCCCGCCTTCCTCTTGATAAGACAGCCTGTTCCTCTCAGTCCTTCCTGATTGACCCAAAGGTGCTTTTTCAAAAGGCAACCGGACTTTTTTTTTGCTTGAAGACGTTTCGCTTCTCATCCAAGAAGCGTCTCCAGTTCTGACTGTCCTTGAAGACGTTTCGCTTCTCATCCAAGAAACATCTTCAGTTCTGACTGTTCTTGAAGTCTTTTCACTTCTCATCCAAAAAGCTTCTTCAGTTCTTCAGTTCACACCAGGGGTCAGCAACCGCGGCTCTGGAGCCGCATGTGGCTCTTTCATCCCTCTGTTGCAGCTCCCTGTTACTGGACGGTAAAAGGAAAAGACGCCGTGTTAGGAGGAGACTCTATGGTGGGGGAACCGGACTTCCAGTCTGCAGAGGAAAAAGGATGCCGCGCTAGGAGGAGACTCTATGGTGGGGGAACCGGACTTCCAGTCAGCAGAGGAAAAAGGATGCCACACTAGGAGGAGACTCTATGGTGGGGGAACCGGCCTTCCGTTCGGCTCCAGAATTGAACGGGGAGCTTCCGGTTAGGACTTTTGTGGTTCTTTGAGTGTTTAAGGTTGCCGACCTCTGACATAGACCATGTAAACAAGTTATCTTTGTTATGGGAACCATTTGCCTTCTTCTTCACACCTGTTAAGATGTCCTTGAAAAGTTTCCAGACTCTCACAAACTTCAGTGGAACTGTAGAAGTTTTGTTTCTCCAACTAACCCATTCGTAATCAACACTTCCCCCTTTTACTCTAATGCTAAGTTGAAGTGTAGCCGCCAATGTTTCACTCTTGACTGCTTCACTTCTCATCCAAGAAGCGTCTTCAATTCTGACTGTCCTTGAAGGTGTTTCGCTTCTCATCCAAGAAGCTTCTTTAGTTCTTCATTTTTTTTCTTTGGAACTGAAGAAGCTTCTTGGATGAGAAGTGAAATGTCTTCAAGGGAAAACAGAAAGTCCAGTTGCCTCTTGAAAAAGCACTTTGGGGACAACCATGACCTAGATGACTGAGAATCTCCACAGACACCTTCCTGTTTAACTGATCTCTCAAATGTATGAAACATACCGAGCAGTGTCCTTTCCCATTATCCTCTCCTGTATAGTAAAGCAAAGGTTAAAAACCAACATGCTAATCTTGTGTAAATATTAGAATTCAATTAGAATGATCAATTCAGTGAGGAATGGGCTACCGACATTAAGGATACAATCTAAGTTGAGTCAAAAGTACCCTTTGAGTTATCATGCTGCGCCCCATTGCATAAATTAGGGATAGAGAAGAAAGAAAACAAGATTCAGATTTAAATTGAGAGTTAAATAAATATATGTGTCAAATAAATTAAATACCATTATGATTTTTCTCCATTTATTTGACATTTTAGAATGGAATGGAATGGAGATTAGGATATGAATGGAATGGAAAGGAAAGGAAAGAAGGAAAGGAAAGGAAAGGAAAGGAAAGGAAAGGAAAGGAAAGGAAAGGAAAGGAAAGGAAAGGAAAGGAAGAAGAGTATGGAATGGAATGGAATGGAATGGAATGGAAGATAAAATAGAACATAACAGAATTCTTTATTGATCAAATGTGATTGTACATGCAAGGAATTTTTCCTTTGATTGCATCAAGAATTTGGAGGCGCCTCACAGAAATATGAATTGTCTTTGGCTGCTTGGAAATAGGACACATCTCTTACTTTTATTTGGAAACCATTTTTCTGAAGTCATGATTAAAATACATTGAGTGTTTTAATTGATCTTGTTCCTCTTAGGAAACCCTGTACTAAGGTTATGCATGACAAAAGACATTGAAAGAGACTTCTAATTTGAATTGTTGTCAGGAAAGAAAAAGAGGGAGGCAGTTACTAAAGGGGGGGGGAATCATTAAATAATAGAGTGAGCGGAAGAGAAAGAGGGAATTAATCTGACTTTGGCTTAATGGCACTAAGTATGGAGGCCAGAGGGCGAACCAAAGGAATTTCTGGAAGAATTTAAAGGAAATATAAAAGATGGTCATTTTCTTTGCCTTTGAGTTGAGCTGGCTTGAATGGACCTTTTCTTTCTTCAAGGGAAGAAGCAATGTTGTCGACCTATTTTGAGACCATCAACGACCTACTCTCGTCCTTTGGACCGGTTCGGGATTGTTCTCACAATAACGGAGGCTGTACCCGCAACTTCAAATGTGTATCGGACCGTCAAGTGGACTCAACCGGTTGTGTGGTAGGTACAACTTTTGACTTCAGGGAAGGTGGATGCCTTGGATTGGATTCCAAAAAGATGCTTCAGAGAGTCTGAGAATTCAGACCTTCTCTTCATCTGCAGCTCCTTGAAGGAGACATAATCCTCCCCCCCCCTCTCTCTCTCATGTTCAGCTTGTGGTTATTCTGTCATTTTTGGGGAATCCAAGTCATGGTGTTCAAAACCCATCTTCCCTTCTGATTCTAATGAAATGGCTGTTATGCTTCCAGGTTTATCTCTCTCTAAATATAATCCTTTGCTTTTTGCACACAGCATGTGAGGTCATTGTATTAATTTACTTGAGTGAAAGCAAACTGGATTTATTTAGGATATCATATGCCTTGCAGTATTTCATTCCTCCTTCTCCTTCTCCTTCTCCTTCTCCTTCTTCTCTTTCTCCTTCTCTTCTTACTCCTCCTCCTCCTCCTCCATTTCCATATCCTCCTTCTCCTTCTCCTTCTCCTTCTCCTTCTCCTTCTCCTCCTCCTCCTCCTCCTCCTCCTCCTCCTCCTCCTCCTCCTCCTCCTGCTGCTGCTGGTTTCTTGGTGTGTCAGCACATATATAAGATGCTAGCTGCCATACAAAAAAAGCATCGATTATAAACAGTTGTTGTGCTACACCAAAACAGGTAGCTTCATATCTGTTTACCCTTTTATATCTTTACCACCTGGCTGTCTATTGGCATCTCCTTTCAGACGAAAGTCCTGTGAACATGCAGACTTAAAGATGTAGCCAGAAAGGCTAGATTGGCAGTGACCCATGATGTAACAACAGTCTGCTAGAGGTAGAAGAGACCCAGATTTCCAAGCAGGAAACCTTTCAGGCAGTGGAAAACCATCGTTGACCTTCTAAATGAAGAACCTGCAGCCAATGATGAAAGATGCTTTATTCCAAGCATCTTTCATCATCGGCCACACTGATTTGGGTTGAATGAACGAGGAAAGTGAGCACCAACAAGAACTTCACATCCCTTGATTAAGTTCCAGATAAACTTGGCTGACCAGTCAAGGAGAAGATCTGAGAAGGAGGTGGGGGGAAAGACCATCGTGAATGGCTAAACATTTTTAGAGAAGAAATTGCTATTGTAAAGGGCCTCATTTGGAAGCAGGAAGAAGGACCATTGTCAAATTGTAAATCAGGGGCAGCTCTGATGCTGGATATCTATCATAGAAACCCAATTATTTGTTTATTTGCAAGTTGTCCTCAACTTACAACAGTTCATTTAGTGACTGTTTGAAATTACAATGCCATTGAAAAAAGCCACTTATGGCCATTTTTTCATATGATGGTTGGAGCATCCCCATGGTCAGGTGATCAAAATTTGGACGCTAGGCAACTGACTCATATTTATGACGGTTGCAGCATCCGGAGGGTCACGCGAACCCCTTTTGCGACCTTCTGACAAGCCAAGTCAATGGGGAAGCCAGGCTCACTTAACGATGGTGTTTCCTAACTTAACAACTGCCATGATTCCCTTAACCACTGTGGCAAGAAAGGTCGGAAAACGGAGCACAATTCCCTGAACAACTGTCTCACTTAGCAAGAGAAATTTTTGGGCTCGATTGCAGTCCTAAGCAGGGGTGGGCTTCAAAATTTTTAGCAATTGGTTCTCTGCCCGGTTGCTGGGTGGGCATGGCCATGGTGGGCGTGGCCTAGTCAGCCTCCTGCACCACGGCAGGGGGGGGCTGTTTTCACCCTCTCCGGGCTCCAGAGGCTCTCTGGAGGCCGGAGGCCCATTTTTTGCCCTCTCCAGGCTTTCCTCGAGCCTCTGGGATGGCAAAAATGGCCTCCCCCGGGCTCTGGAGGCCCTCCGGAAGCAGGCCCATTTCTGGCCTTCTGGCACCTCCGGGGGGGGGCATTTTTCGCCCTCCCTGAGCTCTGCGCGGGCCCTGCACTTACCTGGCATCCAAAACGGGCCGCGTGGAGACTCCTGGGAGGGGTGGGGTGGGCAGGGCCAGTCAGGAGTGGGATTTGGGAGTTCACCGAACTGTGCAGAATCTTCGCTAGAGGATCGCCCAAACCTGGGCAAACCCGGAGCAGCCCACTCCTGGTCCTAAGTCGAGAACTACCTGCATTTATTTTACCTAGCAGGAAGACAGGATTGGTCTTTGTGCATAAATATAAAAAAAAGGAATGTTTGTCTATATGCAACAGCAGCTGAAATATTTAATTACAGCCGGAGAGAATTCATTCTTCTGTGGAATCGTTCCTGTTCTCCGCATGGTAGTTAGCACTGGGAGTTGTTTAGAAAGAGTTGGGATATTTAAGCTTAGAAGAGAAACGCATTTGAACATCTGTGCAAGGAATAATAATGGATGTTTCTTGTAAAAAGGGAGGAAAGGAGGAAGGAAAGACAGGGGAATAAGAAGGAGGGCTGCTTGAGGGGAAAGTTTATGCTGCTTACCGTGGTGAACTTGCTTTCGTTTTTCTTTTTTGGAAAACAGGAAAAGTTTCAGTGTAAAAGCTGATAATGAGAGCACAGGGGACCAGATAAAACAATTCCCTGAGTATTTCATACTGGAAATGTTACTTTGGCTCTTGGTTTGCATCAGGGGTGGGTTCCACTTACCTTCCCTACCGGTTCGCATCGCGACGGAAGTGCACATTTTGTGTGGGCACACTTGCTTTCCGCGCGTGCATGCCCCCGTCACATCACGCAAAAGACCCAGAAATGTCCCTCTGCACATGCGCAGAAGCCTTTGTGCATGCACAGAGGGTTTTTTTGCAAGCCGCGGCGACCGGAGGACCGTTTCAGGAGCGTGGACCGCCAGTCATCACCGGTTCTGCGAGCGGCGGTAAATTTCCACTACCAGTTCTAATGAACCGGTCCGAACCAGCAGCAACCCACCACTGGTTTGCATGCATGCCCTCTCATCGATGTGCGACTTCTCAAATGCTACAGAAATATTTAGAACGGAGTAGAGTTGTGGCACGTGTGGCAAAGCAATCCCGCACAGTGTCGAATACAGTACAATTCTTTTTGTGCTACAGTGAGTCTACAAAGTTCACTAACGAAGCTGGAGCAGAAATCTTTGAACCAGAGAAGATAACAAATGTACGATGATCGTTGTCCTTAGCTTCAGCCTTTGGTGCTTCTTTTTTTTCTCAAGCACCTTTCAGGAGCCTCACTATGATATTCTGACCCTGCAGTGGTGCCCACATTTATTTTCCAAACTTTTCTCAGAAAAAAAAAAATTGTCCCCCCCCCCCCCACTTTACTACCTGCTCCTTCAATGCCCGCTCCTTCTCGGAGTCCTTCAAAAGACTTCTCAAATTTATTTCAATGATGACGTGAAGATACCTTGTGAAGATACCATGTATCACCTCTCCTGCAGGAGCTGCATTGGTTGCCGATTTGCTTCCGGGTGCAATTTAAGGTGCTGGCTGTCACCTTTAAAGCCCTAAAGGCTTGGGACCAGGTTATCTGAGGGACCATCTCTTGCCGGTCACATCTACCCGACCCATCAGAGCGGAGAGGCAGGGAATGCTGCGGGTCCCATCCCCGAGGGAGATACACCTGGTGGGACCCAAAAGAAGGGCCTTCTCCGTGGTGGCTTCCTCTCTCTGGAACATCATTCCCCCAGAGATTAGAACGGCCCCCACTCTTAATTCTCTTCCGGAAGGCGCTGAAGACCTGGTTCTGCCAGCGGGCCTGGGGAACCCAGAGCGGGATGGAGCCCATTCAATGGCTCGTGTGATCGGCTGTTGCTGGGGCGGGAGGTGGGGGGTGGGGGTGATTTTATTACATTGATTTATTTGACTTGTTATTAGTTTTACTGTTTTTAAATGTGGTTTTTATATTCTGTAAGCCGCCTTGAATCGCCATGGGCAAATAGGCGGCAATATAAATTTAATAAATAAATAAATAAATAAATAAATAAATAAATAAATAAATAAATAAATAAATAAATAAAAATTGTTGAAAGGTTCAGGGTTTCTTCCTTGTTCTGTAGCCTCCCTAACTTTCCACCTTCTGATTTACCAGAATAACAAACTTGGAAGCGACCTTGGAGGTCTTCTAGTCCATCCCCCTGCTCAAGCAGGAGACCCTATAGTATTTCAGACAAGTGGCTGTCCAGTCTCTTCTTAAAAACCTCCAGTGATGGAGCAACCACAACCGACTTTTAAAGCTTGGAACAGACTCAGATAACCACAGCAGCCCCACCGAGGAAGGCGATTGAAAGACAAATGCTTGGAAAAATGCAGATTTTTTCGGTCAACAGGCTCAATTGCCTAGTTGCTATCATTCTTGATGGATCTACCCAAGCGTTACTACTCAGCTTGTGGCGCCTGTTAGGAATCTGCCCGCCAGTTTCTGAAACTCAGCTGCTACCCTGCTGATCCGTGTTCATCGAGGGAAGGTGTTTTATAGACAATGGAGCTAATTTATAGAAGTAGCAGATGTTACGGCTCGACATCAAACGATACCAAAGAGAGGATTTTACTGGGATTTCAGGAGCTTTTAAGCAGATTGTCTGGGCCTGGATGGGGATGGATGCCATTATTCTCTTCTTTCGACAATGAGATTTCCCTTTGTCCTTTTCATAATTTCTGCAAGGGGTTATTATGGTATGCCCGCATTGTCGTTCGGATGGGTTTTTTTCTCTCCTTTTCTAATTTCCAGGTATTTCTGGAGTGCCAAAACCATCTCTTTGCTTTGATGAAACAAAACACTCTCGTGGTGAAACCGTGGCTGATATTTAGAAGAGCGCGCTAGACTAATTTGAAAAGGTGGCCATTTACAACTCCATCAAAACGTTCTGTTAAGTGGAATAGCCAACATCACCAGCAGATGGCTGAGATTGTATAGCTTCTCCTGCTTGAGCAGGGGGATGGACTAGAAGACCTCTAAGGTCCCTTCCTGTTCTGTCATTCTGTTCTATTCTATTCCGAGTCGATCGCCTCTTTTCCCCCCGAAAATCAGCTGACTTCTTGGGAAGGGAAGACCTCTTATTCTATTCTATTCTATTCTATTCTATTCTATTCTATTCTATTCTATTCTATTCTATTCTATTGTACTCTACTCTACTCTACTCTACTCTACTCTACTCTACTCTACTCTACTCTACTCTACTCTACTCTAAAGTTTTCTTTTCTTTCTGGATTAATAAGAAAAAGAGCTAAGCTTAATAGAAAAAAAAAGATGGAGAGAGAAGAAGGGGAAAAAAAAACCTTTAAAGCAATTTCTTTCACTTATTTCCCTGAAATGTTTGGAAACAGCACTTTTCCAATGTTTGGAACAGTAATCAAGCATTCCGAGTCTTCGGAAAGTAGGAAACACATCCGATGTTCTCGCCATTAGCGGGAATTATTTTTGTTTTTGGCGGGGAAGAAAAACAACTGAGAACAATGGGGATGTTTGTGTTTCTGAGCAAATGGCCTTGCCGTTTTTGCATTTTGTTCCTTTGATCTTGGTTTCAAAGGCCCTCATTTGGAGTCCATTTGCAACGTTTTTGAGTGTAGCCAAATGAGCCTCAGACCTTCTGATGGATGTGTTGCAGGAACATATTAGAGAAGCTCCAATGTACCTCACAGAGATGCATTCTGCATCGTTTGCAAAGATCCGAGAATGACTTTTTTCCGATGTTTCCTCAGCCTGCCGGCTTTTACCTCCCATCTTCTTCACCTCAGTTCGATAGTTTGCAGAAATAAATGATCCAAAACTGACTATCCTTCCTCTCGATACCAACCAACCAGCCAGCCAACCAACAAGCCAACCAGTCAACCAGAGAAAGTTTCCTGCAGGGTTGCCTTGATGAAGAACGCTTCACCTGCGATTATCCTGGAAGAATTATTGGCTGAGTAGAATATTGATTTTCTAATAATTTCTAGTCCTCTCCTAGTCTGGTGTCACTAGAGAGGCAGATCACAAATTGAACTGCTGCTGAATTGCTGCAGGATTGATTAAAACTCACAGTAATTATTGCTTCTCGGCCGTTCGAGGCAGGCTGATCAATCCTAGCGTACAAACGATCAGATTCTATCGGCAGCCTCGGGAAATGGGTATTAACGGGTTAGCTTTCCACCAGCACTGAAGGAGAAATGCGTAGGGGCAACCGACAAAGTCATAGAGATCATTCGTAGGGTTGCCAATATCTTTCCAGGTAAGGACACTTAAAACTGAAGAAGACCAAGTATGGATAGTATGATGCCACCAGGTCCTACACCATCTGATATAGATGGATGGATGGATGGATGGATGGGTGGATGGATGGATGGATGGATGGATGGATGGATGGATTGATGGATGGTGTTCTGACCTAGCTCCCAAATACGACAAACCCTCTGTACTTAAATCAATGATTCTTTTATTAGGAGCGCCAGCAGCCCTGGCAAAAAGTCTCTCTTTCTCACACACAGCAGGCTAACAAGTCTGTCTGGCAGGGAGATGAATAGTTGTCTGCCACATCTATTCATCTCCGCCCCCTGCCTTTTATCCCCAGAGCCAGGGTGGGGCTTCGCTAGCAGCAGTGGCTCTTCCGTCCCAAGGATTGGCCCATAGATTTCCACTGCTCTCCTCTCCTCTGCCTTCTGTGCACCCCCGCGTCAGGCACTGGACCCAGCTGTTCCTCCTCTTTCTCATCAGCCACCTGCAGACCTGGGGGCTGTTGACTCTCCATCTGAGGGCTGACAGTTGGCCCAGACTCTGTCTCTATCTCTGACAGCTCCATTCCCTCTTCCCCCTCGGAGCTCTCAGGTTGCCTTGATGCTGGCCCTGACTCCCACGCCTCCTCCTCCTCCTCCTCTGATTCAGCTGTTGGAGGGGCTGGCAGCTGAGAGGCCACAACAGAAGGATGGATGGATCGATAAATGTATGGATGGTTGGATGGTTGGATGGTTGGATGGATGGATGGATGGATGGATGGATGGATGGATCGATCGATCGATCGATCGATGGACAGATGGAACAGCTTGCCTTCAGGAGTTATAGGTGCTCCATCACTGGAAGTTTTTAAGAAGAGACTGCACAACCATTTGTCTGAAATGGTATAGAGTTTCCCACTTGAGCAGGGGGTTGGACTAGAAGACCTCCAAGGTCCCTTCCAACTCCGTTATTCTGTTAATGCAAAGTCATTGGAGTCAAGTTCATGATTCTAGAAGAAAAATTGCTTGATATGCTCCCCACACATTTCTAACCCATATACTAACCAAGGTCAGGGTTTCTTCAAACTCTCTCTTGGCATCCCGCCTCTTTTGAGCCACAAGATTAACAACTTGCAATTAAGAGACTGCCCATTTTGGAACTGGGAAACAGTTCTGCAGATATTAAGTTAATCACAATGATCCAAGTTTATTTAACCCATAAATACATCATTGCAAGCCTTGAAATCACGCCAGGAACTTTGCAGGGCCAGATCCGGTTGAGATTTACGATGGGATTGGCCGGTCTTTGGGTCTCTCAATTCTGGTTCAGAAGGCAGTGGACAAGGTTGGGATTTCCAATGAGTTGTTGGCAGAAGTAGGAAGAATAATAACAATAAATTACATTTAGATGCTGCCTGCCTCCCAGCGACTTTAGTTCATATGTTCTGTGCAAACATAATTTTTTTTTTTTTGAAAAAAGCAAAACCTTGGGGCTTGCCCTCTGGAAGACAAGGATAGTCAAATATCCAGCGGTCAGAGGCTGCAAATATGTAAATGTGTTTGCAAATTATTATTATTATTATTATTATTATTATTATTATTATTATTATTATTATTATTATTATTATTATTATTGTTATTATTATTTAAAATGCGTTTGTCTTCCCGCATATTATTATTGTTATTATTATTTAAAATGCGTTTGTCTTCCCGCATGGCTTTGATTGGAAGAGGCCATTTGTAACTTGACTTCTTGCAGCTCTGAGCTAGCTGGGATTTTTTGCTCCTATTCAGGAATCCCATCAGACGTGTGCTGGAACCGTTGTTCAGTCCCATTTGTTACCTTCTTCCTACCATCCAAAGAGAGTGGTCTTTCCCCCTTTCCATTCCCCTCCACCCCTTCCTCTTTCCACAGGTTTCAGAGAAGTAAATAATAGGGGGGTTGGAGGGGAAGATAAGAGTTCTGCTTAATAAGGGAAGGCATTGATTAATGCCCACTTTAACCACTCGGTATTGGAAAATGCTTGCTGGGAAACTAAAATTAAAAACCGCTGTCCAATTTTTCGGCCGAAATAAATGCATTAAGGGCTCTTCTAAGGGAGGCTGGGCTCCCTGGTTAGAAAATGAGAACAGCTCTATTCAAAATCCCAACACCTTGGGTGTCTGTCACAATGTACATTGTGGCAACCGCACAATTTTTACATTGTGGGATTGCTACAGTATTAAAAAGATGTTGAGACTCTGGAAAGAGTGCAGAGAAAAGCAACAAAGATGATAAAATATACAAAGAACTGTTGCAGGAATTGGGTAGGTCTAGTCTAGTGAAAAGAAGGACTAGGGGTGACACGATCGCAATTTTCCAAAATTTGAGGGGCCGCCACAAAGAAGAAGGGGTATCGACCTATTCTCCAAAGTCCCTGAAGGCAGGAGAAGAAGCAACAGATGGAAACTAATCAAGGACAGAAGCAACCTAGAACGAAGGAGGAATTTCTTGACAGTGAGAACAATTAACCGCTTGCCTCCAGAATAGCAATAGCAATAGCACTTAGACTTATATACCGCTTCATAGTGCTTTACAGCCCTCTCTAAGCGGTTCACAGAGTCAGCATATTGCCCCCAACAATCTGGGTCCTCATTTTACCCACCTCAGAAGGATGGAAGGCTGAGTCAACCTTGAGCCAGTGGGATTTGAACCGCCGAACTGCAGCTAGCAGTCAGCTGAAGTAGCCTGCAGTGCTGCACTCTAACCACTGCGCCACCTCCGCTCTTTTTTTTTTTTGCTATAATGTAAGTTTTATTGTTCTACACCAGAGTATAAACAATAGATGCATCATAATTCTTTTCTGGGTTCAGAAAGATTTCTGCAAAATAAAAATTATACTCAGAAGCTGTGGGTGCTCCAACACTGGAAGTTTTAAAGAAGAGACTGGACAACCATTTGTCTGAAGTGCTATAGGGCTTCCTGCTTGAGCTGGGGGTTGGACTAGAAGACCTCCAAGGTCCCTTCCAATTCCGTTTTTGTGTTCTGTTCTGTGCCTTAAAGCAAATTTAGATTTTTCTTCAGAGTAGGGTTTGCAAGTGGTGCCTAGTACATTTTGGACTTCACTCAACATGTTAAGAAACGGTATTGGTTTGTTAACAATTATTTCCACCTCGATTTGAAGGATAAAGGCTTTTCCAAAGATTTCCAAGAGGTTGTTTGCTTTTGCCTGGGAAAGCAAAGATTTGGAAGTTCAGGAACCTTAATGGGGGAGGGAGACCTGGAATAAGAAATTAGAGTTGCTGATACAGTTCTACAGAGGAATTATTGAGTCTGTCATCAGCACCTCTATAACTCTCTGGTTTGGCTCCACAACCAAGCAAGACAGACACAGACTTCAACAGATAATTAGAACTGCAGAAAAAAAAACATTGCTGCCAACCTGCCTTCCATGGAGGACCTGTATACTGCACGAGTCAAAAAGAGGGCTGTGAAAATGTCTACAGACCCGTCGCATCCTGGACATAAATTGTATCATCTTCTACCCTCAAAAAGACGCTATAGAGCACTGCACACCAGAACACCTAGACACAAGGATAGTTCCCCCCTCCATGCCATCACGCTGTTAAACAACTAATTCCCACAACACTGTCAACCTATTTACTAAGGCTGTATTATTATTATTATTCTCATCCTTCCTATTACCTATTTCCTTTTCTATTTATGACTATAACTTTGTTGCTTGTATCTTTATGATTTATATTGTTTTATTTAGTTTCCTAGTATGATTTGATTGCTTATTTAGTATCCTATGATTATCACTAAGTGTTGTATCTTATGATTCTTGATGAATGTATTTTTTAGGTACCCTGAGAGCTTATGCATCAAATTCCTTATGTGTCCAATCACACTTGGCCAATAAAGAATTC
>QLTV01003994.1:3951778-3968690 GCA_003457575.1 Thermophis baileyi | reverse complement strand
CACCGCGAGCCGGTCCTTCACTGTTTCCAGGGCGGCCCCGCAGGCCAGATCGACGCACCCCATGGGCCGGATCCAGCGGTGAAATCTACTTACCTTCCCTACCGGTTTGGAAGCGCTTGCTCTGCGTGCGCTTTGCGCATGCGCAGAGGGTAAAAAACAAGAAAATTGCGACATCCGGGTGGGTGGGTGGAGCCTTGCGCTGCCGTCACTACCGGTTCTCCGAACCACCGGTAGGCGCCGCTACCGGTACGCCCGTACCGGGCCGAACCGGTAGCATTTCACCCCTGGTATAGATCTTCAGAGAATATATGATTTGGCTTTGAAATCCCATCCCTTCTTTTGTTACCTAAAGGTGTTTTTTTTTAATACGCACCAATGTTTAATCCCCCATTCTGAAATGCTGCTTTGTAAAACATGGATGCAATGAATTAATGGATGGTTTAATTCCTTTCTCACAACCAAGATTGAATGGGCAGTAATTTTTTCTTCAAAGATATTAAGTGGGGTTGTCAAGTCACTGATAGGACAACATGGAACATTTCCTTTTCTTGAAAATGAATTTTTTTGTCTGTTATACCCATAATCCCAATTTCATGATATTTCAAAATACATACCCAGTGGGCATTTAAAAAAAAATCTACAATCAGAGATTCTTCATTAATCTCACTGAAACTGATTTTTAATTATGTGAAATTTCTCACATACTGTTTGTTGATTAAATTCAGCAGAATCTTTGTAGTATACATTATTTAGAGAGCCTCCAGAATGCGTAACTTAAATTATAAGCAAACCTTCCTCTTGCATAAATGTTTTCAGTAATCTACTTATTTGACCTTGTCCAAGACTTTGAATAGCTGAGATCAGAGGAAACACAAATATTCATTTCCAAATGAATCACTCAGACAATTCAGAATGGATAAAATATAGATTCTAGTTAAGCAACAGCAAGAACATTACAACAGTGTTCATTATAGGATTGCACATGCTGGTTTGGCAACACTGCATTGTAATTTCTTGTTATCAGAGCCTTTTCTTATTCTGCCCCCTATCTGTATATGTATGTCTTGTTGTTATATTCAATTTGAAAGTTCAAAAGGACAGGAAATATTTAACAATGGCCTTAGATTAGTTTAGAATATTTTTAAAACATGCCTGGAAAAAAAAAAACCTACCCAAATGGGTCTACTAACATCACAATTAAAGGCTTTAGGAATATATTGTTCCCTCTAATTCTGATGTTTAGTTGGTGAATGCTGTTGCTTATGTAACCAGAATGGCACCACCTACACACAAAATGATGGTAGGAGCAGACTTGAGGGAACCACAAGGTTGCAGAAGTACCAAAAGAGAGAGAGAAAGAGAGAGAGATTCTCATTCTGAAATGTTCCAATGCGGGCCAAGCACATATAATAACTTTAAAGTATTGGGTTAAAAAGCAGAAACCTTTTAGTTTAGCAGTTTAGTTTAGGCAGAGTAGAAATGAAGAATGAAATGAGATAAATGCAGTTATGATCAGCAGTATCCCAGAAGATCCAATTACTGTTTAAAGCAGCAGTTCTCAACCTGTGGGTCGCGACCCCTTTGGGGGTCGAACGACCATTTCACAGGGGTCGCCGCGCGCGTTAGCCCGCCATCTTGGTGCCACCGTCACTTGCAGGGGTGAAATGCTCCCGGTTCGGCCATGCCTGCGGGTCGCCGGACAGCCGGTAGCTACAGAAGCGGGAAACTTCGCCCACCCGCCCGGATGCCGCCATTTGGGTTCTTTTACCCTCTGCGCATGCACAGAATGCTTTGCGCATGCACAGAGGGTAAAACAACCCAAATGGCGGCGTCTGGGCGAAGTCTCCCACTTCCGTTGCTATCAGCTGTTCGGTGACCCACAGGCAAGCCCGAACTGGGAGCATTTCACCCCTGGTGCCACGCCCCCTTTGTCACCTCATCCCGTGCGGGGAGGGACGCCCCCTTTGTCACCTCATCCAGTGCGGGGAGGGGGGCACGGCGGCGGGGGGATCGCAGCGGCAGGGTCGGGTCGCGGGGGGGTCACGGCATTAGAAAGGCTGAGAACCACTGGTTTAAAGCAACCTGCATTCTTTTTACAGAGGACAATAAATCAGAAATAAGCTCACTGGTAGTCTGAAGGGTGTGCTTTTTTGTTTGAGTGGCATACCAAGATAAAAAAAAAATCTAAACTGAACAAACTTTTTGCAAATGTCCCAAATTCTACTTTAAAACGTCGACATTTTCAAGCATTTATACTTTGTAAAATGTATTAAAATCTCATAAAATTGTTCTGAAGCTAAGGAGGTATCAGGGATTGATTGAAATAATTTAGAGGACCATGGATTTCATATCCTATTATAAAATAAGAAAATACACCAGTAATACACTATTTAGAGCAGTGGCCGCCAACCTTTTGGGCACCAGAGATCGGTTCTGTGCAGAGAGATTTTTCCGCGGACTGGAGGGGTTGTGGTTTCACATGCTGCCTGCATCCCACGGAAGGGGCTTTGCTTGTTTGCAATGCCCAGTTTCCAACATGCCATGGGGCCCAGTGCCGGTCCACAGCCCAGGAGTTGGGGACCCCTGATTTAGAGTGCTTGTTGCCTACTTTTCTGTAATATACTTTATCTAAGCAAGTCATATCCATCATTCAGAGCAGTGGTTCTCAACCTTTTTAATGTCGCGACCCCCTGCGACTCCCTCCCCGCCGCTGTGACCCCCTCCCTGCCCCCTCCCCATGCGCGATGAGTTGACAAAGGGGGCATGGCACCAGGGGTGAAATGTTCCCAGTTCTGCCGTGCCTGCGGGTCGCCGGACAGCCGGTAGCCACAGAAGCGGGAGACTTCGCCCACCCGCCCAGACGCTGCCATTTGAGTTCTTTTACCCTCTGTGCATGCATAAAGCATTCTGCGCATGCACAGAGAGTAAAAGAACTCAAATGGCGGTGTCCGGGCGGGTGGGCGAAGTATCCCACTTCTGTGGCTACCGGCTGTCCGGCGACCCGCAGGCATGACCGAACTGGGAGCATTTCCAAGATGGCGGGCTAGCGCGTGCGGCAACCCCTGTGAAAAGGTCGTTCAACCCCCAAAGGGGTTGTGACCCACAGGTTGAGAACCGCTGGTTCAGAGGATCTTTTTTAACATTGTGCAAAAAACCCCACTATCATGATTTGTTCATCATCACCCTTCATTAGGATTTCTCAGGGACCTTCTGAAGTTTTGCCTGAAAAGTCACTTATAATTTTGCTTCTGACAAAAGTCAGTGGATATGTAACACCTCTGCTTTGTAAGCCATACTGGTTGCCAACTTCTGGATGTGAGTCAATGCACTGGTCACAGTCTATAAAGCCTCACATGGCATAGGGTTTGGTTAACTAAGGGACTACCTGTCTTCCATTGTATCTCCAATAGAAGAGAACATGTGGAGTTCAGGGCTGAACTGTGGAGGCCTTGTGATCTCTGACCTTATTCTTTGCTTACAGATGTTTCATTACCCAACTAGGTAATATCATCAGTGTGAGTGAGTATGAAATTTCTTCCCATTGGATTTGTCTGACAGATTCAGTCCTGCGGATTTGGCACACTCTGGGTTTCTTCAATAAAACAATGCCATCTATTGGGACCCAGGAAGTGTTCCACCTGTGTAGTAGCACCTGCCCTCTGGAATGAGGCTGCTCCTGAGATCTTGCTGATGTTTTGAAGGTCCTTGAAGACTCGGCTGTTCACCAGGCCTTTGGCAAGTGTCAGTGAACACCACTTTAGGTTATGCCTCCAGAAGCTGTGGGTGCTCCAACACTGGAGGTTTTTAAGAAGGGATTGGACAACCATTTGTCTGAAATGGTATAGGGTCTCCTGCTTGAGCGGCGGGTTGGACTAGAAGACCTCCAAGGTCCCTTCCAACTGTTATTCTGTTATTCTTTTATGTAGATCCATTTTTTTGTTCTTGTCAATTTTTTGCCATTTTTAATTTTTAATTGCTTTTTGTTTTTGTTTTTTGAAAAATAGATTTTTACTTGTGATTAGGTTTTTCCTAGGTTGGAAGTTAGGTAAAAATAAATAAATAGTCCACTTGCTAATATTAATTCTATCTTCCTCATAATATTACTGGATCTATACTTGTCATTTCTTTGGATCTTTGAATTGTTAACTTTCTATAATAAGTTGGGGAAAAGGCAAGAAACCATCTTTATGTATCACTATTTGTTTGGAAAACTCTCAAAATATCACAATGTTCGGTTATGAAAGAAGTCTGATAGGACTGTAAAGTATGAAATTTCTACAGTATTGAGCAGTCCCACAAATATTTTTAATAGTTTGCTACCCCTTTCACACCCTGTTAAAGTACTCATCACAGCCAACCATGTCAAACCAATTGATAACGCTAAGTTATATGCCACCTTTAAAGGCAGCTTAAGTATAATATAAATCGATATGCATTTTAATTGAGTGGTGAATCCAAAATTATGTGAGTAGAATTAAGTTCCTTTGTGTGATTTATACCTACTGTCATTCCCTCCCCGCTTCACCCCTCTGACTATATTAAAAATCTGCTCCAGGAACAAATTGTGAGTAAATGTAGGGAAACAATACATGTTTTCCACTCAAAGAAACGTACCATTGAATTCTGCTTGTCATGTGAGAATGAAGAATGTATCTATGGTTGCAGTAATTATCTCATTTAAATTACTATGAGATACTTCTTACTTCATTGTACAATTTTAGTGATATTAAACATTAAACACATGAGCAGAACTCTCAAGTACAAAGGGTGCAATATGTAGTCATATTAGTTGGTTCTCACTCCCAGCCCAGGGAAAAATTAATGTTGCATTTCTCTGCTCAGTTGAGAAAGCTATGAACATAAGAATCACACGTACGTTCACACATCTCTTCCTAAAACTGCAGTGCTTTATCAGTTTTACATAGAATTAAGCTTCCCTGAGATCGGTGGGATTTATTTCTCAATATATATGTTTAAAATCAAAGTATATTTGCATTATAATCAATTTAAGCTTTGAAGTAAAGTAAGATAAAAATAATACCTCACATTTCTCTTAGGACTAATCTCTGGTTATTGTAACAGAGACTTAATTTGTTCAAATCAGTGGTGTTTCAGCATACATCTCTAACATAGATGCTGATAGAAGCATGTCAGAGAAATCGTGTTGAGAGAAAACAAATGGCTGATCCCTCCCAGTTTCTACATATTCAGAGGAAGGTCTCTGAACAGAGACTTTTAGGGGGAATTACAATCTCAAGCCATATCTGTAATTGAACATCTTTCTCTCTGCAGAGGTTTTGATCACATAGATAAAGTGTGTGTGTGTGTGTGTGTGTGTGTGTGTGTGTGTGTGTGTGTGTGTGTGTGTGTGTGTGCCTTTATATATTCCTGCTCTTCCATCCATGCATGTATTATTATCCAGACATGCTTTAGAAGCTAATAATTTGATTGTCCAAATTCCACTTAAAGCAAGTAGATGAGACACCAACGTTAGGATGTCTTGTTGCCAGCTTTTATTCAAAAGGAAGCACTTCAAAGGAAACCGTTTGGCACACAGCTAAAGCATGTGAAATGTACATATTTATTTATTTATTTATTTTTATTTTGTTGATTGTTCGTGTGTTTTATTTGTAAATAAGGCTGTCTGTCCTGGGCATCCAAAGTCCTCTCTTCTCTTGGTTGCCCATTTTCCCTTTGCCTCTCCGTTCTTTCTCCAAACGTTCAGATGTTACGTAGCGTGAAACACAAAACCTGGGGCCTTTCTGGAGTATGTATTAAATCTGATACGATATAATCTTAGATTTATGTTTATCTTGTAAATCACAATTATAGTTTTGGCAGCAGGAAGCCAGGATGAAGTGGAAACAAAAACCCAACTTCTTCCCTTCCCTTGTTTCATCTCGGCTCTTTCCTTTCTCTGCCAACAATCACAATTGTCTCTACAAAGGAGGAACATGCAGTGAAGCAGAGTGCTTGATTTTCCCTTTTGTGCTGTGTTGATTGATTCCTGCTCAGTTATGGTCTCTCAACTCTTAAAACCACTGATGCTGTCTTTCTGAAATGGCTTCCCTTTTTGGCAGGGCCAATAGCCACCCGAATTCAGATGCACAGGTTGAGATCACAAGCGTAGTGACTTCAATTATATCAAAGGCCTTCTCAAAATTAATCGGCTCCATAACATATTGGATATGGAAAGAAGCATAACTGGGCACACATATTTGGAAATTGGTGCTCTTTCAAGAGGTCACTTTATATCCTTCATGGGAGAAAGAGAAGGAGTGGGGAAAGAAGGTATCAAAGCATCCAATGGTTTTTCTATGGTTAATAAATGCTAAGGTTACAGAGCTATTTAGTCAGTGGTCCCCAGACTCTTCAACTTATCAACCCCTTCAGGAAGCTTCATATTGTCCATCAACCCTCAACCATTTAGCAATAGCACTTAGACTTATATACCGCTTTACAGTGCTTTTTACAGCCCTCTCTAAGCAGTTCACAGAGTTAGCATATTGCCCCCAACAATCTGGGTCCTCATTTTACCCACCTCGGAAGGATGGAAGGCTGAGTCAACCTTGAGCCTGGTGAGATTTGAACCGCCGAACTGCATCTAGCAGTCAGCTGAAGTAGCCTGCAGTGCTGCACTTTAACCACTGCGCCACCTCGGCTCTTTAATCAATTATATTTTAACTAATAACAATACAAACAAAAACAATGACAAGCCCTTGGATAATCCTATTGATATTGATCACTTTGGAGAACCTGGATGTAGGAGACAAGATCTGGATTGCAAAAAACTTATTATCCACCCAGTGGCAACAAAGGGAGTTTTATATAGCTCTTTGCTGCCTTCTAGAAGTTGTCTAGGTTTTGCAGCTCTGATTAAGCAGCTCTAAGATTACTGTATGATTACTAGGAAGAGATTTAGTGGATCGCTTCCATTTCTTAATAGTGACTAAGCATGGCAGTCTCATCTATGGGTTTGGAAATTAAATGACTCAGAATGATTAAAAGAGTCATTTTGGTGAAAATGATTCTTCCCTGCCAAACAAAACAAATGCACACATACCCACACCTTACAACTGAAGAAAAATGGAAGCTGGGGTTATAGAGTGGGAAGTATTTTTTGAGAAGAGAAGCTGAATGAGGGAATGAGTTGGCTTTGAAGATTGGGAAGCATCACTGAAAATGCTTGCTGTTTCTCTGGGAAGCAAATATAGAGGATTTGGCAGTTCAAATCTCATCAGGCTCAAGGTTGATTCAGCCTTCCATCCTTCCGAGGTGGGTAAAATGAGGACCCAAATTGTTGGGGGCAATATGCTGACTGTAAACCGCTTAGAGAGGGCTGTAAAGCACTGTAAAGCGGTATATAAGTGCTATTGCTATTTGGCTTCTCCTCTTTAGCTATGCCCAACAAGTACATTTTTGGCTTCAAGCAATTCTTTCCAAATAATCTCAAAGATGCTGTTAAATTCCCAGGAAATGTTAAAACTAAATCTATAGGCAAAGAGAGCAGTCATTATTGAACATATGCTTTCTTATATTACAGCCAGATGTAAAGATAACATTATCTTCTTCCTTTTCAAAAAATGCAGGCTGTTACATAATTATACAGTTAGTCCTTGACTTACAACAGTTCGTTTAGTGACCGTTCAGTTACACCACCACTGAAAAAAGCCGCTTATGACCATTTTTCACACTTACGACCGTTGCAGCATCCCCGTGGTCATGTGATCCCCTTTTGCAACTTTCTGACAAGCAAAGTCAATGGGGAAACCAGATTCACTTAACAACCGTGTTATCAACTTAACAACTGCAGGGATTCACTTAACAACTGTGGCAAGAAAGATCATAACATTGGACAAAACTCAATTGATAACTGTCTCGCTTAGCAACAGAAATTTGGGGCTCAACTGTGGTCGTAAGTCAAGGACTACCTGTAATGGGCATGCCTTTTTTTACCTTCAGTCTCATTGAAATAAAATAAAACATCCCACCCACCTATGCAAAACTATTAAAACGAATGCATCAGCGCCGTGGTGGTGCAGTGGTTAGAATACAGTACTGCAGGGCTAACTCACCACTCACTCCAAAAGTTCGATTCTCACCGGCTTAAGGTTGACTCAGATTTCCATCCTTCCGAGGATATAAAGAGGGATATAAAGCACTGTGAAGTGGTATATAAGTCTAAGTGCTATTGCTATTGCTATCAGGAATTGATGTCCTTTGTAGCCTAACTGAGAGCCGAGTTCCAAAGTAAAGCAAATCTTGGAAATATCCTAAAGAGAGAGTCAATGATATTGGACCTTCCATTTGTTGTAGGTGGTAATGTGGTAATCACTGTAGTGGTAATGACTGTGCTAGTTTTCTGCAGAGCTCTTAAAAGTTGGAAATATTTCAAAAGACTGATTCGAAAATGAATAGGATGGGAGTGGAAGGCACTGAGACAATATAATTATAAAAAAAGAGAGAGAGAAAGAGTGTGTGTGTGTGTGTGTGTGTGTGTGAGAGAGAGAGAGAGAGAGAGAGAGAGAGAGAGAGAGAGAGAGAGAGAGAGAGAGAGAGAAGAAAAAGGTCACATTGAGACTAAAATAGGTTTGGGGGGGTGGAGACTATGATGGAAGCAGGCAGCCAAGTAAATTCAGTAGCTCCAGACGCATCAATGAGTCACAGAGTCTACTCTCAAATCCTTCATAGAGCATCTAGTCCTTGTTTCTTAGTTCCCCATTGAGAAGTCAGATCCAAGATGTGCTGGGTGCTGCTTAAAAATCTGCTGCTTTACTCCAACCCTAAACCTTACCCCAGCCTAAACCAATAACTGTGGTTATGAACAGTCTCTGCTTCCGTACTTGGTCCAGGCAGGAAAATGTAAAAGGTAACATCACAGTAGCAAGAGGCTAGACAATGCTTCAGTCCTCCTGCCTACTTGCCTGCTTGCTGAAGGGTGCTCATATTATTCCTAGTATAGAACACTCAAAGTGTTTCATACTCCATTTGCACATTCTTACTACTCCCTGTTCCCCAATTCTCTCACACCAAGAAAGTCAGTCACATCAATCTTTTTCTTCTTTGACAGAATTATTCACTTGGTAGATAATAGGAATGCTTCAGGTATAGTGTATCTCCATTTGAACAGAACAGGTAACGCATGAGTCCGACCAATCAGAAGTATTTTCTGTAATACATGCATTGACAAGCTGATCAGCTTTAAATTAGATCTCTTCTGTGTTCAGTATAACCACTCCTTACTGGTTACCACTGATTACACTGATTTGAAAGAGTATTAATTTTCTATTATTCCCAGTGCTGGAGGCAGGCTAGAGTTGAAAGGTTCAATTCCAGCAACTCAGGATGCAGCAAGGATGCTTTTTCAAATATACATTTCAATTGCTCTGATCATACAAATATCAATGTGTTAGTTAACATCACGGAAGAAAATTAATATTCAGGGTTTAAACTACAACTCCCATTACATCTGGTCATGATCACCAATAGGGATGCTAAGAATTCGACTCCAAAACATCTATACAGGAGTACAAAATGATTGTGATTAATTTCTCCAAAAGAACTGCACCCTCCAATTTTGTTTTTTCCTACTCCCCCCCCCTTCCTTTTCTGTTTCTAACTTTTTTATTTGCTCTTTGTATTTTACATTCTTTTGAAATTTAATAAACTTTTGTGGAAAAAAAGGTGCAAGTAAGTAGCCTGCACCCAAATTTCAGAGCTATTGGTGTACTTTGTACCCAATTAGACAAGTAAGTCAAGTAAGGATACTTCTAGCTTGTTTCTCAAACTGATGATAAACCTGTGGTACACCAGATTGCAAGTGGTGCAAGCTTGAACATACATAAAACAAAACACTTCCTCTAGAAAGCTTGGTTTCAGTGAACAAGTCAATATTCTACATAGAGGGAATCATGTTCATATGCAAAACAAATACTGTAGATGGAGAGAGAGAGACATACGCACAGAGAGAGATATTAATATACCATTCAGTCATGTGAATTTCCTCCTAAGTCTAAAGGGATACATCCCAGACTCAGGTTTTCCACCTCAGTGAGAATAAGATCTTTGTCTTATGTTGTTGAGTGGAAAGCCTAAGATTATGTTAACTTTAAAGTAAATCTTTAAAACATAAACAGAAGCATCAGATGTTATTTTTAGCCTTGAAAACAAGAGAGATTGGAAACATATAGGATGGTTTCCCATGAAAATATTGCCTGGGTATCTCTTTAGCACATGAACTCTCTAAAATGTACTTCCTGATGGCAGAAAGGAGGAAACGCTGGGCCAATAGCATATTCTATATTCAGCAATATGACAGCAATTAAGTGGAATTAAATACTGTTCCCAAAGCTTTGAGTAATTTATTTTTGCAATACTATAATTATGTGTTATTCTGTATGTATGTAGCTTATGAGTTAGAAACAACGGCCCAGATGAGATTTTGTTTTGTAGTCTATGGCTTGATTAAGCATCTGAAGTTACTTGTTCCATAGTCATTGCTATTATTTCCTTATTTTGTCTGAATCGAGGAAATTGTCTGTTTATCCAGCCAGCTGATAACATCTTTCTGATTATGGCTAATCTCAAAACAGTTATCCAGGATCAGACATGAACCCACCAGGGTTCTTGGCTAGATCAGGAATTAAAAGCAACATCCTGGAAAAAATGTAGCAGCAAAGGATTTCAAAGACAAGTAAATAAGACTACAGCTTGATTCAAAAGATAGTATTAAAATTAGTATTATTTACATGTGTTGGCCTGCTTGGCTTTAATTTTCAAAATACGCAATCCCGACCCTCCTTCCTAGCCTAGTGTTCTTAATTTCATGGGAAAACTTCTGAGATGTTCAAGATCAGTTGCCTTGGAAAGATTTATCACTTGCCAAATGCTGAATGAAAAGAATAACAGCTGCCATTTTTGCTGCAGGGCTACAAAATATGCAAATGGACAATAAGTGTGTGTGTCTGTGTGTGTGTGTCTGTGCACGCGCGCGCATGTGTGTGTGTGCGCGTGTGTGTGTGTGTGTGTGTGCGCACGCGCATGCATGTACGCCTTTGAGTCAGTGTCAACGTTGACTCCTGGCAATTGCCTGTACTAGTTCCTAATGCTTTCAGGGCAAGGTTTTTCAGAAGTGGTTTGTGAGTGCCTGTTTCTTAGGACTGAGAGAAGAGAGCAATAGGCCCAAGGCCACCCAGCTGTATAGCCTAAGATGGGACTAGCCCAATGCCTTCACCAATATGCCAAGCTGGTCTATCAAACTTTAAAGACCAGCTGCTTCAATCTGGGACACCTAATGTACAGACGGAAGACACTTCTGTGTATTAACTGCTATGGCTATGCAGATCTTCAGTGAGGGTGGCCAATTAAATAAGTGCTTGAGCAAAGTGCCACCCTACCACCACCACCACTGTATGAAGCAACAAGAATGATATATACCAGTGATGGTTAACCTTTTTGGTGCCAAGTGCCCAAAGCGCAACCACGCGAATGCATGCCCAAATCCCCAAAATGCAATGCGAGCGCCCCTGCACATGCACCCCGGCCCCCCTGCGCATGTGCCCCTGGCACCCTGTTTTGGCTTCCATGTTGGAGCAGGAGGCTTTCCAGGCCCAAAATGGGGCACGGGAGGCCTCGTGCGGTGCCCCCGTGCCCCATTTTGGCTTCCAGGTTGGTGCAGGAGGCTTTCCAGGCCCAAAATGGCACATGGGGGGGCCTCGCACGGTGCCCCCCACACCCCATTTTGGCTTCCAGGTTGATGCGGGCGGCAGAAACAGAGTAGAAAGGTAGGGCGTACTGGGGGGAATCTGTGGAGATCGGGGAAGGCACGGGCGGCAGAAATGGAGGAGAAAGGTAGGGTGCGCTGGGGGGAATCTGCGGACATCAGGGAAGGTACGGGCAGCAGAAATGGAGGAGAAAGGTAGGGCACACTGGGGGGAATCTGCGGAGATAGGGGAAGGCACGGGCAGCAGAAATGGAGGGGAAAGGTAGGGGCGCTGGGGGAAATCTGCGGAATCGGGGAAGGCACGGGCAGCAGAAATGGAGGAGAAAGATAGGGTGCGCTTGGGGAATCTGCGGAGATCGGAGAAGGCACGGGCGGCAGAAATGGAGGAGAAAGGTAGGACGCGCTGGGGGGAATCTGCGGAGATCGGGGAAGGCACAGGCGGCAGAAATGGAGGAGAAAGGTAGGGTGTGCTTAGGGGAATCTGCGGAGATCGGGGAAGGCACGGGCAGCAGACATGGAGGAGAAAGGGTGCGCTGGGGGAATCTGCAGAGATCGGGGAAGGCACAGATGGCAGAAATGGAGGAGAAAGGTAGGGCGCGCTGGGGGAAATCTGCTGAGATCTGGGAAGGCACGGGTGGCAGAAATGGAGGAGAAAGACAGGGCATGCTGCAGGAATCTGCGGAGATCGGGGAAGGCACGGGCGGCAGAAATGGAGAAAGGTAGGGTGCGCTGGGGGGAATCTGCGGAGATCAGGGAAGGCACGGGTGCCACGCATGCACGGCAGAGACCCAAAGACCAACTGGTCAGCGGGAGGCACACATACATGCGCGATGGAGCTGGGCTGGGGCGACGGTTGGCATGCCCTCAGACAGGGCTCTGCATGCCACCTGTGGCACGCGTGCCATAGATTCACCATAACGGATATATACTGTATACAGTCCACCCTCCCTTAAGACCTCACAGCAGACAGATTCAGATCTTACATGAAATCATGCCTCCATGTGCGGGTTTTACATAATATCTACCATTCTTCTTGGTGGAGGGGCTTCCATTTTATGAAGTATACATCCTTTATGGTGTTTTCAGTCACAATGTCATAAACAATATGGCCACCTTGCTTCTAAGAGCCAAGGAAGGCAAGGGCAGCACTCCACTATTGCCTCTATTGTCACTATTTCTCAAACCTTTTATAAATGTGGAAGATGCTGCAAGGGCTCAAGGTACAATTCAAATTCCATCTCCATGTCCAATGTTGTTTTTGGGGAAAGTTGATTGTGTTGTCTAAAATAGGTGATTTATTGATCGTTGACAAGAGTTCCCTCCATTCTTACTTTTCAAAGAAGAAACATAGCTGGGATATCACACCATCCTCAGGAGAAGCTAGATTTTCAATCAAAATCTTTGAAAACCCAAAGGGGCTACAAATGAATGCTAGCAGTGGACAAATTCAGAGGAAAGGTGGGAAATACTGCTTTGGCTGTGAATTGTTTATGTAATTTCTGATTGGTAATGTGATACATTCTTGATTTCATACTACAGAGAATCAGCCGAGTTCAGAGTCCAGATGCTCAAAATGGCGTTGACAGAGAAATGCACAGGGAACAGACCAGTGGTGAAATCCAATTTTTTTACTACCGGTTCTGTGGGTGTGGCTTGGTGGGCATGGCTTGGTGGGTGTGGCAGGGGAAGGATACTGCAAAATCTCCATTCCCACCCCACTCCAGGGGAAGGATACTGCAAAATCTCCATTCCCATCCCACTCCTGGGGAAAGGATGTTGCAAAATCTCCATTCCCACCCCACTCTGGGGCCAGCCAGAGGTGGTATTTGCTGGTTCTCTGAACTACTCAAAATTTCCACTACCAGTTCTCCGAACTACTCAAAATTTCCGCTACCGGTTCTCCAGAACCTGTCAGAACCTGCTGGATTTCACCCCTAGACAGTAGTTGAGATGAGAGGTTTCAAAGGAAATATTTTCCTCCCTCCCTGAAAGCAACCATTTCATATCAGAAATATTCCTTCATGGATATTTAGCATAATATCTCCTGAACAAACGAATACTGTAACGTATTCCATCCACAATCTCCAATATACAGTATGCTATTCATTTTTGTTTCTCTTATAAATGAATTTGTATACTATTGTACTGATTTTTTTTCCCCACAGAAAAGTTTAATCTTGGTGAAGGTCTCCATGTAGCTTGAATTTCTTGCATACAACCCACCTGATCAGGGAACAGGGTCATTGAGATTTGTTTTGTATTTCAGTCTTGACAACTCAGGATATATGAAATCCCTTGGAGAGGTTTTTCTAATCTTACTCTGTTAAATCACCGTCTATGAAACCCCAGGCAAAGGTCATAGCTGAGGCAACGAAGATATACTGCAATTCTATAAGGAAAGCACAGGCAACACAGATGCAATAACTGTAATACTTTCACTAGGGCTAAAATGGGCCTATGAACTGTATGGTCAGAAACACTCATCTGACTCCAGTTCCGAACTTTTGTCCTTCCTCTAATTTTGCTTCTTGTAAATCGTTCCTGGTTAAAATGAAATATGGTTACCAACACTTGGCTCAAAATTTATCATCTGTTTCTTAAGAAAGTGCCTTCTCTTTTGACTAAAAATCAATTCCTGCAAGGCAGATTAAAATCAGTCTATCAGTGCTTCATATACAACAAAAAAGTGACTGATAAACACTACAGAATAACTAAAATACAATATTCAGTTAGTTGACTTACAACCATTCATTTAGTGACTGTTGGAAATTACAATTTCACTGAAAAAAGTGCTTGGCAACCGGTCCTCCCACTTTCAACCTCACAGCAGCCCCATGATCACATGATCAAAATTCAGGTTTTTGGCAAACAGCTTGTATTTACAAAGGTTACTGTCAGGCCGAAGCCATATTTTATTAGAGACTTTGCCCTGCCACACTTTACGCTTGAGAATGTACTCTTGCTGTGGGAATTTGGGAGGGGCTGTCGCATGAGGGATGTAGACATGTAGCCATAACAAATTCCTTTAGATTCTCAAGGTCATCCTTTGTCCAGCACCTGCCCGGAAGCTGAGGGGAGTAACTGACACGTCAGCAGAAGGCGACTGGCTAACATCATGAACTTGTGGGTGTGGGGACAAAGGGCTTGATCTTTCAACTGGGTGGAGAAACCCTGGGAGCGTCAGATTCGGGTTTCTCACAGCAGTGCCAACATGGCTCTGTTAATAAATTGGAACTTTGAGGAATGCTTTGCCTCGGACTCTGATTTTATTTTGGATGCTATTTGGAACCCTGACAGTTACAGCATCCCGGAGTCATGTGATTACCATTTGAAACCTTCCCAACCTGCTTCTGACATGCAAAGTCAATGGAGGAAGTCAGATTCACTTAACAGCCACATGATTCACTTAGCAACTCCTGTGATTGGCCTAACAACCATGGCAAAAAAGGTCATAAAATTGGGTGAGAGTCATTTAACAACTTTCTTGCTTAGCAATGAAAATTCTGGTTCCAACTGTTATCATAAGTCACTGTAAGTATTTATCTTCCCGCAAGGCTTAATTTGGTGTGGCCGAAATCTCACTATTCACTGATATTTGGTGAATAAAATACTCACAGTAAAAAATAAATCGAGATGGCAACAATAGTGCAATGAGAGCTCCTGGTTTTTATATGTGTCTGGTGTACCATGCAGAGCTTTGATAGCTTCTATCTTCTTGACTGTTTTGACCATACCCTGCAGATAGCTCTGTTTCCGATATTTGTTGGTTAACTGGATCTGTGACAGTCACTCACTCAGATAGTCCAGAATCTTGGATGCATTTTACAGGATTATTCCATTTTATATTCATGTGTTCTACATTTTGTGCACAAGTAGAATTTGCTTCAGTTAATGTTTACTATGCCCTTTATCCCAAGAGCCCAGAAAAACCTGTAACGAGCGATTAAAAGTTACACTGCTAAGACAGTTAAATGGAATACAATGCGATGCAATAAAATGAATCAATTGATTGCGGTTAGGAATTCTTTTTTGTTATGGTTAAAAAAAAAAACCTTTTCTTAGAAAGAAAGAAAAAAGCCCCAGCATTGGCATCATATCCAGCTGCACATTAAAGTTGGCAAGAGAGGCTCTGAATTTCAAGTGTGAACCTGAAACACTGAATGTGCTGTGTTGTTGTTGTTTTTTTTAAAGAAATCCTCCTTTGTAGAAGATATGTAATGTCCCTTTGTGCCAGGCTGGTTTGCATAAGAATGACTCTCTTTTGTTGCCTGTGTTCATGTGGGGGGAGATCGCAGTAAGTAATGAAAGAAACAACATAAATGATCATTTTCCATTTTCTCCAAGTCTTCCCTCCTCCAACTAGCATTTTTTTAAAAAAAAATTCTTTTAGAATGTAAATACTGCTAAGTATTTAAAAGAGCTCCCTGCTATTAACATTTCAGGCTTAATTAGTACTTTCTCCATATCTACTTCTACACCTTCTCAGTTGTTCTATGCTAAGCAAGAATGACAATAGCTTTTAAGAAGCTGGAGGGCCTCAAGGCTAAACAGAAAAATAGTTTTCTGCCCTCATGTGGTGAGATTTATCATCAGGGGCACGGTTCAGTCAAAATGTAGCACTAGGAAAAAGAGAAGGGGAAGAAATGTGTACTTAACTAGAATTGCCATGTACATTTGCTTTACCAAAATGTATCTGTTAAGAAAAATTTACAAACCAGACTCATATTATGTTAGGAAAATGCAACATTGTGGAAATGTGTAAAGCATCAACATTTTCAGGTAGACTTTTCAAAAACATTTTCTATCTGATGCAGAAATGGGATAAATTGAATTTTTTAGAAAAGAAAAACTGAGAAAAGGAACGTTAATGGATCTCTTCATTCCATTTCTGCAGACTTATTTTTTTCTCCATTAAAGCCAAAGGGAAAGAAAATGATTGACTATTTTACATTTTAACACAGCCCACACTTTGATTAGAAATGATAGAATTACTTGCCATGAAAAATAGATATTTTTTTTACCTTTAGCAACTGCCTGTCATCTACAAAAAAAAAAATCTTCATGTTTTGTGGCTAAAGTGATAAATAAAAGCTTAAGTGATTTAATTTCTTCATGGTAGGCTGCCATTCAAAGAACCAGAGTTGGCCAATCAATTTAATGTCTAGATGGGAATGAGAGGGAGGGGGGAGA
>QLTV01003994.1:3919266-3951767 GCA_003457575.1 Thermophis baileyi | reverse complement strand
GAGACAGAGACAGAGACAGAGACAGAGACAGAGACAGAGACAGAGACAGAGACAGAGAGAGACAGAGACAGAGACAGAGAGAGAGAGAGACAGAGACAGAGACAGAGACAGAGACAGAGAGAGAGAGACACAGAGAGAGAGGGGGGAGAGAGAGAGAGAATATTGTATAAGAAGCTTTTCTTCAAACTAAACTTGACTCTATAAAATTCAATATCCAAAATAACATAACGTATTTTTCAGACTATAAGACGCACTTCCCCCCCCCAAAAAAAAGTGGGTGGAAATGTCTGTGCATCTTATAGAGGGAATGTTGCTGAAGCCCTGCCCACCCGCAGCCCCCACCCTTCAGCCTCTGCCTCCCAGCAATTTGCCTCCTTGCAGCAAACAGCAAACAGCCTGGTCAGCTTCAGCACAGCCTGATTTAGCACGAGCAGCTGGTTGGTGGTTGGATCTGCCTCCCAGAATACCAACAATCAGCTGTTTTAGGCTGCAGGGATCGCCGCCGCCTATCACAGCCTCCACACACACACCATTTTTGGCCTCCGCATGCCCCATTTTTGGCCTCCGCACGCCCCATTTTCGGCCTCTGTGCATCCCGTTTTTGACCCATTCCAGGCAGCAGGGATCGCCACCGCCGCCGATTGCCACCACCATTTAGGAGGCCGAAAATGGGGCGCGTGGAGGCCGAAAATGGGGTGCGTGGAGGCAGCGATAGGCGGCAGCGATCCCCGCAGCCTGGAACAGCTGATCATTGGTATTCCGGGAGGCTGATCCAACCGCCAATCAGCTGCTTGTGCTAAATCAGGTTGTGCTGAAGCTGACCATGCTGTTTGCTGTTTGCTGCAAGGAGGCAAATTGCTGGAGGCAGAGGCAGATTTTTTTTTCTTGTTTTCCTCCCCAAAAGCTAGGTGCGTCTTATAGTCTGGAGCATCTTATAGTCTGAAAAATAAAGTACTTTTAAAAATGTTCTGCCAGCTTGTATAATTTGTCATCTAACAAAGTGAATGTACCGCAGAGTGCCATCTTACATGGAAGCCTAACTTACAATGTTGGATCCAATTAATTTGAAAACTGTAATTGAAATTTGAGGTCCAGAACCATTTTGTAACCCTATGGCTGCCTTCATCAACTGTAATGGAGAGTTATAGTCCAATAACCTGAAGTTGAAAGTGTCTATTCTAGGGGCTCTAAATCTGAAAATAGTTAAGCAACACAATTAGCATGATGTTTTTCCTCTACAATGCTCCTTCTGCATTTATTTTCAAACAACAGCTCTTTATTTGTCAACTATTTACAATCCAGCAAAAGCCCTGTCTGACAGCTAGCCCTTTTATAGGGAGCTGTCAGACAGACTAGCCAATCAGCAGTCAGTATTTTTCCCTCCAGAATGGAGGACCTGACTGAAGCCTATGTGCTTCAGTCTTGGAATGTAACACCACTCCCCTCTTAGTTGGGCTAACCCAACGTGTGACGTAGTCACGCAGATAGGCAGAGCGTTTAGTTGGTCTTTCAGACCTGCGCAGCTCAGTCGGAGCTGGGTGAGCAGTCAGGTCGGTCGAGCTTCTGTTGCTCCCGGCCTCGACCAATGGAAGCTTCTGGATTTCGGCCTGGGGCATGGCTGGAGTTCCGAGAACCGGTTCGCTTGGAACTAGCCCCCTGGACACAGCGACATCGGGTAAGTCTTCCAGACTTGGTCAGATTGATTCTTCTCTGTTAGGAGCAAGTGATTGCTCCTTTTGGTTAGGCGTTTGCGCAGAAGTTAGTTTTGGTAGCCTAAGAGTGGAGTGGCTGAGTCGGCCTTGGAGTTGGTCAATGTGCCACCTCCAGCTTCTACCGTCCTCGAGCTCTAGTTGGTAAGAGCAAGGGCCGGTGATTTCTGTGACCGTGGCAGGAACCCAGAGAGGACCCCCAGCATGGTTGTGGGCGTATACTTGATCCCCTATGCTAAAGTGTCGGAGCTGACTATGGGAGTCTACTGGAGCATGAGGGCTATCTCTAACCACTTCGAGTATCTGTCCACGACTACGAGGAAAGTCTGCCCATGAGTAGGGCCAGCAAAGTCAATGTGCACCCTGGACCAGGGTGCCTTCGGCTGTTCCCACTCATGTGCGGGCGCCTCTGGGGGAGCTGGTCTGGATTCCTGACATGGCGAGCAGGTGGCCACCCATTCAGTAATATCCCAGTCCATGTTAGGCCACCAAACATAGCTTCTGGCCAAGGCCTTCATTCGGACAATCCCCGGATGGCCTACATGCAATGCTTCCAATACTGCAACATGCAGTTTCTGTGGAACAACCACTCAGTCCCCCCCAGAGAAGGCAACCCCGCAATACTGACAGTTCATTTTGCTTAGTCAAAAACATTTTAAATTCAGCCCCAACAGACCCCTTCGACCACCCCCTCAGCACCCAGTGCAAGACTTGGGCGATTATTTTGTCCTTTGTAGAATGGCGTGCAACCTGGAGTGAGGTTATTGGGCCAGAGTCCAGGCAGTCTATTAGGAGGACAGGTGTCTCAGGAGTGGGGTCTTCCAGTAGCTCCGGCAATGGACAGCGGCTGAGGGTGTCAGCATGCCCTAGAGTCTGTCCTGGCCGGTGGAGAAGCTGGTAGCTATAAGCGGCCAGGAAAATGGCCCACCTAGTCATTCTGGGCGACTGAGATGCAGGCGTGGGGCGGTCGCCTGCGAGGCCCAATAACCTCACTCCAGGTTGCATGCCATTCTACAAAGGACAAAATAATCGCCCAAGTCTTGCACTGGGTGTTGAGGGGGTGGTCGAAGGGGTCTGTTGGGGCTGAATTTAAAATGTACTGCATGTTGCAGTATTGGAAGCATTGCATGTAGGCCATCCGGGGATTGTCCGGATGAAGGCCTTGGCCAGAAGCTATGTTTGGTGGCCTAACATGGACCGGAATATCACTGAATGGGTGGCCACCTGCTTGCCATGTCAGGAATCCAGACCAGCTCCCCCAAAGGCGCCCGCACATGAGTGGGAACAGCCAAAGGCACCCTGGTTGACTTTGCTGGCCCTACTCATGGGCAGACTTTCCTCATAGTGACTCGCAGCTTCTTCCGGCGTGGCGTGGTTGCTTGCCGGATTGTGGTTTGGCAGGCCTCAGTTGCGTCAGCCCGGTCAGTTCTCCGCCGCGGCTGCCAAGCCCCATGTTGAGGCTGCCTGGTGTAGCCAGGCTTGCTCAGTGCTCGTCGCGTTGCCTGTGGTGAAGGTAGCTTGGCATGGCAGACTCTGGCTAGATGACCACAACGGTCACATCACTGACAGATGGCCTCACGGTATTGGCAGTCGGTGCAGTGATGGTGCCCTCCGCAGCTGGCACATTGTGGGAATAGGTCATCGGGTGCATTTGCCGCTTCCCGCCTTTTGAATCGAAAGCGGCAAACTTCCTCATCACTGTCAGGTGAGAAGTCTCGCGCCGAAGTCTCGCGATGCACGCTGACAGTTTTGCACATGCTTTTCGGGCTGCCTGGTTGCTGTAGCACCTCACTCGACCTTGTGGACACCTCAGATGCCCTGGCCTCATCCATTGCAATCTGGAGCATGAGGGTTGTCCTTGAAAGTAACCTCTGTTGGAGGGTAATGTCCCGAATTCCGCAGATCACTCAGTCGAGCAGCAGCTCGTCTAGATCCCAGAATTCACAATGGGCAGCCGCCTTCTGCAGCGCAGCAACATATTCGTTGATGGACTCCCCCTCCTTCTGGTTCCGCAAATGGAATTCGTGCCACCGCACATATTTGGAGGGTTTCGGCGCGTAATGAGTCTTCAGGATGTTCTGAAGCATGGACAAGGTGACCGTCTGGACCGGCGTTGGTTCAGCTAGTGCCTGGGCGGTGTCGAACACATCCGTCCCACAGTAGCTCAGGAACAGAGCTCTTTTTCGGCTGTCGGACAGCCCAAGGAGGTCATTCGCCTCCATGAAGCATTCAAAGCGAGTCATGTAGGTGTCCCAGTGCTCTCGTGCTGGGTTAAATTGACTCGGCGGGGCATGCATCGTCATGTCAGCTGAGTTGGCGCTTTAGAAAGGCCGTTTGTCGAAGACTTTACTGCCCCAGGCTGGATTGCAAGGTTGTCAGCTCTTTCTGGCTTATCTGCCTTCCAATCCCATCCTCGTCGCCAGTGTTAGGTTGGGTGAATAGAAGAGGCAGACAGAAGTGGCTTCAAACAACAGCTCTTTATTTGTCAACTATTTACAATCCAGCAAAAACCCTGTCTGACAGCTAGCCCTTTTATAGGGAGCTGTCAGACAGACTAGCCAATCAGCAGTCAGTATTTTTCCCTCCAGAATGGAGGACCTGACTGAAGCCTATGTGCTTCAGTCTTAGAATGTAACAGGTTCCTTACAGTTTCCAAGGTAATGAAACTTAGAATAAGTGTGTTTATAGATCCTGCTTGCATGTATTTGAACTCAGACACTCACTTTTCAAGTGCCCATTAAGTAAAATGCTCACAGCAGACCTCTTAAACATATGTAATTATCACTTTAAGCCCTTCAAGTCATCATTTAAATTTCAGATAGGACTTTATTATTATTATCTTATTCACCACGCATAAAGGACTCCTTTGAAATTGATATAGCAGGAGCTGTACTCCAAATGGGAAGAAATTGGCAGCAGCAGGACAAAAATAATATTTAATTTTATCATAGTTATATTTTATAGCTCCATTTTTATTTTATGTATTTTATTTTATTCTTGACTTAGAAATAATTTATGTATTTCATTCATACTCTCTGTACATTCTACTGCTTAGCTCTTTACTTTCCTGGTCAGTGGCCATAATAAAGATACTCAGTTCTGATTTGATTTGATTCCCTTTTTAATTTAAATTGAATTAAAAGGTGGAGTTCTTGCCTCACAATCAGGAGGTTGTGAGTTCGATCCTAGGTAGAGGCAGATGTAGGGTCTCCTGCTTGGGCAGGGGGTTGGACTAGATGACCTGCAAGGTCCTTTCCAACTCTGTTAATCTGTTATATCTGTTAAATACAATTTATATATTTATTCACAAGTTTAATAATAGTACTTGTTTGGGGAGGGACTTTGAAAATTACCTTCCATTGAGCATTCGGGATCTGCTTTAGGCTCTATGGTTTCAAATCATGCCTTCTATTCTGGTCAAAGCTGACACTCTGATGAATTTACAGCAAAATTAACATGGTTGAAGTGAAGTGATGCTATTTTTAGATACAGGTTCAGGTGTTCCACATTTTGCCCCAGTCAGAGAAAAGAGTCAATATAACTAGACCCAGCTATATCTAATCAAATGAGTTTGCTTTATCCTACTATAGTATAAAGAAAGCAAAGAGGTAGGAAATATGTTTTCCATTTCCTCTTCCTTTTTTCAAAGCTTGTATGAAGGCCAAATCAGCTAGATTTAAACACAAAATAAACCAGCCATTGTTGATGCAGCAGAGTGCAATCAAAGGGACATGTGGACAAAGATAATGCTGTTTATATCCTCACACATGTAAAGACATAGCTAGGAAGATGTAGCCATCTACTCAGTGGTTCTCTAAAGCAGAGGGGATTGTGAACTTTTTCAGGCTGCAGAACCTGTTAGTTAAAATAAAAAATTCACAGAACCCTTGATCAAGAGTTCTAGTGACAGAAAATTAATAATAGAATGTGCAATTTATTGAATCACATTTCTATACTGTAGGAAAGTTATTTGAATTTTACTACAAGATCCGTGGTGGCACAGAATGCAGTATTGCAGGCTAATTCTGCTGACTATTAGCAGTTTGATTCTGACCGGCTCAAGATTGACTCAGCCTTCTATCCTTCTTAGGTCGGTAAAATGAGGATCCAGATTGTTGGAGACAATATGTTGACTCTGTAAATCGCTTAGAAAGGGCTGTAAAGCACTGTGAAGCGGTATATAAGTCTACGTGCTAGACCTATTACCAAACTGGATGCATCAATTGCCATTTCAGAAAGGTATTCTTGTTATAAGTACAAAAAAACCTGTTTACTAGATGTGGAAAATTAATGTTTCCAGGATACAAAAATTCAAACTGAAATTTCTCATTGACTTGGAAATTTAACGAAACAAATCAGTGTTCAATGGCTGGAATATTCTAGCTTTTCCTTGGGAAAATTATTCTGGGTGTCGACTGAGTGGACATTTTAAAAATATTTAATCTGCCATTGAATTCTAGAGTCCCACAGAACAAGGTCTGAAAAACCTTGTTCTAATCTACATATTAGAATAAAATGTTCCCTTATTCTTGCATGCATTTGTTCATCTATGCCAGTGTTTATCAAACTTGGCAGCTTTAAAATATGTAGCTTTCAAGTCAGCATGTCCTATGCCATTTATTGGAAATTTGGTGTCCGATTAAGAAAATCAATACTAATTTCTGGAAAGAAGGGATGACCATGTAACACTGTACAAAGTGAAATAATGTTTTGACTTATTTGTGAATTACATGCATGAAGAGAGAATCCCATGGTTTTAAATATAGAATAAATGCTAAACAGCCACTATTGGAAATTTGCTGAATTAAGATAAACGTAAAATACCTAGATCTTTGTTCATCTAATAACAACAGTTTTATTCTTCCTTGTTAATGCGCCCTCTGCAAGGACTCTATTTTTCATGGAACTAAAAACAAGACTGTACCTATGTATGCCTATGGGTTTAATTATAAGTCACACTTGCTCTAAATATATAGGTTATTTGTTGTTCATGTTAAAAAAAATCAAAACCCACTGCAATGTTTACTTAAATCTTTGGTGAAGTTAGGGAACACATTTATTTGGAAAAGTTACAGAACCATTCCTAACAGTGCCATTGAGAATACTGTCAAGCTTTTAAAAATATGTGCACTACTGAGTGCAAACAAATGCAGAATTGTGTCAAAATTGCCCAAACTAAAAATAATCTGTTCTCTGCTCTGTTTTAATGAGCAAACAATTGACTTTCTGAACAATGTCAATAACAAAGTCAAGTACATTCCCTGATTTAATAAAAGACTATTGTATCATGATCAGAACTCCAGTGATTAGCGACCACATGATCTTACTACATTTTATTAAATGTGTTTGCAATTTGTAAAATTATATAGCAAAACTGAACCCAGAGAAAATGGAAGGAAGATAGTCAGCCAATTCTTGAATGCCCTGGTGCAGTCATAAAAAGGATAATTTTGGGTTTTCACGCAAATCACTATGCACGCCTCCTCTTTCCTGTTGGATTTCAGGATTTTCTTTAAGTCTTATCTGCCTCTAACACTTATATTATAAATACAACTGTTTCAAAGCCCATCTTTTATTTTTAAAAGTTTGTTTTTCAGCGGTCTTGATTTCCTTTTCTTAATGCTCATTGATATTACCACTAAAGCAACATGTGAAGCAAATTGGTTTTCTTTCCTCTTGAAGTAAAACAAGCACCACTTTTTAAGAGAAACTGACTTTTTAAAAAAAGAAGATGGTCATATCTCTCAGTTCTATAGATCCCTAAACTTTGGACAGAACAAAACTCAAAGAAAATTTTAAAATGTGTCCTTAGACAAAATGTAAATGGATCTAGAGAATTGTATTTGTTTATTTTTGTAACTTCTCCAATCATTTCTTGCTAACAAAGTGGCAGGACAAAACTGTAATCAGAGTTGAAGATTAAATCAGGGCTAAAAGTATTTAAACAGACCAAGCTTGGAAATGGATATCGGTGGAGATGCGGGGATGTTCAGGTCTCCAGCAAAAAAAAGTAATTTTCATTACTATCTAAAACTGTAACTCTATATGCTGTATTACAGAATTGCCAACCTTGAACCTCCAGGATATGTGTGGACCCCTGTGTTATGGTCACAGAACACTATCCAAGTTTTATAACTGAATTTTAATATTTAATGAATCAGATAGAGTGGCATGAAAAGAAGGAGGACTCTAATGTTATACTCCAAACATTTTAATACTGAGTTAAGGAGGAGATAAGGGACGTGGTGGCTCGGTGGCTAAGACGCTGAGCTTGTCGATCAAAAGGTCAGAAGTTCAGCGGTTCGAATCCCTAGTGCCGCGTAATGGGGTGAGCTCCCGTTACTTGTCCCAGCTTCTGCCAATCTAGCAGTTCGAAAGCATGTAAAAATGCAAGTAGAAAAATAGGCACCACTTTGGTGGGAAGGTAACAGCGTTCAGTGCGCCTTTGGCGTTTAGTCATGCCGGCCACATGACCACGGAGACGTCTTCGGACAGCACTGGCTCTTCGGCTTTGAAACAGAGATGAGCACTGCCCCTAGAGTCGGGAATGACTAGCACATATGTGCAAGGGGAACCTTTACCTTTACTAAGGAGGAGATGCTATGTGCATTCTGCATGTGAAATGTTAATTTCTTACTGGGAGATCTATGCCAAATTTCCCAGTATTTTATTTCACTAGTATTACTTTGCTTCTTTGATAGTAAATAGCTATCAGTTAATTGTTGAAAATTCATTGATGTGGATGGGGGATATAACTTATCATCTGTTTTGATGATTGAGGATAATTATTTGAGTGTGCTACATCTTCTAGCCTAGCCTTTCCCAACCTTCAATCTATTGGACTGTTGGTTGGGAATTTTGTACATTGCAGCCTCAAAAGAGCTGAATGGTGCTATGTTGGAAGGGAATCTGCTATAGCAGGATATGAACGTTATCAAAAGAATCCTTAGTGCTTTTTGACCCTTTGATACCAAATTCCATATGTAGGCACTGGCATTTTTAGTGGAGGTCATGAAGAACACATCATTTATGGTTTTCTTCACTAACCTGTGGAAATTGTTCTGAAACCTTTCTATATTTGGGGAGTTTGCTGCACCATTGGTGCAGATGAAAGATTAATGTTTGTTGGGTGTTGCATAAAGATCCATCATCTGTTAAAAACTCACTTTTTTCCATGGAATGTCATGCCTGGGATTTGTAACCAATGTTTCCCTTAGACCTATGATTTTCTACTCCTGTGTCTGTCAGAAGCTCAGAGATCCATCTGTCTCAAAGCCTATGTGGCACCAGCTACTGCTTACAATTGATCTCTTCCCTGAAATCAAACAAACTACCACCTAGACATTTTAAGGTAAGGCTAATGGTGGGTCTGGAATGCAGAAATATAGCCCAGTAATTACGATGCGCCCTTTCATGGAAATAAATGAAAGTTCAAAGACCAACAGTTGCTTTTCTTGAAAGACGGTAATTTGTAAAATTTGATATGAGTTGGCCAACTGTCATATTTCCTGATTGGACTGATGCCATTCATGGCTCAAAAAAGTGTAAAAATGCATTTAACATACCTATTTTATATCAATATTTCCAATAAAATGTTTAATTTTAAATCATATGTTTGCATGTAAAATAATTTAGCAGGTAAAGACAAAGAATCCTGAGAAGTTGCAGAATCTACAGATCACTTAATCACAACTTTTTCACTATGTTGAGCGACTATGCATTTATTTTTGCTTAAAGTATAGTAATAATTTATAAATGTACTCTATAAGTAGATAAATAGATTATAGATGGATATATGATGATAGATGATAGATAGATAGATGATAGATAGATAGATAGATAGATAGATAGATAGATAGATAGATAGATAGATGGGGTGGAGCTAGCACGTGATGCATCCGGCCCGCGGGCCGCTAGTTTGACACCCCTGATTTAGAATCAGAGACAGAGACAGAGAGACAGAGAGAAACAGAGAGAGACAGAGAGAGACAGAGAGAGACATGGAGATGGAGAGAGAGAGAGAGAGATGGATAGACAGATAATTATATGTACATTTTATACGAATCCATGTCAAGGTTGACTCAGCCTTCCATCCTTCGGAGGTCAATAAAATGAGGACCCAGATTGTTGGGGGCAATATGCTGACTCTGTAAACCGCTTAGAAAGGGTTGGAAAGCACTGTGAAGTGGTATATAAGTCTAAGTGCTAATGCTAGTGCTAGTGCTAGTGGGCATATCAGGCAGAATTATTTGGAAACCTGTAGTATTATTATCACTTTTTTACAATGCCATCTAACCTAAAGTAACCTATGATGAAGCCATCATTAAAGAAAAGTTGCCCTTTGTGCAAAATTCCAAAATTGGGAACTGAAGGCCTGTTTTGTTTCTTAAATTTTTAGGCTGAGGTTGTACTTTGACACTTTCTTATTTATAAGACTTCCAATGTTAATGTATCACATGAAGGAAAAAGTGTTTTTTATGTTATGATAAGCAGATTGTTTAAAAAAAAGTTGCGTGAAAATCCATATACCCTGTTTCCCCCAAAATAAGACATCCCCTGATAATAAGCCCAATCGGGCTTTTGAGTGCATGGCAATAAGGCCAAGCGCTTATTTCAGGGTTAAAAAAAATATAAGACAGGGTCTTATTTTCGGGGAAACATGGTAGTGATGCAAAAAATATTAAGAATTGATATTATGATGAAACCAGAATTATTCCTAATGGGTTCTATGAACAAGGAATTAGACAAGAATCATGGGAAATTAATATTGTATATGGTAACTGCAGAAAGATTATTGTATGTAAAAAGTTGGAAAAGCAACAAAATACAGTGGAAGATTGCATTATAAAATTAGCTAAACCTGCAGTTAATGGGAAAGCTGAGCAGTCTGGTCAGTGAAAAAGCCATAAAGATTTTTTTTTTTTTTTGAAAGATTGGAAACTTTATATAGACTTTTTGTTGAAATAAGAAAAAAACAAATTGATGATTTCAGAATTTGGGCATTAAAGAGGAACTAAGAGGTTGAGGAAAAGATTAAAATGAAATTACTTGATAAAAAGGGCAGAAGGCATTATTGTATACTTTTTCTTATTTCTTTCCTTTTTTCTCTATTTCAAATCTTTGCTTTTGTTTGTATAATTTTACTACATTGAACAATCCTAAATTTTTCACATACATTCAACACACATGCCCGATAATCCTGTAACTCAATTAGCAATAGCAATAGCACTTAGACTTATATACCGCTTTACAGTGCTTTACAGCCCTCTCTAAGCGGTTTACAGAGTCAGCATATTTATTGCCCCCAACAATTTGGGTCCTCATTTTACCCACCTCAGAAGGATGGAAGGCTGAGTCAACCTTGAGCCGGTGAGATTTGAACTGCCGAACTGCAGCTATCAGTCAGCTGAAGTAGCCTGCAGTACTGCACTCTAACCACTGCGCCACCTCGGCTCTTACTTGCAGTCTGTGGAAAGATCTTTACTGAAAAATTGTACTTACACACCAGTCTGACTATCCTGTAACTCAGCTGCAGTCCTGCATACCTTCAGGCAAATCCACTTACAGTTGTAGTTCTCTGATCATTCAGAGTATATATAAACCTCTGAATGCAGCATTTGAAAAGTAATCTTATCAAGAGAGTTTTCAAACTCCAGAATTAATGTATCCCAAATAGATTTTTCATACATTGTTTTGATCCGTGGCTCACTGTCAACTTTCATGAGCTCCCTAAGATTATCACCTTGAATATTTCCATATCTGAATGTAAAGCATTTTTGAAAGCAAAATAGAAACCTAACAAATCCATCATTCAATGAATTTCCTTGTACTGTACTGTCAGTTGCTGCAAGGATAAACATCATATCATAAACAATATTATACCACAGAGTTGTGTGGAGACTCTATCAGTTCCCTCTGATCCAATAATAGATGTGATTGTGCATTGTCCTTGTCTGGATCAGTAATTCTGCCAGACACACAATCAGCCCAAAGTCCTTTGTCATTAATTATTCTTTCTTCTACAGCATTATTAAATCTGAATGCTGTCCACAACAAGCTTCTGTATTCTACCCAAATGAGATATCTCAAACTGCCTGGCAATGTTCTCTTCAGCATCACAAGCAAGTCCTGGGAAACAAGAGAGATTTTAAATGTTTTGTCTCCCAATTCAAGTGTTGGCCCATCCAAGTGTAAATACGTACTTTCCAATTGCAAAGTTTGTATTTGCTTATTTCTTGTGGTTGACTGGAAGTTGAATGCTATGAATTATAGACACATTTATATACATATATAAATTTAGGCATGCCACTACAGTTTGTGGATATTTATCCAAAACATTTAACATAACATAATAGACTATTTTTCCATATCAGAACTAGAAATATGAGCTGTTAGCTAAGACACAGCCATGGCCTAAAAAGAAATTCTGCATCAGTGAAGCTATTCCTCAAGTTCCTATCTTGATTTGCAATCTGCAATAACAATATAATAATATTAAAATTCTTTTGGGAATTTAAATTGTATTACAGGGACAAAAAATATGGTACTTAGCTTTCTCCATACTTTTAGTGTGGATGTAATTAATCCATACCTGTATAAGATTGTAGTAATGCAACTAAAAAGTAAGTTGGATACAGTTAAAGTCTAGAAAGTCTAGATACATTACATGTCTCTTTAAGTATGTAAACCTGTGAAGAGATGCATGTCATACTCTTGTGAACTATCCATACCTTTGGGTATTGGGATATGACAGATACTAGTCTGAAGAGAGATAATTCCTGGATCCAAGGTCATCACAAGAACATATATGATGGTTCAAGTGCCCCGTCCCAAACTGTGTTAACCAAACATCAGAAAGATCACACCATTTCCCAATCTTTGCACTATTATATTACAAGACTGCAAGAGAAAATATTTTGTTTTATTTGAAAGTCCCATGAGTGCCCTACTGCTAATCTCTCATCTAAAGGCTAATAATCACAAATCCTTGGGGATCTCTCCATTGAGTTGTTTGCTCAGAGAAATTGTTGAAACTATCCAAGTTAGGAGAATAACAGATGTGTATATCAGGGTCGGGGCTGTAGCACAAAGATGCATGAGATTCTTTCCCTCACTTTTATTGAACACCATGTTAAAGAATCCAAAAACATTAAAAGATTCCTAAAAACACAAAAGAAGAAAATCTAGGAATGGCTGAAATAAAAATTTTCATCTTTCAAATCCTCATTTGGGACACATTAGACCAGTGGTTCTCAACCTGTGGGTCGCGACCCCTTTGGGGGTCAAATGACCTTTTCACAGGGGTCGCCGTGCGCGCTAGCCCGCCATCTTGGTGCCACCATCAGAAGGGGTGAAATGCTCCCGGTTCGGCCGTGCCTGCGGGTCGCCGGACAGCTGGTAGCAACGGAAGCAGGAGACTTCGCCCACCCGCCCGGACGCCGCCATTTGGGTTCTTTTACCCTCTGCGCATGTGCAGAATGCTTCCAGAACCGGCAGCGAGGTAAGTTAGAACCCACCCCTGCTCACATTTTGGATAACCAAAAATGTTATCCAAATACTAACAGTAAATGCTACTGGATACCAAATCAAAACATTAAATATTTGGAGTATGCTCTACTTTAAAATGTATGGATTAGAAATTTTAAAGAACAGATTAGCTGTGGTAGATATTCCAAGCCGGAATGATAGCACACATTTTATGGGATACACTCTTTCCATACTGCTTTCCTTTAGTTTCAAAATATTGCAATTAAACTCAATAGACCATAGATTTCTACAGAGTACTTTAATGTTAGGTAATTTGTAATTTGTAAAGTTAATGTAATTTGGTGCAACTAAATGCCCTGAATGTAATAATCTATTGAAAATTAGAATTCCAGTGAAAGTATGTTTTAAAAATAGATATTTAAATTTCAAATATGAGGCATGGTTATTTATTAGATTTATGTATATCATCATTGTTTCATTATCTCAGGGCATACTACATGCCTTGTTTATAATATATAAAAATATTGAATCAGATATAAAGGTAACAACAATCATTTCTTCTTATCTGGTTATTTTGTTAAAGGGACTTTAATATTCTCCTCATTTAATGTTATATATTAAATTCTGTGCATGTACTTACCGTAGCTTTCAGATTTGGATTACAGAGTCAGGAATTAATGAAATGAAGTATTTCTTTAGGACATTAAACTGACAAGGTAAAGGAAATCCCTTGTGAAAAATATTACAGTTCTGGGTCACAAGCATTTAAGCAAGAGTTACTGCCATCCAGAGGACAAAATCCATAAACTGTCATCCTCTATGATTTTTTAAACCCAAAAGGTAAAATCAAACGAGCATGTTGGTTTGACTGTTTTAGTTTGGATTAAAACATCAAAGACGAAGTAATACCATGTGTAACCTGAAGTTTTTCTATCTTGTTTTATTTAGCATATAATTTAGATTTTTTCAGTAAAATACCACCTCTGACTGGCCCCACCCCCACCTATTCTCTGCCTCCCGAGTCTCAGCTGATCAGGAGGAAATGGGGCTTTTGCAGTAACCTTTCCCTGGAGTGGGGAGGGAATGGAGATTTTGCAGTAACCTTCCCCTGGAGTGAGGAGGGAATGGAGATTTTGCAGTAACCTTCCCCTGGAGTGGGGAGGGAATGGAGATTTTGCAGTAACCTTCCCCTGGAGTGGAGAGGGAATGGAGATTTTGCAGTATCCTTCCTCTGCCACGCCCACCAAGCCACACCACGCCAACCAAGCCATGCCCACAGAACCGGTAGTAAAAAATTTGAAACCCACCACTGGTAAGTACCATATACCCATGCAAAAGACTATAGAACACATGCCATGAAAAATAAAGACAAGTCATCTTGCTTTTCAATTATTTTCCAGAATGTTAGAATTATTTTCCAGAAGAAGAAAGTGATAAATGTCTATAGGCAGAATAGGCAAAAATGAATCAGTCAAAGCTACTTATGAATAGAATCCATCCCTCTTTGATAGGTAGAGACCAAGACAGCCAGCCATCTGGAATATGTCAAATACTCTACATTTGACCAACATACACTAATGTTTGCCTTCCTCTGGTGGACTCAGACCTTGTCCACATTTTGGTCTGTCCTGCTTCAGTTTCACTCCTGCTTCCTCTCTTATAGCACTACCACACTTGGGCTATAAACATCCAGATGACCACTAGCAAAATATTACATCTTTCTGTATCTGTTTCATGATCACCTAGATTTTTGCAGCCCAAATATGGTTGCCCTACTTTCTTTACATCTTTTTGGACAAGATTTGGAGGCAGCAAGAGTAGATACAAGACTGACTGTGTTGGCCTTCAGGGAGTCTGATTGTGTTCAGACAGAATACTTTAAAAAGTCTAAAAAGAAGTGGGTGTGGCAAACACATGAAGCAAACTTCCAAACCTTTTCTTTACAAATATTTGTCTTTCTTTTTCTTTTTCTCTTTCTCTTTCTCTTTTTATTAGTAAAACCACCTAAAATCACATATGTACGTGTAGATGCATTTTTGGAAAATATAAATTGTCCTTGCATATGTGTAAGGTAGAAAATCAGTATCGGTATGGTGACATATTATTATTATTATTTTAAGTTGGAAATAATTTACCTGCTTAAAAATAGTTATCTCTGTCCTTTTTCTTTTGTTGTGTTCTCCTTGTTATGTCTCCCTTTTTTAATGGCTAACCTAGAGACGTACAGTGTGTGTGTTAGGAAAATAGTGAATCAATGGGATAATTGTCAAATAAGTAGATTGTAAACATCTTTTTTAACAAAAACGTTTAATAAAAATTATTTTAAAAAAAGGAAAATAGTGAATCAATAGGACAAGGTGAATGTTGTGCTGTTAATGCTGAAAAGAAAAGTATTATTTTTCCTGGTTCACCTTTAGAAAAGGAGGGTGCCTTAGATTAATTCAGGATAAAGTTTAAAAAAAAAAAGTGGAAGAGTTAAGATTTTCTGCTTTTTGAATATGTAGAGCTTCCACTGCATCTAACTCAGATTCTGCAAGAGGCATTGCAATTTTGACTTGCTTGTACCGATTTCCAACAGTTTGAGGAACATACTAAGTTCATGTTCACAATTTGAGACTGAGAAGCATGCTGATTATGCTGAATGTGTTTGGGAAGTGGGAAGGGCAAACCTAGTTCCTTGGAAAGTAAAAGTAAAGGAGGGGGGGAATTCAGACTTGCAAGATTCTGTTATTGTAACCCAGTGGTTCTCAACCTTTCTAATGCCGCGACCCCCCCCGTGACCCCCCCTACTACCACCGCGACCCCCTCCCCATGGGTGAAGTGCTCCCGGTTCAGGCTTGCCTGCGGGTCGCCGGACAGCTGATAGCGACGGAAGCGGGAGACTTCGCCCGGACGCCGCCACTTGGGATCTTTTACCCTCTGCGCATGCGCAAAGCATTCTGCGCATGCGCAGAGGGTAGCAGACCCCAAATGGCGGCGTCCGGGCTACCAGATGTCCGGCGACCCGCAGGCACGGCCGCACCGGGACCTTTTCACCCCTGCAGTGACGGTGGCACCAAAATGGCGGGCTAATGCGCGCGGCGACCCCGGTGAAATGGTGGTTTGACCCCCAAAGGGGTCGCGACCCACAGGTTGAGAACCGCTGTTGTAACCTTACAATAAATGTAGTGTTAGAACCCAAGGTGGCGCAGTGGTTAGAGTGCAGCACTGCAGGCTACTTCAGCTGACTGCTAGCTGCAGTTCGGCGGTTCAAATCTCACCGGCTCAAGGTTGACTCAGCCTTCCATCCTTCCGAGGTGGGTAAAATGAGGACCCAGATTGTTGGGGGCAATATGCTGACTCTGTGAACCGCTTAGAGAGGGCTGTAAAGCACTATAAAGCGGTATATAAGTCTAAGTGCTATTGCTATTGCTATTCTTGTCTGCATTAATTCAGAGGGCTGACATTCTGTGATTGTACAATAATCCTTATTCCTGTGGCTCAGATTCTTGAAAGGTGCTACTACGCTACTATGCCAGAAAGAGAATAGAGCAAGCTAAAGAAATGGATCAATAACAAGTTTCCGAACAGCTTTATCCATCCCAGACAGTGCTTTGATCATTTTTAGAAAGAAGGATGGCTCTGTATAGATCATTCATAATTACAGGCTCTGAAAATCTGTAACCATTAATGCTTCTTACCCTGTTTTCATTCCAGTCTCTTAGAATGATTGCATAAAGAACATATTTTTGCCAAGCTGGATCCCAGAGAGACTTTCAATCTAATTTGCATGAAGGAAGGTCATGAATATTTAACAGCCTTTGTTACCTCTTAAAGGAAATTTGAATACAAAGTCATGTTTTCAAATTATCTTGAACACCCTCTCCTTTTCGTGTCTTATAAGAATCATGCTTTTAACAAACTGATGGACAAGTTTTTAACCAATTGTTTTGTTAAACAGCATGCTGTCATCCACACAGAACAGGTTTGGATGGCTTACCCTGTCAGGTTTATGGGAATGGTCTTGGCAGTACCTTGATTGTTAGCTTGTTTGAAGGGGCAAGCCACTAATATATAAAAATAAGAGCAAACCCCACTCCCTTCTAGCACTGATGATGTTGGGTAATGGAATATCTGCAAGAAAACCACCAAGGTCAGAGAACAGTTCAACCCTGAGCTACAAATATTCCCTTCTAAGAGTACAAAGTTTAGCATCAAAAGTTTAGATTTTGCAGCATTCTTGTCCATATTGTTTCCAGAGAGATTGGAATCGTCAGGTGTTATATAATGGGGAAATTCATGCACCGCTTGACAGTAGTAGTAACAGTGGTGGTGGTGATAGTAGAAGTAAGAATTTGTTTTAACATCTTAAAGCTTATTTAAGATTTTTTACTTTGCCCAAGTTGAATATGTACTCCTAGCGTGCTGTCAAATGGGAGGGAGAGAATAAGGATGCTAAGCTAAGACTTCATTACTTTTTAAAACCCCAGATTCCTTTGTACATTCCTTTTGCATTAATCTCAGACATTGGAAAAGATTTTTATTTTTTTTAAAAAAATCAGGTGAATTTTTCCAGTCATTGGAAAAGTCATTGTGCTTTTTATATTATATTTTAAAGAAGGTTTAAGAGCGCCCTCTGCTGGTTTTCTCTTCCTGAAAAGTGGGAGATATTTAGATAGCATTTGAATGGGAAGTCATCTTATTCATATTTCGCAAACCAGCATGTGAAACAAAATAAAATGAAAATTCCTATTTTCCTGAATTTAATAATACTAATTTCACATATTTTTTTTAAAAAAAGATGAATATATGCACTTGGAAAGGTGCACAGAAAATTAATATTAATGGAAATCAAATAATGTGAGTACAAGTGAAACATACGTAGAAAAAGTTCTCATAATAAGAATTGTTTGACAGAGGGTATCTATTAGAATAACTACAAACCAATATGCACATAGCTTCTTTCCATATCTTTAGCATTTTTTAAAAAAAACATTTTTAAATTAGCAACTGGTTTCCTCGATCTAGTAGCTTCCATTCACTGTTTAGCTCATTTCTCCATCAGTATTATGGGAAATTTAAATGGCAGCTCCAGACAACCAACATGTTGTCTACTGTTACCTCCACTATCAGGTTCTCCAACCAAAGCTCGCTTCCACAACAGATAGTCCATTGATATAGGAAGATGTTCAGAAGGCACATTACTGTGAATCGCCATAGGTTCCCCATAAAAATAAGTTACAAATGTAATTTGCTAATTCAAGATAACAGTGGGAAAAAATAAATATGTGCTCACTGTAGAATGCAGTGAGGAAGTTTGGCTTAAATCATGTTTAATTTTCTTTTTACCCAATTGTTCATTTCAGTCTCTGGATAGTTTCGATATAGGCAACCTGGTGTTCCCAGATGTTTTTGACCACAGTTACAAACTTCCCAACCACTGATTGCTGGCTGGATCTTTTAAGAATCGAAATTCAGCACATATGATGACAACCAGACTGCCTCCCTCTTCGAGAATGAAACAGATCTGTCCTTTTTTCAGAGGAAATATTACCTTTCAAGTATTCTTTTTATATCCCACATTTATGAGCAGAACTTTCATGCATGTCATGAGATTGGAAATAAATACATTTTAAATTTGGATAGCTTAAATGGAATATCACAGGTAGCCCACATTGGGCTGAATTATTGCTGAAAAGGAGCAATAGTCTACTAGTCTACTGAATGTGAGAAATCCATATTGCTTAAAGGCTCAGAGGATCCGGCTATCAGTGATACAAGATGCTCAACAATACAGCAATATCTAGAGCAGCAATGATATTCCTGTTTAAATCAAGGGCATGTCTACTTAGCTTAGAAGTGTATTGACTCTGATCAAAGCTAATGAGCCTTTGGTTCTAGAAAATTATATATCTGGAGACATAATATATGAGTAATAATTGATTTTATCATATAACTTTTGTATCTGTCTTCTTAGTTAAAAATTTAGAAATGTAACCTCACTTGCCTGAAAGTATCAAAAAGCTCATTTTGCCCCTTTTATTACAGATCTACTGTTTGTAATAAAAGACTACTTTTAAAAACAGATAGTATTCGTTTAGTTGACATACAGCATTGTTCTTTTGAGGTTTACCGTGCCAATATTAAGGCCTAGTTAAATAATTCTAACAAGGATGATGAAATTTGACATTGATTTTGAATTCATTGCTTGATTGTTCTGTCGCCATGTTTCTGAATAAAGGAGAGAAAGAGAAGGACGAGGTGTTTGACTGTCATCTACAGTCAAACATAGGAGTGCTAGATTCAGTCACTGCCTTCTGAATGAAAAAGAGAGAATATGGTACAGTGGTTAGGACACTGGGGTAGGGCATTGTACAGAACAATTAGAGGAGGAATCACTATATACGCTAGAGAGGTGGGATAAAAATCTAAGAGCAAATATATTAACAATTGTACCTTGAGAAAAGTGAAAAAAGAATGGAAAAGAAGTCCAACAGTTGATTGCAGGAATTAAATATATCTATATAGTCACAGATTTCTGAGGCAGCTGATTGGCAAGATCTGTGAAAACAGATTGCCACACCACACTCAAAATTTCTGGGGAAAAAATCAGCTTGCACCTGTCGTTTTCCTGTCAAAAATCTATACAAATGCCATCTGCTTGCAAAGGATCTCTCCATAAATAGAACATATGGTTGCAAAATTTTCAGACAAAAGGGGATCACTACCTTTTTAAAAGAGGCTTCTAGAAATGCACGTGAAAAATTTTCCATCAGAAATGTCTATGGCTTAAAAAATAGCAGAGAAACTTGCATGCTTTTTTTTCCCAAAAGGGTTTCTTTAAAAATTAATAAAAACCTGTGCATGTTAGGAAAAATTGCAAACATATATTTGGGAAAGCTGTAAATTAATATAAATGGAGATTTAAAAAAAACTAAAATTAAAATAAGTCAGCTTGGGGTAATACAGTAATGATGTAAACTTTATAAATTGACTAATCTGCATACTGTGTTCTTAAGTTTAGCTTAACCTTAGGAACAGAGTATCACCTTATCAGGCCAAACTTCAATCCAGCATTTAAAATAACATACATGAACAGTAACCATCCCATGTTCAATTATATCTCCAGGCCTGTTTCATCAAAAGGAGAAGAGTGACAGATTAGTATATTCAGTTTTGCCTATTTCATTTCGTTGTCTCCTCCATAACCCATTTCCTTGTAACCTGCATTTAAAAAATAAGTACACAAACTTTCAGAATGAAATGAGCATTTAAACACATATTCTGACTTTGTGATTTCTTTATATTTTTATAAAGAAAAAATAACAAGCAAAAGACCAAAAATAAAATAAATGAAAATGAAAAATGGCAACACGAAAAGAAGGGAGAGAGGGAAGAAACAAAGGGAAGCACAAACCACTTTGGTGGTGTATGCAGTCATGAATACACTTTTATTTTCCTAATCTTAAGGAAGATAGACAAAAAATTTCAGCATATCTGTTCAGTGTTTCCATCAAAAAAAGATTTGTCTAATGACAAATATATTTTGTCATTTGTGGATATATTTCACTGATGTAACTAAAAAAAATAAAGGCCCATTTTAGTGAAACAATTTTCAGTTGAAGGATTCTTTGCTATTGGACTAATTTATTTAGTGAATGATATTTACCAGACTTTAAAATGTCATTGATCCAAAGAAAGAAATACTTTACTGTTTCAGTGTTTTACAACTGCTTGCTAAACAGAGACTTCATTTCAGGGGTGAAATTCAAAAAATTTCCCTAACGGTTCTGTGGGCGTGGCTTGGTGGGCATGGCATGGGAAGGATACTGCAAAATTCCCATTCCCTCCCCACTCCTGGGGGAAGGATATTGCAAAATCTCCATTCCCACCCCACTCTGGGGCCAGCCAGAGGTGGTATTTTCCGGTTCTCCGAACTACTCAAAATTTCCGCTACCAGTTCTCCAGAACCTGTCAGAACCTGCTGAATTTCACCCCTGCTTCATTTCCTTAGAGTCCTGCGGAAGAATCAGGTGGAACAACGGCTGATGACTTCTTTCTATCGGTCCACGATAGAAAGTATCCTCACATACTGTATAACAGAATGGTATGCTGGTTTAACAGCCGCGGACAGGAAGGCACTACAGAGAGTGATTAATTCGGCACAAGAAACCATTGGTTTCCCCCTAACACCACTGGATGACATCACCAGGTCTTGCTGTTTCAGCAGAGTAAGGAAGTTACTTAGGGATTATTCACACCCTGGCCGGTGTCTTTTTTCACTTTTACCATCGGGCAGAAGACACAGAAGTATAGCCAGCCAGACAAACAGGTTTAAAAACAGCTTCTACCCATGGGCTGTCAGACTCCTACACACAATATAGCACCACAAACAGATTAATATGACGAATTTCACTGGTGCCAGTGTAGTGTGTAATATGTATATACCATGGTATAAGATCATACACCAGAGTAATATACATGTTGCACAGAATATGATGTACATATGGAAACGTATGACTAGTTTTTTTCCCTAACTACTTGTATAAGGATTATTCTTTATATTTTTCATGTTGTCTTGTATTCTTGTATGGACTGCACCAGTAGAGGCTAAACCAATTTCATTGTATACATGATGTACAATGACAATAAAGGCTTTGAACTTTGAACTAACAGGGGGGGGGAGAATTTGAGATTCAGTGGTTTATAAGTTATGGGGAAAATGGACAATACTGTAATTATCAAGCAAATGATCAAAAATTGCTGGATGATTTTTTTCAGTTTCCTCAGAAACTTCCCACTGAAATTAGTATCTGCTTTTCTTCACATAGCATTGATATCATACACTGGTAATACAGTATGTGCCAATTTGACTATCCTTTCCATACTATCTAGAAAAGTTTTGATATAATTCATTAATGCAGGTAGAGTAATATCTCTAAATTATTTTTATACATTGTAACTGATAACCCTCAAACATCAACTTGAAGAGAATTGCATAAAGGTTTGCATAATATTGAAGGGGTTTGTATGATTTCAAAAGATATGGGCACATGGCATTCATCAAATATTATTAATAGGCCTATCTAGTTATCTAGTTATTTTTAAAAGAAATTATTTTTTTGTTGGTTCAAGTATATGCCCACAACTATGCTGGGGCTCCTCTCTGGGTTCCTGCCACAGTTACAGAGATCACCGGCCCTCGCTAGCCACTCCACTCTTAGGCTACCAGAACTAACTTCTGCGCAAATGCCTAACCAAAAGGAGCAACCACTCGCTCCTAACAGAGAAGATTCAATCCGACCAAGTCCGGAAGACTTACTTGGTGACGCTCCTGCCGGGGGGCGAGCTCCGAGCGAATCAGTCCTCGAAGCGCCAGCCACGCCCCAGCCCAGAATCCAGAAGCTTCCATTGGTCGAGGCCGGGAGCAACAGAAGCTCGACCGACCTGACCGCTTACCCAGCTCTGACTGAACTGTGCAGGTCTGAAAGACCAACTAAACGCCCCGCCTATCTATGTGACTACGTCACACGTTGGGTTAGCCCAACTAAGAGGGGAGGGGTGTTACATTCTAAGACTGAAGCACATAGGCTTCAGTCAGGTCCTCCATTCTGAAGGAAAAATACTGTCTGCTGATTGGTTGGACTGTCTGACAGCTCCCTATAAAAGGGCTGGCTGTCAGACAGGGCTTTTGCTGGATTGTAGATACTTGCTAATAAAGAGCTGTTGTTTGAAGCCACTTCTGTCTGCCTCTTCCATTCACCCAACATAACATTTATCTTCATGCTTAATTTTGGCCGTGGAGGTAAAGTTGAAAGATCAAGACTAGATGTGTTTGCATCTTTTTCAAACTTACTTTTTTCCCTCACATGCAAGAGTCAAAAGAAGATAGAATATTGATATGTCTTTTTAAAGCTTGTGATAAAAGGGTCAAAACAACTGGAAGTTCATTCCTTCTCAATGGGGTTGTCACTGAGTCACATCATGCAGGCAAGGAATCAATTAAAAGTAGTTTTCACTTCAACTTTAACTGAAGAAGCCAGAGTTGAGTCAAGCACTTTAAATGTGAACCATGAAGTTGCCCCCAACTACAAATAATTTGGGGGGGGGGAATCAGTTTATAAAATAGTGATGATGTCACTTGGCCATTTACAATCCACAGAAAAAGTACAATTACCATATCTTCGCTGCAGGAACCCAGATGGCATCAAGAAAGCAATGAAAAGTTAAGAAAACTCTTTCTGCAGCATCCACATGATCCTGACACTTTTGTCAAAATAACGAAAGCACCATGGCCCTCATGCTGAAGCCCTGGCCCTCTGCAACATTGGAACACAGATAAAAATGGGGAAGGGTTTTGTGTCCCAATGCTGCAACACTGTTTTTATTCCTCTGACCCATTTGACCACTCTGCAAGTGCTGTTAAACTCTTCGTTGACTCCAATCTTAAGAAGTATAATGAAACTAATTGAGAGCCAGGTGATGCGTATACTTTACGCTGGTCTATGGCCATCATAAAGAGTTGATTGAATGATGCGTATTCTTTATTGCTGTTAGAGTTTTTTTTTATTTCTGGAAATGTGCTACATATGTCCATAGTTGCACTACAACTCCATTCTGCAGTGATTGTTTTCAGCAGGCACAATGGACCATTGATCTTCCTTGCACAGATAAATCCACTAGTTCTGTGATATAAGAACTAGGAAGCAGAAAGCGTCAGCTGTTCCCATCTGAAAGTAAGCATAGGGAGGTAGCTCTGATCTGCTCCCTGTTTTATTGTAGCACCAGAGACCAAGCAACAAACTTCAGTAGACTCCATAAAATGTAGAGGGGTGGCAGTGTTTACCCTCAAAAGAGATTTCCAGCATATCAGATCAACTTAAAAGAGTCACCCTCTCAAGGTTTCAGTGCCAAAAAAGTGTTTTATTTCACTGGCAGAACTCCTGAGGAGGAAATCTCCTGGTGAATGAAATTGTTCCTTGTATATTTAAAGACAATCAGAAGCTGAGACAATGACTGAAAGCAATTTATGGTAATACAAGGGTGCTTCCCTTCTTACTGAATACATCAAGTTGCCCTGACCTGGCTTCTTATGTGGATATAAACCAGGAAAATTCATTGAGTTAGGGGCAGCCCAAATTGTCATTTATTCCAGGCTGACCTTATCTTGTGTCCACTATATAAACAAGCGGATGGTTGGACTGGTAACTCAGGAAGAGACAACCAAATGCAAGACGATGTTGTACTTTTCCTGCAACACTGCCCTGCACACCAATCTGTAGGTCATTCTAAAATACCATTCAAGGTAATAGCAGCCCATCATTTTAATTTTGTGGAAAGAGGCCTTTAGCTCTTTTGGTCTGATTCTTCTTTCTTGTTCATAAGCAATTATCTCCTCATCTCCCTTGCTCTATTTCCTCCACCATAACATTGGCTCCAGCATATGAGAAAGCCTAGGAAGACGTTGCTTTGAATTATAGCAGACTCGAATGTTTCTGTTCTGTTTAAATATACTTCCTCTCATATGGATGTATATTACACATGCAGGCAATATACACATAAAAACACAAAATCAGCTGTTAGTAATTATAAGTGTTTCAACCCAAGCAAGAGCTTCCTAGCAGAAAATATCAAATATCGTACTACACATTTTTATCAAGAATCTACTGAATCAATCTTCCTTTGCTGCATTACTCCCATCAACACATACAGCATTCCTACTCATTCTAAAGTTATATTAAACTCCTAGAAATAAAGAAGGTTCATAAAGGAAGCAGGTTCAGATTCAAGAGGTCTTTTCAGATATCCAGAAATATACATGTCTATAAATTAGAAAAGAAAATTAAGTTCCTTCACCAATCAAGTAAATTTCCAGATGCTGTGGGTTTCCAGAACTTCAGGAGCTGTAGAGATGATACAGTTAAGAAATCATAGTTTAATTTATCTCAAGAGGAAATTACTAAATTCTGCTTGAATATCATGTTAGATGTTCAACAGATTAGAAGTGAGAATTGGTCTCAGAACCTTGGGAACTACAAGACTGAATTGCAGTGGTAATAGAGGTATCATTGTTATTTCTTCAGTAATTAAAATATAATAGTTGTTAATATTTGATAGTTCATATTTTACATGAATTTTCTTTTTTAATATTGAAATAATAAAACACTTTTTTAAAAAGAGTAAGAGGTTGAAAAATGTGGCCAATACTTTGTCTATTGATGGAGCACCAGATTACCACCACATGCTTTGCAGTTCTCAAAGGACAGATTTTTTTTTAAATGACATTCACAAATATTTTGTTATCTCTGGCCTTTAAAATATTTTTTTCAAACATCTGTTTGCTTCATTTAATTTTTGTATATTTTTTAATGGACACTTTAAAGGGAATGTGTGTAGAAACTCTAAACCTGAACATATCAGAGGTACGGTAACTTCATACTCACTCACACATACAAGCTGAGACAGAATTCCAGTCTATTGCTTTCTATATTATGTAATCCTGTATTTTATTTATTTATTTTATTTATTTATTTTAGCAAAATTTGTATGCCGCCCAACTCCCAAAGGACTCTGGGCGGCTCACAGTAAATAAAAAAAGACAGCAATAGAAACAATTTAAAAATACATCAATATTAAAATAAAACATTCACACAAACATACATGGGCCAATCAGTCCATTATTGGCCCCAGGCCTGCCGGAAAAGCCAGGTCTTAACGGCTTTACGGAAAGCCAGTAAGGTGGGGGTAGTACGGATCTCGGGGTGAAGTTGGTTCCACAGAGTCGGAGCGGCTACAGAGAACGCCCTCCCCCGCGGGCCCACCAGCCGACACTGTCTGGCTGATGGGACCTGAAGAAGGCCAGCCCTGTGCGACCTCACTGGTCTTTGGGAGGAGTGTGGCATCTTCTACAGCCATNGTAGTCTCCGGACACTCTTCAAGGGTAGCCCCATGTAGAGCGCATTGCAATAGTCAAGCCTTGAGATTTTATCTTGTTCATTAGATAATACATGTTTTCTACAATTCTAAACATTTTCTATTCTTTTCAGGAACTATCATAGAAAAAGAGACAAAATACAAACACTTATTTCAGAAAACAACATACAGTACTTATTTCAGTGCTATGCTAAAAACTATAATGAGGACTAAAGGAATATGCAGAAACCTAGCTATATATTTTGTTCTCCTGGCAACAATTTTTTTCTTTGCAATTGTTGAGAAATGAATCCTCAGCAAGGGTGTGGCTTATTCAAGGATCAAATATTTAAAAGAGACTTAGATGCTGGAATGCTGTTTTATTCACCAAGCATTGGGGGGGGGATGGGAATAGGAAGCCAAAAGCATCCATTTGAGGCTTGGTGTGTACTTTTTTTCCTTCATGCTTTTCTACTAAAAAGAAAAGAGGTCATTAAAAAGAATTCAGAATTGTTGGAGAACCTCAATGGCTCTACTCTCCCCAGAGGAGTGTTTCTCAGTTTCAGAGATTTTAAAATACGTGGATTTTAACTCCCAGAATTTCCTGGCCAGCTGGGAATTCTGGGAGTTGAAGTCCACACATCTTAAATTTGCTGAGATTGAGCACACCGCCCTAGAGAAACTATCATTAAAAAGAGTGTCTCTTAATTTCAGTGGTGGTTCAACTTTCAACTCCTTTCCTAAGGGCAACTTTCATTTAGCATTTTTGATGAAAATTAAAGAGCCAGAGTGAAGTTTCAAATTACTAGAGGATTCTTTAAGCAAGCAACTTCCCTTGACATAATTAAACCGCTGCCATATGAGGCCCAATTATTCTGTCCTTTCACTACAGACTTCTTGGGCAGTTGAAGTTTCTTGATGTGAAGCAGTAAACTTTCTTCACCAGGTATCTTCAGTCCTTTAAACCAGAGATGGGCAACCCCTAGTCCTAGCTCTCAGCCCCTAAGACTGCACAACAATTTTCATGGGTTATTATATAGAAATAAAAAGCAAACTTAGGAGGCTTATTTTCCCAATCCTTCCACAAAAACGTAAAAGGGGGAAACAGACATTCTGGGTATACTTTTGGGGAATTATCATTTTGTCACCATCACACCTTGCTTTATCTCTCAGAAACTATTAAAAAATATTAATAAAAAACATCTACTAATTCTCACAGTTTTAATTCCAACTTCTGTGGACCCCGTTTCATATTTAAAAGGTTCCTAAGGGGGGGTGCATAAATGCACTAGCTTGCCTATCATCCCTGTCACATTTTATTTTTTTTCATTTATAAGCTTTGTTTGATGAATTAATACATAAATTAAATAAATAAATAAAAATAAAAACAATATGTCCTCCTCTGTTGTAAATGATCTCCTGCTGTTTCTTGAATTCATCCAAGAAGAGCATTTTGTAGTTCTTGGGCCATATGGTGAGCTGGCTAATGAATGTAATCAGGGAAAGACAAAATGGGAATAATTAAAACCAAAATTGGGTATTCAAAATAATAATCCCAGATTTTTCTTAAATTCATGAATTAATTTTGTTACCGTCTATTTTCTTTCATGTTATCTACTTTGAAAGCCACTAACTTGCAGGTTAACTTATTGAAAGTTGCGTTGGCTGAGGCAATTAGGTTCACAGAAATATTTGAATGAAAGTTATGATCCCATTTTTTTATTTTTATCTGGAGTTACCCAGAATGGAACCAGGAAATGAAAAAAATGCTGCTACTGTACTGCTGAGCATAAGCTAATACTATAAAAATCCCTACATTTCTTAGTTGCGTGGACCTCCCTATCTGGTTGACTGCTTATATCAACAACTGCTCCTAGATTTCATGACTATTGTATTTCATAACTATTGTTGTCAATTTCTTTGTTTTTGAAGATAATTCACCTCCAAAGCAAGTTAATTGCCATAGCTTTCCACATGTCTCCAGCCATAGCCAGCAGGACTATGTGATTATCTTAATTCACATAGATGGCACTGCTTTTTTGTCTGAAGTGGAATTTCAAAGTGAATTAGAAGTTCCTGCTTTGAAGAAACATGCAAGAAAAATAGAGGGAACTAAAGAGAGTTTTGATAAGACAGGTAATGATTTCTGAAATAAAAGTCGGAGATTAATCACATTCCTACATGGGGAAAAAGAAAACATTAATGTTTTATGAAACTAAGCTCTACATGTAATCTACTATTCAGTGCCACAATGTCCTGTTAAATATGTAAAGAAAATCTCCAGGCAGTGGAAAATTTCCCCCTGAAATTCAGTGGAAGAAAATTCATGAGTTTTTTTCAAGGGATTGGTACTCAGTAAAAATGTCATTTAGTCTGCATTTTTAAATGAGCAACTTTCTTTTTAGATTTTTTTTTAATCCTGCCTTTATTATTTTTATAAATAACTCAGGGCAGTGAACATACATAATACTCTTTCTTCCTCTCTTTTTTTCCACAACAACAGCCCTGTGAGGTAGGTTGGGCTGAGAGAAAATAACTGGCCCAAATTCACCCAGCTGATTTCATATCTAAGGCAGGACTAGGACTCAAAATTTCCTAGTTTTAGGAAAACATTTATGAAACTGTATGTGTGGGGGGGTGTTAAGTAATACAGTACTGCATATTTCAGGAGAAAATATATATCAATTGCATATTTGGGGGGCGGCATTTGTAGAACAAGGATGAACAATATGAAATACACAGAATTATATATGTATGCATGTAGTCTAGACAGCACATAAAAAGAAGACATGAAAAAAATAGTCCAGGATTTTAGTGTAAGAATATAGCTCTCCATAAATATCAGTTATGCAGTTCAGAAATGGTTTAAAATTTTGTGCAGTTCTTCATATATTCTGGTTTGAGAAACACCAAAAATGCTTTGAAATAAAGTAGGAACATCCAATCTGGTTTCATTCTTGAAAACAGACTCCATTTTACAGTGATTTATAAGAGTTCATTTTAAAAAAAATGTATTTTCAAGACCAGGAATTAGTGCCAAAATAAGATTTTTCTTCCATCCAATAATTGTACATACTGTACAAAAATCTGTCTTGTCCTTTAAATTAATATCACAGAAATTAATCTCTTCAACAAATTTCATTGTGTTCCTTTCATTAGGATTTCATACCATCAAAAACAGGAGAACTCAACTTTGGCTAAATCGAGGCCTTATTTGGCATTGCGAATTTGCAAGTCATCTTTCTACACAAATAGCTGGCATGTCTTAACACAACTCTGAAATAAACAGGAATAGTCTTAAGCAGCTCTTTCTCCCTAACAATGTTTGGTGGCTGTCATCGTACAGCTGATGAAGCCATACATGTGAGGACTTACTGCCTAAACATTTTGAGGAATCATATCTATCATACAGATTGTCAAACATCCTTCAAATCAGTTACAAAAATACCATAACACAGACCTGCTTCTACACACATATATCCCCTAACTGGGTTAGGCAGCAGATACTAAGCTCATTTCCGTGCTGTTTTCATTCAAAGCTTAGCATATGGCAAACATGGGAACTGACTACTAGCTGAGTCCCATTTCCATTTTTTAAAATCATATTTATCATTTCAGTTTGAGGCACTGACTACAACGAAACATCAGTTTGCACAAACAAACAGACTATCTTCTTGCCACATCCAATCTAAAACCATGGTAATAATGCGAAACCTTGTTTATTTCAGGCAAACAATATTTACCATTGTAAACCATACCCAAATGGTAGCCTGAAACTTCCTTACCATTCCATTTTCTTTTTCTTTTTCTTTTAGATAGACTTTCCCTGTTAAAAAGATATATCCACATATAATTCAAAGTGGCTTGTTTAAAACTTTATAGCTGGTAGCTTAATATATATTTTTCTGTGCTTTGAGTACAAAGGCTATATTGTGCTTTTGTTGGCATCCTTGCTAGTCTGCATGCCAGCGGCATAATTTTCTTCTCTGCAATATGTCAGAGCTATGAGTGCCGAGGGCTCAACAGGTGGCGCTTGGATAAAGTTCTGGCAAATCAAAGAGGTCATGTGGTTATTTCTTTTGTCAAATTATAATTAAATGCAGAACAGAGTCAAATGAATCTCATATTTTTCCTGGTTCAAAACAGAGTGTGAAATTAAATATAATCAGTTTCTAAGGCATAGGCACATCCCGGTGGAAGTTGGCTCCTTATACAAACATACAGCACCTTAACTTTGATCTGGAATAGGACCAATTGTGTGCAAAATGTTCCTCCTGAAAAGATATCGGTGTCAACATTGCTTTAAAATATTTTATTTTTTTTTCAGCCTCTGACATAATTTAAACATGCTTCACTCATCAGTTTGAGTGAAGCTGTCAAACTGCCTCCCTCAAAACCCTTCTTATCAATTTAATCTCCTTGACTGTGAGGGGAAAAAGAGGAATTGTTTTATTACAAGCAATGATGCTGGTCTTGTCCTTCCCATCATCGCTACCTCTGGAGGAAAGCTGTGTCCCATCTCCCCCCAGGCTATTCCTGTTTTTCCTACTTGATACACACCCATGTCTTCTTGCTAACCTTATCTTTCTGCTCTTCTCAAATTTAAAGGGCTCCTGGGATTGTGAAGTCCAATGTCAGATTAGTACATTAAAATACCTACACACAATCTGGGTGAACATTTTTGGAATAAGAAATGAAGGGCGTCCTTACTTCAAATGTCACCTGGTAGAACGATGCTTTAAAATGGTTTATTCTTGTTGGCTCAGTTTCCATCTGATCAAAGGTCACATCAACATGATAACATCATACTATCTAACAATGTCAGAAAGCCAAATTAGAAGTTAAAGTGGCTCCTGACCTCAGACCAAGTACAAATTTTATTCTCCCTTACATTCTTTCTAAACCATGATTTAAAATGTCAGGGTTTTTGGAAGGCAGATTATTCTTTCTAGATACTAGAGTGAATCTTCTACAAATCTTTTACAAAAGACTGTATGAAATAAGGCTATGAGTAGCCCAACCCAGGCTAAAGTCCTCTTTAAAATCATGCCAGTACTTCTGAATTAAAAATAAAATAAAACATCCTCCATATGGTTAATAAATGCTTAAGGAAGCTGCTTTCAGAATCTTCCAGGTTATAATCTAAGTGCTTCATGAAAAAGGTCCTGACTCTTACAAGTTACTAAACAAGTTTGATTCAGCAGGAAACTCAGAGAATAGCATCATGGAAAACTTGGAACTATAAACCATTGGGAATTCCAGAATAACCAATCAAACTAAAATGAATTGGCAAATGTGTGGTTCATTCTGCTTTGGGAACACCCATCATAATATGAGTATTTACCGGGGCACAATATATTATGCAAGCACAGGCACTATATTTTATTGTCCCAATTTTAATCAAGTCATGAAGAAGATTAATCCAAGCATACAAAAGAAGTTACTAACACACAAAAAAAAACCTTTCTCTCTTGCTGTTTGGGGAGTGACAGTTCCCTCCAGAGAGACCAAATGGAAGGGAAGGGGAAGGATCCATGCTTGATGGAGGGAACAGGCAAGTAGTAGAGGAAAGGGCAGGAAAGCCCTCTATGGTAGGAGGTAACAGCATGCTGCATGAGAGTTATGGATGGGAACTGGTGTTCCATGTAGTCAATATTTCCTCATCCCACACAATTGAAATGGGAGTGTTGAAGCTGTACAGCAGGACTAATGAAGCCATCACATCCCTTGCTAGCAAATATTTGAATAAATGGCTTGTTCCATTTCCCCATGAAAGATATTAGTTTCCTGCTCTATTGTCTCATCCAGCTTCAGCTTGTTTCAATATCAGGTTGATATTGAAATGCGGGTTCTGGTACAAGGATGTCTACTCAACAAACTGTCAACAGTCCATCTTAGCATGGACTAAGCAGGGCATGGATAAATTCTGATCTGGGCTAGCTTTAGCTGGATGATCATAGGGAAGCCCACCGAGGGGTGTTTAAAAGCTGGGTAGCATGAAAAGCAAGAGCTCCTTACCTCCAGAAACTTTTTCTCTCCTGGTGGCATACTTCCATTAGCCCCAACTGAAGGGCAGGGATAGGATGGACGAAGCAAGCCCAACATCCTTCAGTGTGTCCTCACCCTCTAGTCTATAGCTATTAGTTGAGATGCCATAGAACCGTGATGGCGAACCTATGGCACGCGTGCCACAGTTGGCACGCGGAGCCATATATGAGGGCACGCGAGGCGTTGCCCTATGTCAGCTCCAGTGCACATGTGTGTGCTGGCCAGCTGATTTTCGGCCTTCAGGAGGGCAGGGGGAGGCCGTTTTCACCCTCCCCAGGCTTCAGGAAAGCCTCCGGAGCCTGTGGATGGTGAAAAATGGACCCGACGGCCCAACTGGAAGTTCGTTTCCGGTTCAAATAATGGCCG
>QLTV01003994.1:3898394-3919143 GCA_003457575.1 Thermophis baileyi | reverse complement strand
ACACCAATATATTTATACAGCGTATCAACTTCTACAAAGAAATCATAAGACATTCAGCAGGCCATTTTTCACGTTAGGACTTTTTAAAAAAATGATTTTAAAAAGTTAGAATTTTTTTAAAAAATCAATACAATAGACCCGTGATGGCGAACCTATGGCACGCGTGCCACAGTTGGCACGCGGAGCCATATATGAGGGCACGCGAGGCGTTGCCCTATGTCAGCTCCAGTGCACATGTGTGTGCTGGCCAGCTGATTTTCGGCCTTCAGGAGGGCAGGGGGAGGCCGTTTTCACCCTCCCCAGGCTTCAGGAAAGCCTCCGGAGCCTGTGGATGGCGAAAAACAGACCCAACGGGCCTACCAGAAGTTCAGAAACTCCCCAAGCCCTCCCCAGGCTTCAGGAGGCTTTCCTGAAGCCTGGGGACAGCGAAAAACAGCCCAACAGGCCTACCAGAAGTCCGGAGGCTTCAGTGAGGTCTGCGTGCATGCGCGGGGGGGCAGCAAGGGGGGGTTGTGCGCTCATGCGTGGGGGGAGAGGGCATTGCATTATGGGTGTGGGCATGCACGCATGCGCGATAGCGCGTGCACGCCCTTTTTGCACCCGTGCAAAAAAAAGATTCACCATCACTGCCATAGAATAATGGGGAGGCAAGATAGAGTCAAGAAGCAGCAGGAGTGTGGAAGCTGGTGAGCTGGGCTGAGAGAGGAATACATATCCCAATGCAAAGGGGGGCAGAATATCAATTCTGTCTGGTTTTCCATGTTCTGCTGCTTGAGCTGGGTGAAGAAACTGTGTCCTTTTCCATAAGCCTCCCTTGTCTTGCTCAGGTGCTACACATGGATGGGCTCCAGAACAAGACTGACCTATCCCCTTCTTGGCAGTCATTTATCTATCTCTTGGCACATCCCAAAAGAGCTGGCCTGACTCTTTCCATCCACAACTGCTTTCAAAAATAGATAAAGTAAGTGCCAAGCTCAGATCTTCAATGTGATTCAGACTACCCAAGCTTTCATGTTTCTCTTTGTTTATATTTGGTAAACACCAAATGACAAATGTGTTCTTTTGATGTGGCAGGATACATTTATTTAATTATTTTTAGTGTACTTTCCATTAAATGCTATCTGAAATTGCAGAAGTTATAGCCTTTTATGACAGGGTGGTACATGCCAAATTGAAGACAAAAGTTGATTGTTTGTTTTATCCTTTGAGATCTACCAATATCATTTTATTATTGCTATTATTTCTTTGGAATGAATAATTTTCATTTTCCCATAGAACAGATGCTTTATAAGTAATTCCACATCTTATTTCAAATTTATCTGGACCCTTAGTCCATTTTAACTTTCTAAAATTAAGGTTTTAATCACCTTTTGCTGTTTACTCAAAAAGAAAGAAAGAAAGTTCTTCAATTTGTAGTTAAAACTTCTTTTGCTAAGGATGGAAGGAAACCTACCTAGTGTCAGACTTGCCCAAGAACAACATAGATCAATATAGCCAAAGTTTAGTTCTTTATTTACTTATATCCAATAGACAGAACCTTGCCTGACTAAACCTGTACTACTCTCACCCCAATGGATATGTCCTGGGAGATTGTAGGGAGTGGCTATCCTTACTCTCTTCCTCTGTCTCCTGTCTAGTTCTGGACTGTGTTGCCTCTTGTCTCACCCCACCCCCCACCTCCTTGGACTGTGCTCTCTCCTTCCTGGGAAACTGCCACTTCACTGTAGTTTATCATACCTGGTGCGGTAAAATTTGTCAATGCAAAGATTCCTAAAAAGGAATTAACAAGCAATTTCCAAAAGTGATTAGGAAAGAAAGTATGCAAACTTAGTGTCCTTTCAATGGTGCCAAATGCAGTTTGAGCAAGATGGTTTTCTCTTATCTCCCACAGCAATACACCCACTGGAGACCACTATCTTGCAGTCTCCTGAGAAGGAGCAGTTATCTGGAGCACTTGTGGGTGATCTCAAGCTGTCTCCTTGTATGGAGAGGAATGACTGAAGAGCTGGTCTATCTGCTGGCTCTTCAGTTCACCATGATTGTTGGCTCCAATTTTCAGAGCCATTTTCAGTTCACCATTTCTTCCTCCAGAAGTCAGAGAAGGAATACCTTTCTTAAAAATATTCTGTGCCACTAAACTAAACTAAACTAAACTAAACTAAACTAAACTAAACTAAACTAAACTAAACTCCATGTTTCTCCATGAAAAAAGCATGATATAAATGATTTCAATGTGGGGCACAGATATGACTGCTTTCCCTTTTCTTCCTGGCAGTTCACTTTAACATTATGAAAATATTTTTAATACACAGACTTGTGAAATATTTGCCCTGTTTCCTGCATAGAGTATAGTAAGTAACATATTATTTTTAAACATAATATAAGAAGAATATCCTACAGCCCAACATATGTCCCTTTTCTTGGTGTGCATAACAGAGTATCATGTTCTCCAAGCTCATGATGGGCAGTTGTATAGTTGTATAGTTGTTACCCATAGGTAACAGCACACATGGCATCCTGGTTGTTTATCAGGAAGAGTGAAGACTGTTTCCATGTCTCTTGAGGTGAAACTTAATCTCTCTTATTAAAATGAAGAAAGATGCAAAAGAAGATTAAATTCTTCTTTAAAGAAATATATGTGGGCTACAACGTGGAAGCAAGAATGTACAACTATGTCAACATTTTCTGATGACTTTCCTTTGGAGCCATCTGTCTCAATGCAGAAGTCCTCCCCATCACAACCAGGAGACTGGGTGAAGAGTTCAGTTTCAACACTGAGCACTCCCTACCCCCTACAGCTGTCAAAACTATTGTATTTGGGCTCTGGCATGTGTAACATTAAATTCCACACTGCCAAGAAAGAAAAAGAAAGCGGGGAGCTATACAAACTCTGTGTAATTTATCATTGATCAAATAGACCCGATGGCTGGATTTTTTTCTTGGTTTCTTTTTTCTTTCTGATCTTCCTGGGAAACAAAGATTTTAGGCCATGCTTAAGCGCAAGACTACGGTAATAAGCAAAAAAGCAGGAGGATGATATACAGCAAGTAAAATTCCATGTCATAGTTCATGATTCATACTAAATGAGTATGTTCCCTATCTCAGTAAATAAGAGGTCTCTTTTGTATAAGGTAAAACATAAGAAGAGATAAGAAGTAGTAGCAGTAATCAGTAAAATAAGATGCAACATCACCAAAGAGACAATTAAGTTCAGGATCCCTGGAAAAGGATAAAATTGAAGTTATTAAAATAACAGTTTAGTTATTTATTTATTACTATTTTTCATTTAAATACCACAGCATTATAAAAATTACCATTTCAAATGCCCTAATTTGATACATAATTGTAAAAAGTCAAGACACACATCAGGTAGATAGATGAACCATATAGGTGGAGCTAAGTAGAAAAATCTCCAGTTCTACTTTCTAAAGATAAACTTGAAGGTAGAAATTGAACCAAAGGTAGTTCAAATCTACAAAACTGGTGCAGAATATAGGTCTGAAGTACTTTGTCCAGATTTTAAGGCAGATCAATTGAAATTGATCCCACATAAGACAAGTTGCCACCCTGACCACTTCACTGGAACCATTATCAATCAGAGCATCCAATGGAAATTATTCAGCTTCAGTGAGGGTTAAGTCACACTTAGCGCAGTGGTGGGATTCAAAAAAAATTACTACCGGTTCTGTGGGCGTGGCTTGGTGGGCGTGGCTTGGTTTGGTGGGTGTGGCAGGGGGAGGATACTGTAAAATCTCCATTCCCACCCCACTCCAGGGGAAGGTTACTGCAAATCCCCATTTCCTCCCGATCAGCTGGGACTTGGGAGGCAGAGAATAGATGGGGGCAGGGCCAGTCAGAGGTGGTATTTACCGGTTCTCCAAACTACTCAAAATTTCTGCTACCAGTTCTCCAGAACTGGTCAGAACCTGCTGAATCCCACCTCTGATTTAGCGATCTAGTGATTTAGTCATCTAGTGTGTAAGATGATGATCTTCAAATAAAAGGCAACAATAATTATCATTCTTGCCCCCAAATGTGAAAGGTAAAAACATAGAACGGGGTGTTTATTTAATTGAATGGACTCAGTGTTTTCATAATGTTTATTTGGGAAATAAGAAACATAGGACAAAGAGATGAGAATCAGGAAGCATGTAAATTTTAGTCTTGCCACTGCCATGATTTCATTAGTTAATTTGAAGCAAGCAAAATATGGTACTGATTTATTTTACAGGATTTTCATACTGGAACCCTAGGTAATTTTTGTAAATGTTATGTAAATGCTTCAAAGTGCAATACAGCAGTGGAGAGCTGGGAAACCTGAGGGAAGTTTGGGAAGCGTGCTGCTTCTCCCAAATCCCATCCAGTGCCAGGGGAAGTGATGAAAATCATACAGTGTATCAATAAATTACTAATGACATCATCTGTCATATGCAGTGATATCAGCAGCTGTGGCCTTCACAGCTTGCTATGGCAACCAGTGATGGCATTTGTGATGAGCATTGCTCTTCAGCAATTGGAACATTTATGAGTGTGTTTGCTTATGTATTTATTTTCATTCATTATTCATTCATTCATTCATTCATTCATTCATTCATTCATTCAGCTAGGTAGGCCACTGGAAAAATGAGCTGTCTGATTGCATGTGTGTGAATATGTATTTGTTTGTGTGTATTCTCCTGCTTCTGATGTACCTCTATTAACATTTCCAGAAGCTATGGAGTTTCTTCCATTCCATAGCTTCCATTGCCTGCAGCAAACCTCTTTCGAAACTAAGGGAGCTGTGATATCCACAGGGAGAAGACGGTGTCTGTTATTTGAAGAAAATGTTTCAATTGTTCTACTAGGTTCAAATAGTATTCAGGCAGTGCTGAAATATCTTTCTTCATCTCTCAGCCATTCACTTCCTAAGGCTTGTTAGCACTTAATTTTAAATTGCTATTTCATTGATTTTGTTGTTTTACTAGCTGCATACTGAATCTGTATTTCTCTTGATTTTTTTAATTTTTATTTTTGATGGCAGAGTAGTCAATAACGAAAGGTCTATTTTTCTTTTCATAAAAAGCAAATCTTGCATTATGTATCTCAAGAGTTTGGGGCTTCTGCTCTTATTCCACTCCTTCCCCCCAAAAGAACATAGAAGTTACTAATATTGGTGAAGGGAGCATGTCAGAATGTATTTTGCATAAAAATAATGCAATTTGTTCATTACTGGAAATGAGAAGGAAGAATCATTTCCCTGAATGTCACTTATTCCCTTTGGAAGAAAAAGAAATGGCTGATCAGGAAAGTCATTTTCACATAATATGAGGAAAGTGTGTTACACTGTGAGAGTTTGAGGTTGTACTTTGGCTCTTCTGCTGACCTTCTGCAGTCCTGTCTGAACCTCAGGAGACTGTTGTGATACAAGTATACAACTGTGGCATGTGTGTGGTAACATCAAACATTCTTCACTCTGACACTATAGATTGCTATATAATTATGATTGAAATGACAGAACATTTAATCCAAAACCAAAGAAGCTGTAACTTGGCATGTTGTGAATCTAGCCAATCAAAGAATGCAATAGGACTGATATAATTTTTTTAACAATTTATTCTTCTTCGTAGACCTTCTTGCTGTCTTTTTCTCTGCCCAACTTGGTTACTTCCCAAGTTGGATTTTAATTTCCATCTTCTCTCATCATGGCAGCCATTGAAAATGTTTAGTTTTAGGAACTGGCCTGCTAATCATGCATTCTTGTTTCTGTGAACATTTGGGATTTGTCTTGTACCCATACGTAAGTTGAGTTCAGCTCCCCAGATTCATGGACATGTCTTTGAGGACTTTCTGGTTACAGGACAAAGGTAGTTTGCCACTTCCTTTTTCAGATACCAACCCTCCCCCCCCCCCTTCTCCAATATGCTGGGTGCAAAATCTGCCCTATCAATTATTCCAGAATTAGTTTATGAAGAGTGAGGAGGTGATAAGAGCCGAGGTGGCGCAGTGGTTAGAGTGCAGCACTGCAGGCTACTTTAGCTGACTGCTAGCTGCAGTTCGGCGGTTCAAATCTCACCGGCTCAAGGTTGACTCAGCCTTCCATCCTTCTGAGGTGGGTAAAATGAGGACCCAGATTGTTGGGGGCAATATGCTGACTCTGTAAACCGCTTAGAGAGGGCTGTAAAGCACTGTGAAGCGGTATATAAGTCTAAGTGCTATAAGCAAATAGTTTAAAAACTGATATTTAGACAAGCATGCAAAACACAATGCAAATTAGTACAATTACAGGTAGTCCTTGACTTATAACAGTTTGTTTAGTGACTGTTCAAAGTTACAACATCACTGAAAAAAGTGACTTAAGACTTTTTCTCACTTATACCTTTGCAGAATCCCCATGGTCACATGATTTATATTTGGATGCTTGACAACTGGCTCACATTTATGACGGTTGCAGTGTCCTGAGATCATGCAATCCTCTTTTGTGACCTTCTGAAGCTAGATTCACTTAATAAGCATGTTACTAAATTAACAACTGCAGTGAGTCACAACAAATGTGGCAAGAAAAGTCGTAAAATGAGGCAAAACTCACTTAACAAATTTCTCACTTAGCAACATAAATTAAATGTCTCACTTAGCAACATAAATTTTGGGCTCAATTGAGGTCATAAGTTGAGGACTACTTGTAGCATTATTCCTTGTCTCAGTCAACTTTTACAGGGCTGGGCAACAAAGAAATAGCAAAATTAGGCAGGCCTGAGTCTGTAGTCAATACTGTGAGTTTGTACTATTGCTACACATTTGATTCATTCATTCTCAATAAATTATGAATGAAATGGAACTGATTATATCACCAACTGGGCCCCTTCCTTGAAGGATCAAACTCCATTTATATAATATTGGCTTGCACCCTGTTTGTTTTCTTCTCTCTGTGCGTATCTCAAGATTTTTCTCAGCATATCAAACTCTGGTGAGGTTTGAGGCCAAACCTTTGGAGATGTGTTCATAATTGCCCAGTTTGGATTGCACATGATTAGCATCTCCTAAAAGATAATGCAGTTCTGCATTTTTGCTGTTAAGTGCTGGTCACGTTATTAACTTGTGGCCAAACCAGAAGAAAATACTCCAGAGACATACTTTCCCTTTGACAGCTTCATTTTCTTCTTACCGTAATCTCCATTATAAATGAAGCACTTTGGTTTCGGTTTAAAGAGACATAAATCCTAAAGCTTGTCTAGTAATGAATCCACTGATTTCCCTGTTCATTATTACAGGACTTAATGCGCTATAAGGTTATCAGTAAAGTCAGACAATTTAACCTGCTGCCACTGTTTCAACCACAAAGGAGTTCCCTGGTACCATAAAATTGACCTGAGGATCTCAAGAAAATGTGGGTTTTGTTAGAAAAACAAAAATGGGCTAGTAAATAAATGAGGTAGGATGAAATTGTTCCCATATTGAGTCTTAGTCCTAGATTATATTTTCAGAAATCTCTTGTGTGGAATGTCATTTGCACTATAATTTCACTCAGCATGGAAAGGAATCTATGAGCTTAGATTCTCACATCAGCCTTATTCAGTCGGCTATTCTCCAGTTGTGAAGAAACCACAGTTCCCAGAATTCCAAGTCCAATTAGCTACCTGCTCTAATGCTAAGAATTCTGGGAGATGCAGTTCCCATACAATTATAGAGCATTTTGTTGGAAAAAGTTGATCCATACTAATGGCCCATAGACTAAGAGATAAGTTTGTAACCATACTTGTTTTTGCTGCAAAGAAAATTAGAAGTCTTTCCTTTATCTTTATCTTTTCCTTCTTTCTACTTCTTTACTTTATATTAGTGCTTCTTAATTTTTAATCTTTTTGAAACTTTATATATAGAATTTAAAGTGCTATTCTTATTTTTAACATACATGAATGATTAAATGCAGAGAGAGGTAAGTACTTCTGACAGTTTTTTTTTTTTAATTATTATTTTTGGTGTGAGGACAGCTAAGGTCTGATAGGAGTAGAGGAATGATTCAGTGACATTATTAAAATGGGCACAGCTGAGATTTCTGAGAATTTGAGGGGTTATGTACAAAAGAAGGTTATGTGTGTATGTGTGTGTACGTCTACAATAAAGTTAAATTTTTGTTTTACCCTCAAAAAGGAGAAAACTGAGGTCCTAACTTTTGGCAGTTTAGCAGCCTGATCTGTCAAGGTTGTAAAAAAGGGAAAGATGTGGGGTGCATATGACTTAGAGATGATAAAACCATGCATGTCCTAATGTAATAACCTTCACATCAGCCTGCCGTAATGTGAGGCCTTTGGCTGGATATCTTCTCTTCATACTCACCTTGCCTACCCCAGAGGTCTTCCAGTTGTGGAAAGCTTATCCAGAAAAGTGTTCATGATACCTTCCTTCTTCTATTTCAGAGGTCAGCAACCATAAACACTCAAAGAGCCATTTGGACCCGTTTCCCACAGAAAAGAAAACACCGGGAGCCACAAAACCTTTCCTGTGCTGACTATTTCCTGAGAGACCACAAACTAGCATATGTAGTTGAATCAAACGTTCTGTTTTCTTCTGAAACTTTTCTTTTCTTGGATTTATCCATGGTTGGCCTACCAGGGGTTGAAAAGCTCAGTAAATTGCATGCCGGCGGGTGTCACATATTGGGGGTTGTGATACATATTTTGAGCGACAGGGAGCCGCAGCAGAGGGATGAAAGAGCCACATGTGGCTCCAGAGCTGCAGGTTGCTGACCCCTGTTCTATTTGAATAGAAGGACTGTGTCACTGGCAAGTGTATTCATTCATTCTTAATCCTGAGCCGAGGTGGCGCAGTGGTTAGAGTGCAGTACTGCAGGCTACTTCAGCTGACTGTTCAGCAGTTCAGCGGTTCAAATCTCACCGGCTCAAGGTTGACTCAGCCTTCCATCCTTCCGAGGTGGGTAAAATGAGGACCCAGATTGTTGGGGGCAATATGCTGACTCTGTGAACCGCTTAGAGAGTGCTGTAAAGCACTGTAAAGCGGTATATAAGTCTAAGTGCTATTGCTATTAATCCATATGTATGTATATATATATTTCCCACCTTTATTATTTTTTTATAAACAGCTCAAGGTCGCTAGCAAATCTAATATTCCTTCTTCCTCCTATTTTCCCCACAATAACAACCTGTAGGATGAGTAGAAGTGAGAGAAACTGAATGGCCCAAAGTCAGCCAGCTGACTTCCATGGCTAAGGTGGGACTAAATCTCCTAGTTTCTAGCCTAGTGCCTCAAGCTCTAGATCAAACTGGCTCTCAGTTTAGTCCTTGAAGGAGAGATTTTGAATTTACTTCCATCTATTATTGTATATCTTGTATACTTTTGGTTCCTTTTCATAGAGCATTTTTATATGCTGAGAAAGCATTTCTAGAAATGAGAAACACTAAAAATCAGTGATTGAATAATCATTTAATAAAAAAATAAGAATAGCCAGAATAACTACTAAAGGAAGCTTATTACTAGGACATTTGAATATTTATTTAGTTGATAATGACATAAATAATGCACTTCTGTTTCTTCTTACAAAAGACTCCTATCAGTGGACATTTATTTCCTCCTCCTCCTCTTTCAGCAAGAATATCACCTTGCTATATTCAGCAATGATTTTGACAGAAACATAAGCAAGTCTAATGAACTTAAGCCTTTTATATGCATTACAGTTGCTATGTGTCAGAAACAATGCTTGATATCTGAAACGGAATCACAAGGAACAAAAAAAAAAGAGAGAGCTTTTTAACTGTATAAACCACTTGATCCTTACCTCAAAAGCCTGTCATGAGTAGGGAGCTTTCAAATGCAGATTTAATCCACGGAAATTTTATGTTGTGCATAACATGTAAACACACAGCAGACTTCCTTTGGTACAGCAATTTTTCTCATTTCTTATTTACTACAGAAACGCCAGATTCTTGTACGTTTATGGGCCATATGCAAGGCCTTCAGCTACTGATCTCCGTGTATTACCTGATCATTTAAAATCTCTTTTTTCCAATCATGAAAATAAAACATTTCTATTTAATATTCATTATTCTTATTTTGCTGATTTGTTACAAAGTGTTTTTGATTCATATTTCATATTAGGAATTTGAATTTTCCTTTCATAAGCTGCCAGTTCGCTCCCTCCTGCACCACGTGGGCGCGCCACGTGGGCGCACGCACGCTTTGCGCGCGCGCATGCACATGCGCAGAAACAAAAAATAAAAAAAACAAAAAAAACAAAGCTGAAAAAAAGATGGCGACCGCATGCACAGTGCCAGAAGTCGGCTTCTGCGCATGCTCAGAAGGGGGAAAAAATTTAAAAAATTCTAAAAAAAAATTCTAAAAAAAATTCAAAAAAAATTCAAAAAAAAAGATGGCGGCCCCCACGGACCGGCACCGACCGATCTGGTTTGGTGACATCATCGTGACATCACCAGCAGGCCGCTACCAGTTCGGGCAAACCGGTCCGAACTGGGAGGAACCCACCCCTGCACTGGACACTACTTCCCAAGTCTGCTTGAAGTCAAGAATAACTAGGGAAGGATTTGCATCAAAACCATAAACTTCCTTTCACCAGGGTGGCAGAGCAAATAAGGTGATCTCTAAAAAAGCTTCCAGATCATGCTTATTTAATAATCTGAAAGTTAAGTAATGCTGCTGCTGCTCTGAGAGTACCTAACACATTGTGCTTTGCCTTGAGCCATTGATGTCTACCCAAAGATTATAATTGACGAGAATTTGGGACCTCACTTAAAGACTGTCTCTTAGGAATGATTAGAACTTTGTTATGCTAGATCAGCCTTTCCAGCCAATAAATATGTTGGATTCAAATTCCCATAATCCCCCATCAAAGTGGCTGGGGCTGATGACAGTGTCCGAAGGTCCCAAGGTTAAGGATGCATTAGATATTTTCTGCCATCATGTTTAATCCTGCAGTGCCACAATTTGCTGAGCTTCAGTGTCCTAAGTCTAGTTTTTTATGGCCTCACAATTTCTCCTTTCAATGATTTTGGCATGTCTGCTTCAATATATTACCTTATGGCAAGTTCATAGATGACTTTGTCTTTTGTTTGTCAGATGTAACTACTTCCCCATAACTGTAGTAACCTCTTTAGCATTTGGAGAAGATTAAACTAAATAGATCTTGCCAACGGCAAACAGTCAAAGGGTAACTTTCATTTTAATTACTGCAGACAAGGGGAGAAGAAGCTCTCTGAGAAGTCTGTCAATTTGGAGCTATATATAACTCTTTGAGGAATTCCTTAGTGATTTCCTTGCTTAAACAGATTTCCGTTAAAATACATTTGTTTTCTGTGCAGGCTGGAATTATTGTAAAATCAAATGTTCATTTTTTTTCCAAAGGTCTCTTCAGAATTAGAAATGCTGGCACAGTGTGTAGCATGCATGCACTGCTCCCTGTAATTCTCAAGTTTTATTGAATTGCATTGAGGGCAGGGAAAGGGAGAGGTTAAAGCAAAAGATTGACTTTGCATTATAGAGCTAATGCTCTTTTTCCCCCTTTGCAAAACCTAATTACTGCAAAGTAGAGTCAATAGCCAAGTGGGCATTCTGTCTGGACCAATTCTAAAGAGCATAAGAAGTCATGAAGAACCCATCCTGTTTCCAATAGTGACCAGCTATATACTTCCAGGAAAGAGGGCAGAAAGATCTGCCTCCTTATTTCTTCCCTAAGACAGGTAAACAGTGAAAACACCTAATAATTTAATGATAGTCTTTATAACTTATGACTTTTCTGGGAACACCTGATTAATTATCTGGATTATGTAATACTACTACGGTACTTCAATAAGCTCTGTGTAACCAATATCAGTAATATCCAATGATAGCCAGAGAATTACAAGTTACCAGACCCTGAAATAAGTCCTGGGTATCATCCCACTGGCCTCTTCTTGTATTTTACAATCAATTTACATGTTGTTTATTGATTGACAATTTGCGAACAAATTGATGCCAACTTTCAGTGGCCATATAGATAGACTTTTTCTGGTGTGATCTGGTCCCATTGCTGGCTCTTCAAGTCTTACAATTGTGGACCCATTGGTTCTGTAATCAAATTTATTCAGCCTGCTGTTAGTTGTCTTTTTCTTCTACTTCCTTCCATCTATCCTAGCTATTAAGACTTCTCCAAAGAGCTACTGTTGTAGGTTTTTGCATAATGTCTCTAAATATGATCATTTGAGTCTCAAGCGAGAACTCTTGTTTAATTTGTTGTATGAACTTTTTTGTTTTCTTGATTATCCATTGATAAATGATTATCCTTTTAAAAGATATGGTGCCTCCATAAATGTTGAACTCCTAGAAACCCTATTATTCTAAATTCTTCTACGATTTCCTGAAACCCCAAACAGTGAAGAGGACCAGGTTAATGATGGGGGGGGGGGAAGGCATCATTAAAGTAGCCTAAAACTGTCACCTACACCAAAAAAACCAAGTGATTTGTGGAATTGAGAACTGTTCACAAAGCAATCTGAGAAAGCAAGACAGTTTAGGACAAGTAGGTCTCTTTGTACATTATGATTGTGAGCGGTTTCTTTATATATGCAAATTTTATTAATGGTTTTGCAAAGAACATAAAAACTAACAGAAACTAACAAAGGATAAAAAAAGCAAAGGTAGGCAGGCGGGCAGGCGGGTGGGCAGGCAGGGAAGGAGGGAGGGAGGGAGTTTTCAGGGGTGAAATGCTCCCAGTTTGCTCGTGCCTGTCGGTCGCCGAAGAGCCAGTCGCCAAGGTAGCGCGAGGCTCCGCCCACCCACCCAGACGCCGGCGTTTGGGTTCTTTTACCCTCTGTGCATGCAGAGAACACTTTGTGCATGTGCAGAGGGTAAAAGAACCCAAATGGCGGCATCCGGGCGGGTGGGCGGAGCCTCGCGCTACCTTGGCAACCGGCTCTACGGCGACCGACAGGCACGAGCGAAACGGGAGCATTTCACCCCTGGAGGGAAGGAAGGAAGGAAGGAAGGAAGGAAGGAAGGAAAGAAGGAAGGAAGGAAGGAAGGAAGGAAGGAAGGAAGGAAGGAGAAAAGGTCCAGAAGAGAACTAAAAGAAATAGAAAGAAGCTTCTGACTTCTGCAGCAAATACTAGTAGAATTATGATATTGACTCTTACTCCATTATGTTTTTTTAAAAAGCTGACTTTTTTCTAATATCCATTTCTTTCTAATCATCAAATCAGGAGTACATCCTTTTCTGTTTCATGGAAAAAGTCAGTAACCAGTTTCCAGAAAGCCATAAATAGAGATATTGTTTTTTTCTTTAATCAAAGAAAAGAAGATTCGAAGTACCTTTATATATTTTAGATAATTTCTCTTGACAAATATCAATGATAATTTTATAGAAATTCTCTTGAGGGCTAGAACATAACATGAATTTCAGTCTTTCACCCACATATTCCCATTTATATATTATAACCAAAGTGTTTAGCTGATTTTACCAATATATTACCATACATACTATACTTTCTTTGGCCTCATATTTCACAAACGTTTAGCAATAACATGATCATCATTAGTGCAGAATTCTATTTCAAACTCAGTCTTATTTTGTTCAAAACCATAAAATCTTTTATCCACTTTATACCTTTCTGATAATGCACATAAAAAAATATTGACATAGATATCCGTCTGTTATCAAATCTGTTGATTTCATTTTACAATAACCTTGAGATAATTCTAGTATATCATGGTAAGTTAATTATTTATATTCACTTATCATTTCTCCTCTATAAATGGTTCTTGCTGTGAAAATCACAAAATAATTTTTGGACAGAACCTAAGTGAATATTCATTCCATATCATATAGTCATTCTAGCATAATAATTTTTAAAGTCTACATTCACTTTAGCTTTATCATACTGTTGGAAGAAATATCCATCTGGTTCAGTTCCAACCCGGGAGAAAGGCACTGGAGACAAAATGGAGGCTGGAGGCTGATTGGAAAGATGGTTTAATGAAGCAGAACCACCAAGCACGTGTGATTCTGGTGCAGCTGACCACATGGAATTGAGAGTGAGGGGTTTTTATACCTTCTCTTGGGCTTTGCATTTGAGCTTCCTGTTTCTGTGCAAGAGCATGTATTCTATTGGCTGGTGTAGGGGTCATAGCTGGCTCTATAGGTTGTCTGAGCTAAGTTTGGTTGAAGTTTGGACGGTGATGCAATGTCCTTAGGAGATTGTGCGATGTAGTGAGCTCTGCTGCTAGATGGTAGTGGGTTAATCCTATTATGTCCTGAAGGGTCATGTCTTAATCCCATCATCCTGGAACTGAAAGTCTTTTGTTTTGTAGATAGGATGGCCCAGTCTTTCTTAATGGGCACAAAATATCTGCTGGGGGCAGGGAGCTGGGGCTCTAAGTTTCTGTCTCCCTTAAGAATTTTATTTCTCTTTTAGGGGAAATATTTTATCCTGCCTTTTTTAATATTTCTCAAAATATTTCATTATTCTAAGAGTGGAGTGGGTGCTAACTTTCTACAATACCATAAATATCCATGCTATTCAAATCTCTCATCATGACATCTACTACATAACAACATCCACTTCAACATCCACTTCATCCAAGATAAGCAACAAGGAGCAAAATATAGTTTCAAATCTGGTAGGCCCGATCCTCCCCTTTCCTTCACATCTTGTAGCACCTTATTAACTCATTAATAAATTAACTTGTGGGGGGGTTTCTCTTGCCATATAAATGTAGATACGTCCTTCAGGCATTGTTTAAACAATACATCAATCGTCAAAACAGATATTGTCTGAAACATAAATAGAATTCTAGGTAAAACCTTCACCTTAATCACAGAAAGTCTACCTAACAATGACATTGTAATTCATCCCATCTTGACATATCTTTTTAAATTTCATTCCATGTCTTAACGTGATTATTTTGGAATAACTTACAATTCATATTTATCATAGTCATACACACGTTTTTCCCTTTCTTCTCAATCTTAAAGCCCGTTTTATTCAGCAATTCTGTTTGATCTTGTGTCTTCATATTTTTTGCTAACATCTTTGTATTCTGTCTATTGAGATTCTCAGTCATCCAGATCATGGTTGTCCCAAAGGTACTTTTTCAAGAGGCAACAGGACTTTCTGGTGTGTTTTTTTTTTAAAGACGTTTCGCTTCTCATCCAAGAAATTTCTTCAGCGCTGAAGAAGCTTCTTGGATGAGAACCAAAATGTCTTCAAAGAAAAACCAGAAAGTCCAGTTGCCTCTTGAAAAAGCACTTTTAGAACAATCTTTGTATTCTGTTTATTAATCTTGAAACCTGCTAAGGTCCCAAATTCTTTTAATTTACTCATTAAAAATTCAACTCCCATTAAGGTGTCATCCAAAACCAAAACCAAAACCAAAACCAAAACCAAATCATCTTCAAAAGCTCTTAACTTATACGACTTCTTAAGATCTTTATGCCCATGACCCACTCACCTTTTCTAATAACCTCATTTAATATGTCAAGAACTAAAAGAAACAAAAGATGAGACAATGGGAACATTGTCTTGTACTTTTTAAAATCTCACATGGTTTGGTTAACACCCCATGAAAAATTATTTGTGCCACCTGTGAAGTATAAATTAATTTTATCGATTTTGTAAAATTGTCCCCAAAATTTATATCTTCCGAAACCTTAAACAAAAGAATAATACCAAGCATTAGATTAGCTCTTTCTAGGTTTCTGGCATTTTTCCACTTGTCAAATAGCATTAGTTGTTAGAATTAGAATTAGAATGTTATCTTATAAAGATTGTAAAAGTTCATCCTCAAAACGTTTGTAGTACAGCCTTGATAGTGTACCTGGCTACTCTTTTTAATTGCCTCTGAAACTTCCCTTATCATTATAGCCCATTCATAATTTTTCAATGTTCTTCTCTAATCCTCAGTATATTTTGTTTTCTCGGATATGCATCTATTTTTTTCCAATGGGATATCCTCCTTCATACAAATTAGAATAATATTAGTAGAATATTATAATACAGTATCACCCTTTTTACTATTAATTTCATTCTATTGATTGATTGATTGATTGATCGATCGATCGATTGATTGCATATGCCAAATATTTCCCTGGTTTATTTGCAACTTCAAAATAATTCAGTGTTATTTCTCTTATTGTTAACATGGTTAACTTGTAAAATCTAAATACATTATGTGAGATTTTAAGAAGAGAAAAGCATAATGATGGTAGATTTATCAATACTGCTCAATTGCTCCACTGCCAGAACAGGCTGGCATCCATTGCTGAAGGGGAAGAAACAAATGATGTCACCCTGTTAATCCCTTGCTCCCCATCAAAGGAATCTCACAGTATGTTTCCCTGCTCTGCTTCATTTTTCCCCTTCCACTGCCTCAAGTGTTCCTATTCCACATCAGGCTGGCACCTGTTAATCTCAACCGTTCATTGGATTGCACCTTCAACTGAGCAATTGCTTATGATGCATACTATTAAGTTCTACATTCTCTCTTACCATCATTGCTGAATAGCATTGTGGTTAAGATGTGCACTTAATATAAATAAGGTTGCCATTTCAAAACCTCATGTCATTCTGTGTGTGAGAGAGACAGCAATAGGGTGAAAACAATACATACGTCAGTAATGGTTTGCAAATTTCGTCGCTACCGGTTCGCGCACACACACGATGCTTCTGCGCATGCGCAGAAGCGTCTGGGGCGGGTGGGCGGAGCCTCCCTCCGCCGCCACTACCAGTTCGTAGATCCGGTCCGTTCCGGTAGCAACCCACTGCTAACATACGTCAAGTATGATACGTGTGCCTGTGTGTCTGTGGTTTATTATCTGTTTGTCTGTCTGTCTGTCTGTCTGTCTCTCTCTCTCTCTCTCTCTCTCTCTCTGTGTGTGTGTGTGTGTAGCAATCAGTTTACAAGAAGGAAAGTAATGGTCAATCATTTTTCTTGGAAGAGACAGGTGAGAGGACAATGGGAATTGTGGTAGCTTATAGTCTGGACTAAATACTTAGCAAGCTGTTGCCAATTTGCCAGGCAGGATTTTCTTAAACTGACTTAAAGTTAAGATGGGATGAGGATAGGACAAGAGCAGCTTAAAAGGTAATATGGATACACCTAAAGATGTTCCTGAGCTGCAGTAGCTCTTACCATTTATGCCAAGAGCTTCTGACATGATAAAAAGTATTATACAGATCTCATGATGAACAAATCCATTCCCCATAGCTTACTAAATCTATTCAAGTTCTAGCCCAGTTTGCTGTTAGACAGAATTTCTCCCCAATACCACAGACTAGCTTCCCCAAATTTAATATTCTATAAATATTTTGGGACTGCCACTCCAGATTTCTGGAAGTTGCCATCCCAACATGTCTGCCTTCAGCAGACATTTGATGGTCTCATTGACTGGACTATGTATTAAAATTTGAAATAAAGCTTCAAAATGACTAGATCTGCAGTCCAAACCACAATAGTGAAGAATCGGGCCATCAGAAGATTTTCTGTTTTTAAATCTGTTTTTAAATCGTTAGTGGCAGTGAGGCATGTTCTAAATCATAAAGTTTGCCATCTGAATTTCCTTTGCTGATTGCAATGAACTCTGAAGGAAGCCAGTCTCTGAAAATCACTCAGGAGCAGATTTCAAAACTGGTGCAGCTCATATTTAAACACAGAGTTTAAATACCAGATTTTCAGAATTGTTGAGGTTAAATCTGCCTTTCTCCTGAATCATTTGAGAATCTCCAGATGTTTCCAAAAGCCCAAACAGCTGAATAAATGAGTAGTAAGTTGTGTCTGAAGATTGTAGATGAAGTCAAGAATTTCCAGAGGAAGTTCAAATTGGAATATAATGGTAGGCCCAAGAAATTTTTAAGTAAGTGATGCTCATGGATGAGGGAGGTATATCATGGTAAAGCAATTATTAAATATTGGGTAGAAATAACTTTCACGGTTGGGAGAAAACAAGCTAAAATAGTTCCAAAACAACTGGTTAACATATCTGCTATATTAATTGGACATAGTAGCTGAGACTATAGATTGTTCTAAAACACAAGCCAGCAACCACACTTTGTCTTAAGAAGGTGTGGGAACCTAGTGCGCATGTTCATTATATTTATTATATGTATATGATGTCTGAACAGATACTAGCAAGCAAGGGAGAACTTTTTTTCATTACGTGGAAAAGTATATTTGAACACAAAAAATTAACAAAAGCCATTACATTTCACAGCTGGGAGGAAGATTAGTTTTTCTTACAGAATGGCCATTTGTTATAGTAATAGTTATTACAATACAGTCCCTCTTCTTCAACCCTCTCACCCTAATTACATCTACCTAGCCCAGGAAGCAATATAAAGTCTAACAGTGATGGAAGACATTTGACATATGTTATCTTAACTTCTTAACTGCTGCTATTTGCAATTAGTTTGGGTTGCAATATAGCCAGAGTGGGCATTAATCTATGAGATCTATTACTGTCATCTCCTCAACGAACATCATACCATAATTTGTCATTATCACTTGAGAAGAGGATCTTAATTTAAATGTTTGACTTCTTTCCAAGTTCTCATAACCTTCAACAACTTTAGTGGACCATAAGTATTAACCTAAAAGCACTTAAGCATTTAATCCTGTAAATAGTTACTAACTCAATGTGGATTTATTGAAGATGGAACATTAATATCATAGTAAGTTATATCAGCTCCAGAGGGAAGCTTATGAAATTTTATGATGGACCTGATTACTGTTAGAGCACTCCCATTATCCTGGAAAGTGACAGTCCTGAGCCAAATTCATTATGGTATACTTGGGAAATATCAACTTGTAGGTTAGTACAGGATTTCAAGGAACTTGAAATGGATTAGATGGTAATACAAATATGTGCCCTAGAAGAGATAGAATAAAAATGAATCACTCTGCAAAATTGCTGGAATGATAATCAATAAGCATTTGTACAAAATATTCCATTTGTAGTTTCTCATTTGGCTCTTTTCATATTTTGAACATAGAGCCCTAAGTTTTTCATTCCCGAAACCAAACCTCAAATTTTGGTTGTTCTATCTAGTTGCATGTAAATATTTACCCTGCCTCGGTGTTTTTATGTAAATAGAAAATTATGTCTCAAGCATTAGAACTAATGGAATATGAGGTTTCACAGATTCTGTACTCACACCTTATGCTACCAGCACTCTCAGCTTCATAAGAGATATCACAGATTTCCTAACAATATTCAAATCCATAGGCAATCTCCTTAACAACACCATTTTAGCCACTATAGATGTTGAAGTACTATATGATGTCCCAGAATCATAGATTTAAAGCCATCAAGAACATTATCATTGATGCCAGAAAGTATACTTCCCACTAGACTCTGTGATTTTTGTCCTCACCGATAACTATTTCATCTTTGGCAATACACACTTGCAAATATGTGGCACAGCCATAGGCATGGCTCCTCAATATGTCCAGAGCTTCATGGATGATCTAAAACAATTCTTACCTACTGAAGCCCCTCTTTTACTTGAGATTCACTGATCATATTTTTATTATAAGGACTCATGAACCTCTCATCAAATTCCATCATGACTTCAACAACTTCTATATAAATTTGATTAATAAACAAATGAATCAAATAAACGTTTACTCCATCATCAATCTCAGGTAGACCTTTCTACAAGAACAAGTCTTCTTCCTTGATGTTGCTGTGAAACTATACAGTGGATACATAATGTACATACACATCACATTATCCAGACTGCAGTGTCTAGATAAATACTTCAAGCTTCTAACCAAAACACACCAATGAAACTATTATCTATAGGCAAATTCTGTGTTGCAGCTGCATTTGCTCTTATCAACTTGACGGAGATGCTCAAGTCATGGAATTAAATCAGGCATTTAGGTGAACTACCCATCCAATGAGATCAACAGACAAATCAATACAACTAGATCAATTCCCAGGAAGTTTAAATTACAGAACTAAACGACAGACCATCCATGGTTGCCATCAACATCTCACTATTCAAACCACTCAAACATATTACTGTATGAGTAAGCTACAGCCCATACTGGAAAATGACACTGTACATTCTCAGTCACTAGGTGGCAGACCCATACTTGCATACAAACAAACAACCACCCAACCTAAAACAAATTCTTATAAGCAACAAGAAACAATAGGACAATGATACAAACTTGGGAACACAGTCAGATGACTATTTTAACCATGTATTTACTCTAATAGCACTATATTAGCCCCAAGAATTTTGCACATAAGATTACAGATGTACTTTCTCTAATGTGGTATTTGTAATCATCTGCCAGAATTGCCCTTAGGATTCTGACATAGAACAAACTAGACAAACGGAAGAATTGCACGGAAGAATTAAGGGACAGAAGTTTGACATCAACCTTAAAACAATATCAGAGCATTTCAACCTTCCAGAAAACTCTATGGCAGACCTCATAGACAGACCCACTGTTTTGGAAAATCTAGATTTTAACAATACTACTGAGCAATACTACATAATAAAATAAAAATACATAATAAAATAATAAAATACTACAGCACAGCACAAAGGAATTATTGAGTTTGTCATCTGCACCTCTATAACTGTCTGGTTTGGTTCTGCAACCCAACAAGACAGACACAGACTTCAGAGGATAATTAGAACTGCAGAAAAAACAATTGCTACTAACCTGCCTTCCATTGAGGACCTGTATATTGCACGAGTCAAAAAGAGGGTTGTGAAAATATTTACAGACCCCTCACATCCTGGACACAAACTGTTTCAAC
>QLTV01003994.1:3882320-3898039 GCA_003457575.1 Thermophis baileyi | reverse complement strand
GTTCTGTTCTGTTCTGTTCTGTTCTGTTCTGTTCTGTTCTATTCTATTCTATTCTATTCTATTCTATTCTATTCTATTCTACTCTACTCTATTCAAAAGATTGCTGAACTCACTTACTTCAAAAGATTTCAGGCAACCTCAGGTCTCAACAAACACAATGGATTTTAACCCATTATAATTGCTAATGAATAAAGCACTCGTAATCTCTCTCAATCTGCATAATCAACCAATATTTTCCCCCTACCCCAATTTAAATCCTATTAGATTTACAGTTGATCTGGCCACTCTATGCGTTTGAAGTAAGCTGCAACTCATGAAAGCTTAGTCCTTTTAATCAAATTTTTTAGCCAGAAGAACTCTTTTTCTAATAAACTCTTGATTTCTTTTTTGCCACCATAGACTAATATGGCTCTCCTCCTGCCAAGACTATATTGAAATAATTCTTCCACTTTCTAGAGGTGGAACCAAAAGTTCTTTAAGCTAAAATCCATAATTTAAACCCACAAGTGAGATAACACCATCCTTTTGTCTGGCCAAGCACAGTTCTAAGGAGTAAAACATTGAGCAGAGTCTTAAACATTGGTGCTAAGTACATAAGCAGGCCCATGCAAGAGAAGTATTTGCCAAAGAAACTTTGTGAAATTTTGTACAACATTTAAGAAAATGACTAAAAAGCAATAACAAGGTCATTGGAAGGCCTAGTCAAAATAAAAGAGCTTGGAACCCCACCAAATTGTCGGAACAGACATGTTGGGTCACAAAATATCTGCTTATCAGAAGGTAAATTAAGGACCTAGCACTTCCCCAAATGATGACTGTCAACCAGTGTACTTTTCTTTGTGGGGGAGGGGGTAAAGCTCAGACTTTGAGCAGCCCATCATTCCCTCCAGTCTGGCTATGAATGCCTTGGTGGTGTATCTGATATTTGTTTTGCAGCATACTGATTTCTGATTTTTTTAAATAAAAAGAATAAGGTAAAATAAGGTTGGGTATGGAGTCTGGGAGAATGAGCCGAGGTGGCGCAGTGGTTAGAGTGCAGCACTGCAGGCTACTTCAGCTGACTGCTAGCTGCAGTTCAGCAGTTCAAATCTCACCGGCTCAAGGTTGACTCAGCCTTCCAGCCTTTCGAGGTGGGTAAAATGAGGACCCAGATTGTTGGGGGCAATATGCTGACTCTGTGAACCGCTTAGAGAGGGCTGTAAAGCACTATAAAGCGGTATATAAGTCTAAGTGCTATTGCTATTGCTATTGCTATCAAATAGAGATAACAGAGAGCTAATGAATATCTCTAGGTGGAGGGCTGTGATGAGAGTGCAAGGAATCCATGTCATGTTGAAGTATGTGTAGTCCTCATTTGGTGACTGTCTTGTTTAATGACCATTCACAGTTATCATCACAAGATGATGAAAAAGTAACTTTACAACCAGTCCTCGCATTTCTGACCTTTGCTGGTCTGCAAATAATGGAAAATTTAAACAAGATCATAAGCATAATCATGATTTCTCCTAGTGGCCATTACCCTTAGTGACCAAGTTGCCAGTCCTAATTTCAGTCACTAAATGAGGACTGCCAGAGTCTCTCACAACAACCATTTTTCTACCTCGTTTGCAGTCTATTTTGGTAATGTTTTGAGTTCCCCCTCTTCATAGCACACGAGGGGGCTATTTGTGTGTGTGTGTGTGTATCTATGCTCCTAACCTGAAAAGGTCTTGTGAGAGAAATTATTTCATAATTTAATTGGATGACAGGAAGCCAAGGAGGCAGCAGAGAGACAGAGATTATTGCATGCAGTCAAGTGAGTTAAATGCAATTTCACCCACGAGCATTTCACTAAATGTTCCTTTAGGGGGGAAGAATCAAATATTTCCATCAAGTTGAATGAAAAGAACTTTATAAAGAAGAAAAATTGCAGCAGCCCTGCATGAGAACCAAATGATAGGACTCGTTCCTCATCACCAAAAATGAATGATGGAAAATTTAAATTTAAAAATTAATCAGTTAAAAGAGTTAAAAGAGACAGGCTTCAGAAGATAACATACTTCATTTACCTGCAACATAGGAGTCCTATCAACAATTGTGTTTCTTTTTTCACAAGTACCTTTCTGTTTCTCCTCACGTTGAGATTTTATTACTCCGGTGACGCTGATAGACTTTAAAGTGAATATTTTAATACCAGTCACAGGGCCCTTGAAAAGAGTTCATTGCTCGTCTCGTTCTGTCTTTTTATGCCTATAAGCCCATTGTTTTAACAAACTTCCAGAAATACTTTGAAGGGAAATTATGTAAGGGAAAGGTCTTTGTTTAAATATATAAATAAATGTGTTGAAAACTGTAAAAAAAAAAAACCCCTTCTAGTTACTATGGCAATAAACTTTTGTTACCCCCTTCTAGATCCCTGCACTTTGCAGGGTCAAATACGAGCATGTTTGCTTTTATCTCTGAACTGGAAGGTGGCTGAATGAATAGCCTGATACATAATCAGGAGCTAGGAGGCAGGGTAGGACAAAAACTATCTCCCCATTTCCACTGAAAATCACCTGGCCAACTTAAGGTCCCCTGTGGTCCTCTGGAAAGATGGAAGGTGGAGCTATGACCTCTGACCTTTTAAACCAACCAATCCTTTATTTATGTATTTATTTATTTTAATTTATTTGTTTATTTTAATTAATTAGCTGCCCAATTCCAATGGCCTCTGAACATCCCCATCAAAATAAAATAGAGAATGTGATCTCACAATGGAATGCCAAAACCTCAAAATATACTGAGAAATGTAATAAAAAAAGTGTTACTTATTTAGTGTATGACATATGATGCATGGACTAGCAATATATATTAACATTTCATCTACATTAGTAGAACACAATAAAATATAAATGTTAAAGAGGTCTATGTTCAAATACTAACGTCTAGGCCATCTATCAACTGAAGTGCAGCATCGTTTACATTAAAAAAATAATAATCAGATACTGGACCATTATATGTCCTTAGCTCACAGCTAGTTAGATGTGTCACAACTCACTCCTTCCTCATGCCGACCTTCCTCATTTATCAGCAGGAAGACTCAAATCCAGGAATCCCCCACTGGCACTTGCGCAACATCTGCCCAATAACTTTAACATTGATTCCCAATGGAAAGCCAAATGGGTCACTGAACGCCCAGTCATAGGAAGACATATAAATGACCCCACACAAAAAAGGTGCCAGGCTTTGAAGTACCATGTCAGCAATAGACAATCCTGGATAGGATTTGTATCTCACACGGCATCTGCCAGGACTCTCTGTATAAATGGAGCTTAGTATCCTCCCTTCAGTGTGACTCCGGTGTCCCACGTCAAACTGTAGATAAAAACGTGTATTATACTATTATGTCGTCTATCATGTGACCCAGGGGTGGGTTCTACTTACCTTGCCTACCGGTTTGCATCGCGTCAGAAGTGTGCATTTTGCATGCACCCCCGTCACATCGCGCAAATGACCCTCTGCGCATGCGCAGAAGCCTCTGCGCATGCGCAGAGGGTTCTTTGCAAGCCGATTTCATGGAGCGGCAACCAGAGAACCAGTTCGTGGGCGTGGCCTGCCCACCATCGCTGCCTGTTCAGCGAGTGGGGGCAAATTTCCACCACCGGTACGGGAGAACCGGTCCGAACCGGCAGCAACCCACCACTGATGTGACCACAAAATGCACAAAAACTCTTAGGCAGAATATAATGGAGAGATGTTGGGATACTAAGTATAATTTCTTTTTCTCTCATCTCTCCCTTTTCTCCTCCCCCCCCAATAACTTTTTCTCTCTTGCATACATATACAGGTTCCAAAACACTTATGTAGTCCATAATTCTGTAGCAATCATAGGAATTTAAAGCCCCTGGCCTTAAATTATCTCAGTGTGAGATATTATTGTTTTGGAAGAAGCTGGATTCTTAATTTCTGACTCTTTGCTTAAGCATATTTTGGGAAAACGACAAAATGTCTTGTTTTGTCAGGTCTGGCATCATGTTCTGCTTATTGTGGGTACACAATTACATGTTCATTTCCTTAAGCACTGTTTAGGGCTTACCCATATACTAAAAGATAGATGAGAGACCCTCACTGTAATCTGCTTTTAACCTCTCCTCTCCTTTACCATGACGGCAGAGCATTACAGTAAATGATGGCTACCTTGTCTATAAGATGGACAATTGATTTGACCTGACGGCCGCTGATGCACTAATGGACTTGTGGTTGAATCCCTGGAGATATAAAATATGTCCAAGTGAATTGGGGCAGGTTAAAGAACAGACCCGTTTTCTCTCTCCCTTGGCTGATTCAAGGGATAATAGATCTTCCAGTTGTTCAGAAAAGAAGATTAAAAGTGATCAATACCCAAATCATTTTTAAAACTGTTGACTCCGGTACGCTCACTTTTTACTTTGAAGGAAAATGGGTCTTCAAACTGGTGAAAAAAGTATTTGGAGAGAGGAAGGGGATCTTGAATAAGGTTGGGCAGAAATTTTCATGAGCTTTTCTGTCAATATCAAAAATTGTATTCTTATTGCAAAAAAAAAATCAAAAAATGAAAATATTGGGGATATAGAGGAGTATCAAAACACAGTAGAAAAATGATAGTTATCCTAATTGTTTGAAAAACTTGTTGCTGGTTATGCGGTGATAGGTGCATGTAAACCTTTCTTACAATCTGAAGATAAAATTTCCTAGAATGATTGGCAGAACTTCTCCTTACCATAGGATCTCCTGCTTGAGCAGGGGTTGGACTAGAAGACCTCCAAGGCCCCTTCCAACTCTGTTATTCTGATATAGATTACTATAGCCATGGAATAAGGGAACAGATAAGACGAGAAAGTTGGGCAGTAATATAATTTTTATTTAACCAAAGTTCATTTCAATGGCTGCTCTTGGGGAAAAAAGCCATATTATCTCTCGGTTTAATTCTTTTCTCCCAACCCTCCCTTGTGTCACCTCTCTTCCCTTCTTAATTGTATTTTTTTTTTAGCCACAACCTTCCAAATATATATATATGTACAACCAGTTGGAGTCAATTACCATCAATTGTTTGCACAGGCCTGGTTTCTGAGATTACTCTTCAAAAAAACTATTGTCGAGATCCTTTGTTTCAGAACAGAAAATGCAGGCAAGTGGGTTTTCTAGAGTAAAGAGAGCTGGGTTGGCGGGGGGGAGAACATCATGAAATATAGTCCAGGCAGAAGACAAGTTCCCTCTATTCAGTTTTTAATTTAAGCTAGAAATTGAGGGGCTTCTTTTTGGTTTCAATCTGAGCACTTTTAAATGTGAATTATGCAATCTAGAACTGAGCTAGGTCCTTGCTGTGCACATTCTTGGATATTTCTTTTTTCTTTACCATATAATTTGTAGACATTCTTCACACTGCACTAACATTTAGCAAGGGTCCATGCACAGATCAGTTCAAATCATTTTTAGAACCAAATACAGTCCAAGAGCTGCTGTTGACTATCTCCTAATTTGACCTACATTGACCACTTGGAGGCACCACATGGTTTCATCCTTTCTTCAAATATGGGTAGCCAGAAGTTATTTTCTGGGGTTCAAACCAGAGGTGGGCATCACATACTGTAACAACCGGTTCGCCCAGAACCGAAAATGTGAGCATGCACAGCATCAAAAAATTGGCGATTATATAGGGCGTGATAGCGCCAGGGTGGGTGGGTGGACCTGGCCGCTGGTCAGAACTACCAGTTCGTCTGAACCTGTCCGAAACGGCAGCAGCCCACCACTGGTTCAAACCCTCTACAGGAAATTGAAGTCACTGATCAACACAGTTTAGATGATTATACACAGTGCATAAGTTTTAGGACCTACTCACATCCTGGTGCTCAATGGTGTAGAAAGGAATATCCTGAAACTAGTCATATAGCCCTCTATATAGTGTAACTGAAAATATCACACAGGATCCTCTCCTCCAAAAAGGGGGTATGGAATACATAGGGACATCACATTATATAACACTGCCCAGTATTGCTGGAAGTCAGATGGCATATAAATAATAATAACAAAATTACCACCAGTCAATTGCAAAAGGCAGCTTTATTGGAACAACATACGTTCTGTGAGGATACCTTTAACAACATCAAACAACAACATTTGCCTATCCCAGGTCCTTGGTAAGGACACAATAGGTTGACAAAAATGCCAAATGAAGATAGAGACAAAGATGAGGAGTTAGGCATTTTTTGTTTATGTATGTTTGAACAATATAATGAGGATTACCTAAATTTGATAAATGTGATAGAGATTACTAATACTGTTATTGTGATTTGGATTAATATGAAAAAATGGCTAAGAATTCAAGCACTAAAGAGGAGAAGAGATGACGTTAAAAGGCATTCTCCTTTTATGTATGTTTAAATAATATAATGAGGATTATATAAATTTGATAAATGCGATAGAGGTTATTAACAATGTTAGCATGAATTGGATCAATATGAATGATACCTAGTCAAATTTGTTCATATATAATAGAGAAATGTTTAGATTGAACAAGAAAGACATACGTAGATGAAGATAGAGATAAAGATGAGGAGTTAGGCATTTCTTGCTTATGTATGTTTGAACAATATAATGAGGATTACTTAAATTTGAAAAATGTGATAGAGATTACTAATACTGTTATTGTGAATTGGATTAATATGAATGATACCCAGAACCAACTCTGTTCACACACAATATGGATGTATATTTAAATATATATAAAAAATGCCAAATCCAGTCTAAATATTTGACTGACTCTATGACCAACCATAATAACTACAACACCATCTCTCTCTTCTCTGAGATCTTAAGGGAAGGTGGACCATTCTGACAGTACATCTAGTCTAAGCTAAAGATATTTGCATAAATATCTTTGTGTAATAGTTGCTTCCTGTAGATGGGAGCTGCACAACACAAAATCAAACTCCTTCTAGATAACAATATAGAGGAAAAGTGATGACCTTTTTACAGCGCCCAATCTTGTATTTGGAAGTAGAGTCAAGTGGCAGAAACACCAAGGTATGTGAAAGGCCAAAGTTGAACACTACATTATCTGAATTGGTGACATCTTATTCTTATTCCTCCCCAATTTCAACCACTCTGTCTCTTCTCAACCTCTTTATGAACACAGATGTCATTTTAATGGGGGTCTAGCTGAAAGTGACAAGAAAGTGACCTGCGGGTGAACTCATGAGCAGGTGAGGCCTATCAGTTTCTAATTCGAAACTGTTGTCAGTCTTGAGGAATGGCTGCTATAATGCTATTTGTAACTGATATATACTACAAACACCACAATCATTCAGCATGTGTCTGCTATGGGCTATATGAAATTAACAATTCATGTTTATCACTATGGATACCAAACTAAATCAAGTAGATTAAGTTATCTATATCATCTCAGGAATATCTGTTGGTGTGTGTGTTGGTGTGAAAAAAGATTACTTTGGCACAATGATCTGTTAAAGCTTCATTTGTATTAAGATATGTATTGTTTTTAAAATTCTGTCAGTATAAAATGCAAGAGAGAGAGAGAACAGAAGCATGCATGGAACAAGCAGTTGATCCAGTTCCCAAATAGTAGAAGACTTGATATATTTTCACTGTAGGTAGAAATCACCAGATTGATCCTTGAAACTGCAGGAAATGGTCCAATAAGTTTGGCATCTTATCTTCTTAGGAGAAAGGTGGTTAGAAGCTGGACCTGTCCTTAAAAGCAATGGAAAAACCTTCCTGGAAATGGTAGTAGCAGAGTACTCGTAATAGGTTTGTTCCAGTTGCTCCTTAAGGGTGGTAAACATTTCCAAAAATGTTTGGAAAAAAATAGGAATAGATAAAGATGGGAAAGTATTTAATAATAGTAATGAGTAATGAATGGTAACTATATACTGTATAGTTACTATACATAGTCAGACAATGAGGCATCAACTAACTTATTATAAGTGAACTCAATCATAGGAAAAAGTTCAAAGTTGTGTCTTGCTGGTAATTTTCATAACAATGAAGGTATGCCTCCAAACGCTGATGTCCCCTCTGTTCTTCTATCAACGGGCCATGGACTGACATCAGGTAATGCCTAATGCCTAATAGTTGAGATGGTACCTTCCAAAAAATCTGTCATGAATTCTGGAAGTCTACCTAAAGAAAAATCCTTTTTACCTCAAGGAAAACCCTCTCTTTTTAAGTCAAGTTAGCAATGTCCTATGTGCAGCACATTAGGAAGAAACTTGAAATGAAAATGAAAATGGGAAATGCATGCTCCAGTTAATGTGATTGCAGATGTCACTGTCATAATCTATTTCTTTCAAGGAAATAGGGTAACCCAAAGTATTCAAGACAAGCAGATCAAAGGCACAATTCTCTATCTCAGCTTAAGGCTGTATCTGTGAAGTCACTGAAGATCTACCTAAATTTGTTAGGTGTGGATAACAGAATCCTTAGAGTAGATCAGCAAAACATCCAACTACAGATAGTCCTCGACTTACAACCACAATTGAGCCCAAAATTTATGTTGCTAAGTGAGTTTTGCTTAATTTTACGACCTTTCTTGCCACATGTGTTAAGTGAATCGCTGCAGTGGCTAAGTTAGTGACATGGTTGTTAAGTGAATCTGGCTTCCCCATGGATTTTGCTTCTCAGAAGGTCACAAAGGGTGATCACATGGCCCCCGGGACACTGCAACCGTCATAAATGTGAATCAGTTTTCAAGCATCCGAATGTAAATCATGTGACCATGGGGATGCTGCAATGGTTGTAAGTGTGAAAAATGGTCATAAGTCACTTCTTTCAGTGGTGTTGTAACTTTGAACAGTCATTAAACAAACTGTTGTAAGTCGAGGATTACCTGTAAACTACCATCCAGTTCCTCCCAAGGTTCTTGATTTCTTCTGTGAGTGAAGAATAGCATAACTGCTTCATAATATAGCAATAGCAATAGACTTATATACCGCTTCATAGTGCTTTACAGCCCTCTCTAAGCGGTTCACAGAGTCAGCATATTGCCCCCAACAATCTGGGTCCTCATTTTACCCACCTCAGAAGGATGGAAGGCTGAGTCAACCTTGAGCCGGTGAGATTTGAACCGCCGAACTGCAGCTAGCAGTCAGCTGAAGTAGCCTGCAGTGCTGCACTCTAACCACTGCGCCACCTCGGCTCTTATAAGGATGTATTGCTCAGCTTTAGTGTTGCAAGGCAAGGGGCAAATTTGCTCCCATACACTTACCATCAACGTCAAATGCTAACCTCAACACAGAGGAGATGGAACTGTATCAAGCTAGGCCATTGGGCCATTGCTTTGTCTGAATGAGGGGGGAAGTCTGGTCCAGGAAATTTGGAGGATTCCCACTCCTCCTTCTAAAACTGGAGGAGTGTGGCAGTCACTGTGTAGATCCAGTTAATCCATCTGCCATATGAACTGTGGAAATTTACTTGACGCTCCTCTATATCTACTCCATGATTCATTGTATTCAATAAATATCCACCTTCACATCCTGGGCACAAATTTTGTTTCAGTGAAGTTGATTTGTCACATATAAAAAAGTTTAAAACTTTAAAAAATCTGCTAAGAGATACTAGATCAGTGGTCCCCAACCTTTCCAGCTTTGTGGACCAGTGGCCAGGGGGGAAGGGTAGAGGGAATGGTTCCATGCGAATGGGGGGCAAGCACAAATAGAGCTTCGCACATAAGCATGTGCATCCACCATTTGCACAAGTGGAGCTTCGCATGCGAACGCACACTTGCCTGCTGCTTGTGCAGCCTGGTTCCAAATGGGCCACGGCCTGGTACCAGGCCACAGCCTGGGGGTTGGGGACCTCTGTACTAGATAGTATCACAGTGAAGTTGTGAGAATTATAAAGGTTTGGACACAAACCTGCACTATGATTTGAGGAGGGAAAATACCACAATTTTTAATCCTGCATTTGATCCGAGGTGGCGCAGTGGTTAGAGTGCAGCACTGCAGGCTACTTCAGCTGACTGCTAGCTGCAGTTCGGCAGTTCAAATCCCACCAGGCTCAAGGTTGACTCAGCTTTCCAGCCTTCCGAGGTGGGTGAAATGAGGACCCAGATTGTTGAGGGCAATATGCTGATTCTGTGAACCGCTTAGAGAGGGTAAAAGCACATAGTGTAAAAGCACTATGAAGCGGTATATAAGTCTAAGTGCTATTGCTACTGCTATCTAAATATTAATTTGGTATATATCCTACTAGAATGCTATATTAGGTACTGTGGATATGGATCTGAACATTATCAAGCATATACAGGTGTGGTGACTATGGTGGAGGCGTTTATTTTAAATTATACAAAAAGAAATCACAGTGAAGCAGAATTGTTTGGTATTTGAAAAAGGGAGAGCAATACAGAAAACTATGAATCGGAACAGACTCTTTTGCAGTCACTCATCTTTCCTAAATCAGTAAAACTTATATTCTGTATTGCTTATATTCAACATATGTTTTAAATAGAGGGCCTACCTCAGCCAAGTTAAACAACATATGTTCTACTCAGTTCAAATCAATATGGAAGTATTGGCAGCTATGCAGGGAAATGTTTTATATCTCTCACCAGTGTCTTTATCTTTTATCCGTAAGAAGGAGAGCCAATTTGGTGTAATGGTTAAAAGTGCTGGATTGGAGGCTATGAGTTCTTGTTCAGCCATAGGTTTGAATGCCACGTGGGCGACTTTGGTCACTCTCTCTTCTTGGGCTTAGGAAGGAGATCCTGGTAGGTAAATTCTGAAAATGTTGCCAGGAAAACTGCATGGACTTGTTCCCGCAGTTCTGCTCTCCCTAGGGTCCAATCAGTTAAACCATAACAACAGCTACAATCCACAAATCCATAATCAGTCAGAGTTACCTATAGTATGTGAGGGGATGCAGATAAACTAGTTGTCACCTTTTATCTGGAGCTGTGGTGGCGCTGTGATTAGAATGCAGGCAAATTCTGCTCACTGCCTGGACCTCACTGCCTGACCAGCTCAAGGCCTTCCATCCTTCTGAAGTCAGTAAAATGAGGACAGCGGTGGGTTGCTCCCGGTTTGGCCTGGTTCTTAGAACCGGTAGCGGCGGCGGGAGGCTCTGCCCACCCACCCGGGATGCTTCTGTGCATGCACAGAAGCGCCCTGCGCGCGCGCGCGAACCGGTAGCAACAGGTTTTAGAACCCACTACTGAATGAGAACCCAGATTGTTGGGGGCAATATGCTGACTCTGTAAACCTCTCGGAGAGGGCTGTAAAGCACTGTGAAGTGGTATATAAGTCTAAGTACTATTGCTATTGCTATTCTCTCTTCCAAACACTAGTGAGTGGATTTATCCAGTGGCAACAGGATTCTAATAAATCAGGCAACTGAGCAACTGCTACTTGGACTTGATGGCAGGTAAAACTCCATTCCCGATTGGCCTTGCAAGAAGGTAGAAACTGAGGATGCAGCACCATATGACAAATAGCTTCCAGCGCTACCTGACAAAATTGCAGTTTCCCTGGTGTCACTTTAACACCAGAGAAACTGCAATTCGCTTGGAATGCGGGATGCTATTCAGACTACCATAAAAAGAAAAATAGAATTGACAGGTTTTGCCCCTGCTGATTTCATGGAGCTAAGGGCCAAACTAGATATGCTGTTAAACATGTGTAAGCACTTAACAAGTCTGAATTCTGTACTTTAAATAGCAGCCACAGGGGGAACATCAGGATCAAGACCACAGAGTGGAAGGAAAAGTGCTGATATGTAAGACTGTACCCAGAGTTTAAGAAATCCAATGTCATATGAGTCTTGCAATTACACAGACTTCCTGGAGAACAGTTCCTATGAGAAAAGGTTGAAGGGGTAGCGACTCAGTATCTAAATGAAGCCAATGGAAAGGAGCATGCGTGGATTTGGAGCTAGTTACCACCAATTACAGAGATGATGCCATCAATACAACGGTAATAGAGTCATCTTTAAGGGGGCTGAGATGGCTCAGCTTGTTGCTGAGCTTGTCAGCTAGAAAGCTGACAGCCCAGAATCAAGACCCAAGCCCCGCACGACAGGGTGAGTTCCGGTTACTTGTTCCAGCTTCTGCCCACCTAGCAGTTCGAAAGCATGCAAATACGAGCAGATAAATAGGTGCCACTTTGGTGGGAAGGTAAGAGCGCTCTGTGAACCTCAGTGTATAGTCTTGCTGGCCATATAACCATCGAAATGTCTTCGGACAACGCTGGCTCCCTTGGTTAAGAAAGGAAGATGAGCATAGCCTCCTAAAGTAGGACACGACTGGAAACCTTTACTTTTTCTTTATTTTTAGAGTCGGTTTGGATAGGGAGTTGAGTGGCATATAAAATGCATACTGTACATACATACATACATACATACATACATACATACATACATACACACACATATACATATTCAGATATATTTCTGTCCTGTAGGCATAGGCCTGAAAGTTTTCAGAGCCTTTGTATATCCAGGAAGAGATAGGATGTGAGAGAACAAACTGAAGACAAATTTGGACAAGATGGAGTTCTTGCTGATTATAGGGGTGAGATTCCAGGAAGCGAGTGAGCTGCTGTTTGGGGGGAGGCACTTCTTTTAAGAATACCTTTCACTACCTTTAAAGAATAAGATTCATCTTGCATGCTGGACAATGTAATAATATATGCGGGAAAGGGAAGGGTATTGATTAGCTTCAGTTGATCAACTAATGGCACCCTTAGTTAGAGGACAGAGACATGGTGTCAACGACACATGCATTGGACTACAGCAAACTGCTACCGTGTTTCCCCGAAAATAAGCCCTCCCCAAAAATATTTAACCGCATGCGCAGCCAGTCCCCACCATTTCCTCTGGTTAGGGTTAGGGAGACAGAGCTGGAAATCAGGTAAGACTGCAAGAGGAGCCCGTCTTGCTCCAAAATAATAAGACCTCCCCAAAAATAAGGCCAAGCGCTTATTTTGGGGTTCAAAAAATATAAGACAGGGTCTTATTTTCGGAGAAATACGGTACTCTTGGGGAAATCCTGCAAGATGGTTCATTGTGGGATAAGTTGCCACTGGAATTGAGGCAAGCTTCCTTCTTACTACTTCTAAGTTTTGACTCAATCCTTTTAGAACTTCAGAGAGTTAATGCTGTTTATTTATATTTATGTCTCTTTAAGATTGATTTACTGGTGATTTAAATCAGCAACAGCATTTGCAATGGGCAACATCCAAAACTGTAAGAATAACTAAATCAAATGATACATTTAATTAGATAATAGGCTAACCCTAAGAGAAACTTTTTGGGTGGAACAGACTGCAGTGGAAAGTGATGGAGTGTCCTTTGTTAGAGATTTCTAAGCAGATGCTGGATGGACCTCTGACATGGATGTTCTAGTTCTTGTATCTGCAGGGTGTCAGACTTCAAAATCTAGGGAGTCCCTAGAGCAGGGCTGTCAAACTCGCAGCCCTCAGGCCGGATACGTCATGCACTGGCCACACCCGGTTTAGCAAAGGGGGAAAAAGTTGTAATATGTCACGTGACGCCGCCGTGATGACGCGAGTTTGACACCCCTGCCCTAGAGGACATCCATATCATTCTATGATCCATCTTGCACTGCCCCAGTTAAGAGGGGGTGGCGAAATTGAGAGGGGGTGCAGTCAAAGCCTCTACCAATTCTATCTTCGTAAATAAGAAAGACTGTAGCAGAATTTTGATTTTAATATTTAACTCCTGGGTCTTAGTGTCTTTTTTTTATTGTTGTTGTTAAAAGCCACTATTTAAGTGAGAGTCCATAATTGTTAACAGCAACTCTGGCAAACATCCACTAGATGTCAGTCATGCAGCTTTACATCAATTTACATCCATAATAAAAGTGGACATACAGCACTTTTATATCTCAAAACACAATAAACAAAATTCCCTTGTAATGCATTTTAATTTGCCCTGTATGTGACAAGGCCACCAAGAATTCAGCATTCCCTGTGCCCCAAATTGTGTTCTTAGACAACAGGAAGGTAGCTGATTTTTTTTTTTTTAATCTCCCAGTAAGCTTTCTTCTTTCCCTTAAAGAGTTGTTTGCCTTAATAAGCATGCAGGAAGACTAACTTTTGAAGTACATTATACTTTGTCCAGACTAATTAAACTGAGAAAAGATGAAATAAATGCAACCGGTAAAGGGATTTAAAACAAAAACAAAACAAAAAGCACTTTAAAATCAAGTCTCTGCATCAGCCATTCTGAATCAATATCTCACCAAATGATTGTGAGAGTAACAGCTTCATGAGCTACCTTCTCCAACAAAAGTCACACATTCTGCCTATTGTCCAATTTGATCTTTTGTTACAAATGAAAAATAATAAAGCAAGAAGACTCGTGAGATATTTCATTGTGTGTGTTTATGCAATGAGTTTCATTCCGAAATTACTGTATTTATTATCATACCTTCAATTGTGATAAACTCCCTTTGCTTTTGTTGACATATAACCCAATGGCCATTGAGGGTTGTGTTGAACTGAATGCAGATGTAGTTCTGCTTTTCTCTGGTCTCAGCTAACCCCAAAATCCAAGATCAGTCCCCAAGCCTTTCCAATTCAGCATTCTGGCATGCAGTTAACCAAAAGAACCTGGGAAATAATCATAATCAATATCCCATACCATTTTGCTTCCAAGCAACTCACGATTAGGATATACTGTCATTGGGTCTGAGCTATTGAGACCAATATCCATATCTCCCATGAATTTGATCTACTTTTAAAACATTGAAATATGAGTTGTGTAAATAAGTATTTCCTTTTTATCACTCTTAAACCTTCCCACATTCAGCTATCAACACTTCAGTAACACATCAACACTTCAGTAGCAATGACAGCACTGCCAAAGGATGGAGGACAGGGAAGAAGAAGAAGAAGGGGCATTGTATTTATACTGGTAAAGAGTAGGTGTGTTTCCTGGGGCATTTCTTCAGCTAAATAAATTCAAGAACTCCTTCTAGTATGAAATACCTGAGTGATCTGATGAGGGAGGGGATTTGAAGAGATTTTGATGAGATATTTAAAATGTAATGAAGACAGGAGACCTTCATACATTGCTAAATTTTCCTCAGTTGTTCATGTTAAGAAAATTTGAAGCAAACCTAGAATTTCCCCTTCAACCAAAACACCTGAACATATAGAGAAAGTCAGAAGTTCCAATAAGACTATCTAAGTTTGTCAAGAGGAGATTTATGTAAGATAACTACATCCATTCATATTGTGTAATAAAAGGATTGTTTCTGCATGGCTCTGTGATATTCTCCCTCAGAATGTCTATGGAGATTCTCAGTCATCCAAGTCATGGTTGTCCCATTAGGACTTATTTAGTGGCGATACGGGCGGCAAAATGTTCGCATTTTTCCGCACTTATTGCATCCGCTGATTCGCGCCCAGCTGCCTTATTTAGGGTGACCCGCTCTCTCCTTAATGTAGGGAGAGTGGAGGAGCCCTTGCAGGGTAGAGCTGAGGAGTTTGTACAGTTTCTGACGGATAAAGTCGCTCAGATTCAGACTGACCTGGACTCTGATTGGGCAATTCCGACCGAGATGACGGGGACAGGTCTTAGTCCTATTGTGTGGGATGAAGTTGAGCCTGTGACTCCTGAGGAAGTGGACAAGGCTGTAGGAGCGATGAGTTCCTCCGCTTGCTTGTTGGACCCGTGCCCCTCCTGGCTGGTTTCAGCCAGCAAGGAGGTGACATGAGGCTGGCTCCAGGCTTTAGTCAATGCGT
>QLTV01003994.1:3836500-3875037 GCA_003457575.1 Thermophis baileyi | reverse complement strand
ATTTCCTGACAGTTAGAACAATTAATCAGTGGAACAGCTTGCCTTCAGAAGGTATGAATGCTCCAACACTGGAAGCTTTTAAGAAAATGTTGGATAACCATTTTTCTGAAGTGGTGTAGGGTTTCCTGGCTAAGCAGGGGGTTGGACTAGAAGACCTCCAAGGTCCCTTCCAACTCTGTTATTCTATATTCATGCTAATTTTGCCAAATTAAAATATATAAATGTATGTATGTATGTATGTATGTATGTATGTATGTATGTATGTATGTATGTATATACATTTGTGTATATGTATGTGTGTGTGTGTGTATCTCTGTTTGTGTGTGTGTGTTTGTGGATATATATATCCAGTCATTGTTTATATATACCTCACTAAAATAATTATGTTTATTTTCATTGCCTAGCCCAGGGGTCGGCAACCTTAAAAACTCAAAGAGCCATTTGGACCTGTTTCCCAGAGAAAACAAAACACCCGGAGCCACAAAACCTGGGTGGGCGTGGCCAAATCGACATCACTCCCACCGAGTCACATGACCCCCCCAGCTACGCCTACCCAGGTTTTGTGGGTCTGTTTTCTATGAGAAAAAGATATCTTTCTCTCTCTTTTCCCTCTCTCTCTCTCTCCATCTCTTTTTCTCCCTCTCATCTTTCTTTCTCTCTTTCCCTCTCCCCATCTCTCTCTATCTCTCCCTCTCCCTCTGCCTCCCTCATCTCTCTTTCTCCCTCTCTCTCCCCTTCTCTCTGTGTGTGCTGAGGAACGATCGCCACCCCCGGCTTCTCTTCGGGCGACCCTCCTCCCCTTCTCGTGACTCCCTGGCTGGCTGTGGCGCACGCGGGGAGAACCTCTTCAAGGCGCATGCGGAGGGCGGGTGGTGAGTGGCTGCTCGCTTAAGGACGGTCTTTGGATGTGGCTTCTCTCCTGCCCTAAGGCTCCGGCCATTGCCTTGCCATGTCCCGTCCCCCCCCACAGCTCTTTGGTCAAGCGGGGAGGGCGTAAGCTCCAGCCCGAAGTGGCAGGCAGCAAAGGCTGCCTTATGCGCAAATGTGGCATGAAGGCAGCTACAGGGCCGCTTCTCTCCTGTCCTAAGGATCTGGCCATCACCTTGCCGTACCCCCCCACCCCGCATGAGAGGAGAAGGAGGGGGAGGAGGGTCACCGGAGTGAAGGCAGCGTTCGCTTTCTGCTGCTTCGGGCTGGAGCTTACGCCCACCGCGCTCGGCCGAAGAGCTGCCGGGGGGACGGGACGGGACACGGCAAGGCAATGGCCAGATCCTTAGGGCAGGAGAGAAGCCACGTCCAAAGAACCTCCTTAAGCGAGCAGCCGCCTGCCACCCGCTCTCCGAGCGCGCCTTTGCTGCGCTTGGTGCTCACTCGAGGGTCTCCCCGCGCATGCGCATACTATTGCCCCCGCCACAACCAGCCAGGGAGTTGCGAGAGGGGGAGGAGGGAGGAGGGAAGCCTCGGCCGGGGTTGGCTATGTTCCTCAACCAGCGCCGGAGAATCAGCCACGCCCGCTTCTCCATTCACGCCGTCGCCCTTACCTTCTCAGGCCAGGGGAGGGAGGGGAGGGAGAGGCCACCCAGTGATGGGACAGGGAGCCACAGCAGGGGGTCCAAAGAGCCGCATGCAGCTCCGGAGCCGCGGGTTGCCGACCCCTGGCCTAGCCCTTTACCCTTATTCTTTTTTTAAAAAGCAAATAATAACCATCCTGGTTTTGATTCACTGGGCTAACCACAGAACCAGCCGTTTTAGATCCATTTCACTTGTCACTTGCAATATCTTCATATATTCAACAGTGGTGGACTCAACAAAGCAAATGGGACCAAAATATCAAGAAAGAGCATATGAGAAATAATGGGATTGAATAAAGTTGAAAAAAAATGTTTAGATTAACATAGATACATATATATGTAAAGGGAAAAAATAATATATGGGGAGCCCTCGACTTATGACCACAATTGAGTCTCAAATTTCCATTGCTAAGGCAGACAGTTGTTAAGTGAATTTTGCCCCATTTTACGACCTTTCTTGCCACAGTTGCTAAGTGAATCACTGCAGTTGTTAAATTAGTAACACAATAGTTAAGTGAATCTGGTCCCCCATTAACTTTGAACTTTGCAAAAGCTGATCACATGAACCTGGGATGCTGCAACTGTCATAAATACATGCCAGTTGCCAAGCATGTGAATGTTGATCACATGACCAAAGGGATGCTGCAACAATCATAAGTGTGAAAAACCTTCAGGACAGGGGTGAAATTCAGCAGGTTCTGACAGGTTCTGGAGAACCGGTAGCGGAAATTTTGAGTAGTTCGGAGAACCGGCAAGTACCACCTCTATCCTTCCCCCAGGAGTGGAGAGGGAATGGGGATTTTGCAGTATCCTTCCCCTGCCATGCCCACCAAGCCACGCCCACAGAACCGGTAGGGAAAAATTTTGAATTTCACCCCTTCAGGGCCATTATAACTTTGAACGATCACTAAACGAATGTTTGTAAGTCGAGGACTACCTGTATTTGAAAAAATGGTGACAATCATTTGCCATTTTGTTTAATTTAAATCACTTTAAATTAAATCACTATGTGTCTTTACCTAACATAGCCCTTATTCTGATCATTTCAGGGCTCAAGTCTTAAATAACAGGGAGGGGGGAACAGATTGTGTCTTTGGGTTGTCTTGTTATCAGTTCCATATTCTTGAGATAGGAACAGATTTCAGTCTACAATTTGCATGTAAATGGCTGGTTTCTCGTTCAGTACATAGGCTTTTAGTATGCCTTATTTTAATTGTGAGGCTTCTGACACGAATAAACAATGGCTTTTTAATTCTTGTTACTAGGAGGAAAAACCAAAAAAGAATATTGCATATTTTGACTTGTATTCTTTTTCCAACTATTTGCACAATCTGCATGTCCAAAGACTGAGGTTAGAATTCAGAGAGTAACTATGAAAAGAATTGCAGAGATCTATATTTCCAGCCAAAAATCCTTTACGCTTATCAGTGTCTTATTTAGCCAGTGTGGCTTAGTAATTAAGGCACCAGATAGAAACCAGGAAATCCTCTCTTAGGCATAAAAGCCAGCCAGGTGACTTTGGGCCAGTTACTTTCTCTCAGCCCAGCCCACCTCACGGGGTTGTTGTTGTGGGGAAATAGGAGGAAGGAGTATCAGATATGTTTGCTGCCTTAAATTATTTACAAAAATAATAAAAGTAAAATAAATAAAAGTAAAATAAAATAATAAAATATAAAATAATAATATAAAAAATAAAAAATAAAATAAGATAAAACAAAACAAAACAAAACAAAACATCAGTGGAGGAAAGACTTGCCCAGATAACCCTTCAGTCTTCAGTACTTAATCTATGGCTCATTGGGTCCTGGCCTTATTTTTCTTTTGCTGATGTTTCCCTTTTTCATTTGCCTTACAGTTCAGGATCTGTCAGGTTGTCCTTCCTTCTGATTGTGCTTCCCTATCAGGCAATTGGCTGTATTCGATTTACCTCAATGGCTCAGCAGGCTGGTGATTCTATTGCCATGAAAGGCAGCACATCTGACGCTTCATAGCGCTGGGCTCACTCTTTTATAGGCTATTGATCACAAATCATTGCTTTCTCCATAGGGGTGTGTGTGTGTGTGTGTGTGTGTGTGTGTGTGTGTGGAGAGAGAGAGGCATGGAATGGAATGGAATGGAATTCAGAAAGGTTTCTCTTCCCCACCCCCTTTTTCTCATCTAGGAGAGATAGGGAGAGAGAGAGAGAGAGAGAGAGAGAGAGAGAGGGAGAGAGAGGGGGAGAGAGAGAGAGAGAGAGAGAGAGAGAGAGAGAGAGAGAGGGATTTGTTCATGTGATTTAACTATTATTCTGAACACTGAGGATAGGAACAGATAATAATTTAATAATAATCTTTAGACCTGTGTTTCTCAATCTTAGCAACTTTAATATATGTGAATTTCAACTCCCAGAATTCTGCAGTCAGCTTGCTGGCTGAGAATTCTGGGAATTGAAGTCCACACATTTTTCAAGTTGCTGAGGTGGAGAAATACTGGTCTAAACAGAGAAACAAAATGATTATGTAATAATAATAATAATTCCCCTCCCAAGATGCTGGCTGCAGAATACTGGAAGTTGAAGTTCTTACATCTTGACATTACTAAGGTGGAGAAATACTGACCGTAGATGCAGCTTGCAAAAAAAGATATTGTGGCTATTTGTAATGTGTAATGTCAGTCCATTTTGCTGATTTGCAAAGCCTTCTCTTATTTCACTAGAATTCGAAATCTCATGAGGCGATAATGGGGCAGATGTTTAGCCCAGAAAGGAAAATCTCTGATATGTCACTTCAATAGCTTGATAATCTATCATCATTCCTTGCAAAGAGTTTACTACATCAATGGTTAATGGGAGCTTTAATTGCTTTTTATATAGGACTTGCTTTCATCCACCATTTCCTATCAAGGAGAAAACATGGCAAGTACGCTGAAATAATATGAACTTACAGTATATGTATTGACATGGCAAGCAAGAATAGAAGTGGAAGGGGTTGTAGGGACAGGTAGTCCTCAACTTATGACATAATGTATTTTCTATTGTAAGTCATGACAATGTTACGTTGAAGCACCCGCATGACCAGCCCAATCTTATGACCATTTTTTACACTGGTTCTAAAGCAAATGCAGCAGTCATAAAGTGAATCCATTCATTCCTATGGGTGTTTTTGTTTTTTTTTTTGCAAGGAACAGGCTGAAAAAACCAGAAACAGGCAAATTACATTGTAAATAGTGATCATATGAAGCATGATGCAACAGGCCATAAAAGTGAGCCAGTTGCCAAGTGGCCGAAATGCAATCATGTGACCATAAGGGATGCCGCCATTGGAATTCCAGAACCAGGGAGTAAGTAGCTTTTGGTGGGTGACTTGTAACTTCAAATGGTCCATAAGTGGACCAGTCGTTAAGTGAGGGCTACCTATATTAAACCATTGGTTTTTCCACTTTCTTGTTACCCAAAACTTGGCATATTGATAATGATTGTCCTGGATGATGTGCTCGGAGCTTTTTCCTGTATAGTCCCTTTGGTTTGTGTTAATATGAGGTAGTCCTCAACTTACGGCCATAATTGAACCCAAAATGTATGTTGTTAACTGAGTTTTGCCCCATTTTATGACTTTTCTCACCACATTTGTTCAGTGAATCACTGCCACTCTTAAGTTAGTAACACAGTTAAGTGAATCTGGCTTTCCCCATGGATTTTGCTTGTCAGAAGCTCGCAAAAGGGGATCACATGACTCTGGGACACTGCAGCCATCATAAATATGAGTCAGTTGTCAAGCATCCGAACGTAAATCATGTGACCATAGGGACGCTGCAACGGTCATAAGTGTGAAAAATGGTCATGTCACTTTTTTCAGTGCCATTGTAACTTCGAACGGTCACTAAGTGAACTGTTGTAAGTCGAGGACCATCCTTAATGACAACACTTGCCTGGCTAGCATTTTCTGAACTGGTCTTATGCAAAAACCTTATTAACACATTTACTATGGTTCTAAAGCAGCTCCAGGTTTTTTCAAAGAACAGCTTCAGCACTCTTGTTGGAAAGCAAATGCTGGACCATTTGTTCATTCGTTTATTCATTCAAAAAACCCCAAGACTTCTAATATAGCTAGTTCTTTGCATGGAAAGTCAATTTGACTAGGAAAGAATTTCTATCACTGGAGTTGCCCACTGCTTCTACTGACAGGGGGCTGGCTTTATTGTTTTTCATTTGGGAGGAGTCTCTTGTCTCCTGCTCCACTTATTCAATATCCATCCAATGCCTGGAGTTTCACACAGTGATTTTGGTGGCACTTCCATTCCTGTGAGCACCTTTATTTTTTTTTTCTCAGAAATCCTACTAAGAAATTACAGCAACTTTTACAGATGGCTTCTACTGCACCATTCTGGAAGCATTATTCAGGAAAGGTGTCATTCCTTCTTCCTTGCAGCAGCTGCAGCAAGATCATTGCAACAACTGACAGCTTGATTTCCATGAAGGATATTTCCCATCCTTGCTGTGGTTGGATGCAGCTAGAGCCAGAGTGGCCATTAATCTATAAAACAATCCTGTTATTGATCTTTGCAGTGCTATATCAAAAAAAGAATATCTGGGCACATGGTGAAATGGGAGAGTCTTCAGCTGGAGTTTGCTTTTTGTCTTGTACCTTTTATTGTACCACCAGCCTATCAGTCTATTTCTAGTTTGGGAGGGATAGCAATAGTACTTAGACCAGCGGTTCTCAACCTGTGGGTCGCGACCCCTTTGGGGGGTCAAACGACCCTTTCACAGGGGTCGCCTAAGACCATCGGAAAACACATATTTCCGATGGTCTTAGGAACCGAGACACTGCATTATCATGCCAAAGGGTCGCGGCGTGATGACATCATCGCACCAAAGGGTCGTGGCATTAGGAAGGTTGAGAACCACTGACTTAGACTTATATATCGCTTCACAGTGCTTTACAGCCCTCTCTAAGCAGTTTACAGAATCAGCATATTGCCCCCAACAATTTGGATCTTCATTTTACTGACCTCGGAAGGATGGAAGGCCAAGTCAACTTTGAGCCGGTCAGGATCGAACTCCTGGCTGTGGGCAGAGTTAGCCTGCAATACTTCCTTCCAACCACCTCGCCACCACAGATGTATATCTACTACTTTCCCAGATAATGTTAGTCATGTGTTCATAACCATGTGGCAGCCCATTATCGTAGAGCATCTCCATACCAGCAGGCTACCATTTGAAAGGTGGCTTATTTTGATGTAAATATAATTGATCACATACTCATTTAACATCTTGTGATGAAAGAAGAGTGCAGATCTCTAATCCCCAGGTTCCTATCATGTAATCCCACATTACCACAATGCTAAACAAAAACTCGTTGTTTCTACTGTTTGGCAGACAGGAATGGAAATGTTGTTGGGAGAGAAACATGCAGAAACATGCAAACAAACATCAAACACTGATCTTTACTTATTCCACATTAAAATTATAAGGATAGCGCTATTCAGCTACCTTGTTACTGAGGCTAAATAGAGATGGCTAAATAGAGATGGCTAGAAGAGCCGAGGTGGCGCAGTGGTTAGAGTGCAGTACTGCAGGCTACTTCAGCTGACTGTTCAGCAGTTCAGCGGTTCAAATCTCACCGGCTCAAGGTTGACTCAGCCTTCCATCCTTCCGAGGTGGGTAAAATGAGGACCCAGATTGTTGGGGGCAATATGCTGACTCTGTGAACCGCTTAGAGAGTGCTGTAAAGCACTGTAAAGCGGTATATAAGTCTAAGTGCTATTGCTATTGTCAGGCCAGACATATTATGTTGACATAGTTTCCCCCATTTGCTCTACCTTGAGCAGCCGGAGAAATGAAATAATTAAAATACAATTGATATCTATTTGCTAGTGTGGCTGACTGTAGTAGTGTTTTAATTTACAAAATGAGATATGTTGTTAAATCCATCTGTCCATTAATGTGACCCACCAGCCAAATCTAGCAAGCAAGAGAAAAGAGTGGACGCAAACACATTTTGCAAGTCAGCTCTATTCTGAATGTTTGCTCCATTAATTATTATGCTTAGGAAATTATGCTTGTTTCCATTTCTGCTTGCCGGTGTGTGGTTTGCTTTGTTCTTATCTTAATGAGATACTGAATATGTGCTAAACATTTGCACTTTAAAGACCACTGTCTTCCAGCATGAAGGGACGGATACATCCAAGAAGCACTCATAACATGCTGGGATTCCCAAGATTTCAGTAGATTAAGTTGGCATCTATTCAACTTGATCGAAACACAGGGATGAAAATAATGCAGGTGAATTATTTCATAACATTTATGTAGTGGGAACAAAAGCTTTCCATGGATTGTAGGTCCTTGAAAAATCAATTGGTCCAAAAGAGGGGAAAGATACAGATAGTCCTCGATTTACAATAGTTCATTTAGTGACTGTTCAAAGTTACAACATCGCTGAAAAAGTGACTTATGACCGTTCTTCACATTTACAACCATTGCAGCATCCCCATGGATGCTTGACAACTGGTTCATACTAATGATGGTTACACTGTCTTGAGATCATGTGATCATCTTTTGGGACCTTCTGACAAACAAAATCAATGGGGAAGCCAGATTCACTTAACAGTCATGATACTAACTTAACAACTGCAGAGATTCCCTCAACAGTTGTGGCAAGAAAGGTCATAAAATGAGGAAAAATTACTTAACAACTATTTCACTTACCTGTTTTTGTTTTTATTTTTCTCTGTAAGTCGCCCAGAGTCACCATAGAGGTAGGTGGCCTCAAAATTGAAATAATAAATAAATAAATACAGGAAGTTCTCAACTTATGACCACAATTGAGCCCAAAATTTATATTGTTAAGTGAAACATTTTGTGATGACCTGGGGCACGGCACAGAGATAATACAAGCAGCTGGCAGTTCAAACCATCCCTTTATTGCTCCAAATTTCCCCAAATGCTCCCACGTTTCTGGCAAGTCCCAGAGCAAAGTGATGACAAACCCCCACACGCACCTCAAGCAGCCTCTGGCTGCAAATAGTCCAGCCCAGTGCTGTGTACACCAAGGCTGCACAGCAATAAATCCAACAGGGCAAATCAAGGAGTTCAGGAAGCAAAGGATCCAGGTAATTAGTCCAGAAAGCCAGAAAGAATGCAAGGACTCTTGGAAAGTTCAAATGTCGGCACTCAACATTTCAGAAACTCAGCGTTTGTTCCCGACAAATGCCCCTCCCCACAGCGTCTCCTTAAGCCTCATTCCCAGGTGTGCTTTGTGAAGATGGGCAGGGCACTCTTCTCCTGAGTAGTCTGCTCAGTCTGCACTGTTCTCGCCTTGTCTCCACTCTCCGTGCTCTCGGATCAGGAGGGGGTGGTCCTTGCTCATCGCCTGAGCTCTGTCTCTCATGTTCATCCTGCCCCTGTTCCTCCCTGTCTACAAGTTGTTCTAATCCTGAAATGCCTTGGCATGACTGACCCTGCCCTTCCCCATTTTCCTCTGCAGCCAATGAAGCCGCCCCCTCAATCTCTGTCAGCTCAGGTTCCAGCTCGTCTTCCCCTGCAGATTCAGGCTCCGACAGGGGGCATGACACATTGGTTAAGTGAATTTTGTCCCATTTTACGACCTCTCTTGCCTCGATTATTAAGTGAATCACTGCAGTTGATAAGTTAGTAAGCCGGTTATTAGGTAATTCTGGCTTCCCCATTGACTTTGCTTGTCAGACGGTTGCAAAAGGTGATCACAGGATCTTGGGACATAGCAACAATCATAAATATGAACCAGTTGCCAAGCATCTGAATTTTGATCACATGATCATGAGGATACTGGAAAGGTCTTAACTATGAAAAGTTGTCATGTCACTTTTTTCAGTGCCGTTGTAACTTTGAATGGTCACTAAACGAACTGTTGTAAGTCGAGGACTACCTGTAATAAAAATATTTTTCCAAATATTCACAGAAAGTTGGACACACGAATACATTTTATTTCAACTGCAATATTTGGAAAATTGATCTTTGACAGTGTTTGACTGATGGTATCCTGGTAATGGTGTCCTTGACATTCCACAATACCTGAAAGACAGTTGTGTTTCATACATGAGCCGCAGTGGCACAGTGGTTAGAGTGCAGTACTGCAGGCTACTTCTGCTGACTGCCTGCTGCCTGCAATTTGGCAGATCGAATCTCACCAGTCTCAAGATTGACTCAGCCTTCCATCTTTCCGAGGTGGGTAAAATGAGATTGTTGGGGGCAATATGCTGACTCTGTAAACCGCTTAGAGATGGCTGTAAAGCACTGTAAAGTGGTATATAAGTCTAAGTGCTATTGCTATTGCTATATTGGGCTTGATAGTTGATCTGCAGTGGCATGTAACACTTGAGTAAGCTGTTAACTAACAAGCTACCACATTGCACATTGCGGGTGGGGGCTTTATAGGGCTTCATCCTAGTTTATCATTATGGACAGTCCTAGGTAACTGAAAATGATGTTGTCAATGTGAAGATGGTACAAATTAATTTCAGCAGAGCTGATTTACTGAGAATAATTTAGAAGTGGGGTGAGAGAGTTATCTGTAATCAACTGAGATATAAATAAACCGTTATGGAGCAACATAAACATCTTCAGTTTTATTACTTATGAATAGGACTCTTAAATTGAATGTTGCAACTCAGTTCTCTTTTGGAGAATCAGTGGAATTTTTCATGTTTTCAACAACCAAACCCATCAAACAACCTCACAGAGAGTTCAAAAGTTCAGAATTAAGCCTGCAACTACAGTATAACCTACTACCATTTTCTGATACTCGAAAAGAAATATCTATATGTCTAGGGAGATGTTAGAATTTGAACTGAGCAATATTGGGAAGCTTGAATTGTGAACATGTTGTGGTACTTTGCAAAGTGAAATGATAAGTTTGGAGGTCCATATTATTTACAGCCACCCACAGGGTTTGGCATTTTGGAGGATCGAAGAGCAGATATTTTGAACAGTGTATTGTTGATCTAATCATCAGCTGTTTTCCACAGTATCTTCTAAAACAAATGTAGGAGAAATTAGTGTTTTTAACAATGCAATTGTCCATCTGATTAAAAACATTGCCCTTTTTATTCCAAGCTTAATGGATTTTATTTTATCTTTATTTTCCAAGAGGAATTCTTGATGTAGTTAAAGAAATTATGTTTTCTAATGCATATATTGTGATGATGTTTATGATACAAAAGCTATACGTTCCTAAATAAGTTTATTTTTCAATTCCATTTGTATTTCATTCATTAGCTGACCTTATTTAAGATATGTTTTGGTAAAGGTGATTGTGTTATCAGGAAACTGGGACCACATTTAGTTAGAACATAACATGTTCTGGGCATATCTGAAATTATTTCTCTCCTAGGAAATAAGTCCTTCTAGAACTTGAATGTTTGATGGTAATTAGCTTCTGGTACTGTATATATTCTACCAAAGAATAAGGTGTCTACCTGAAGAGCTTGTCCCTCAAAATACACAGGAGAACATTATTATTTTCATTAGTAATATGTTTGTATCATTAATAATATTAATAGTAATATTTTAGTAGTAATAGTAATATACATTATCCTTCCTCTTAGAAAATCAAGTGGTATAGAAAGCAATAAAAGTACATAATCACTGTGTAGCAAATAAACATTAATTGAAAAATTAAGAACACACACAGAATATTAAAAAAGAATTCACATCTACTTAAAAGAATTCTCAGTAGTCATAAATGAAGGCCTTCTCAGAGCCGAGAGAAGCAGATAGTTCATTACATTTGGACAGATTATGCCATTTTACTGGAGAAAGAAATCTGGTTCCATAAGCATTGAATTTTGGCCCAACCCTACTCATAGCCTTTCCAGACTGCTATCTGCAATAGCTGTTTCATTACAACCTAAGACCCATGGCTGTCCAGAATTCAATTGCTATCTAGACAACCATTCTGCGTCATTATTCTGGAGGGATCCTCATCTTGTAAAGTATGTACAGCATTCAGGAGGAAAGGCAGCTGCCATAGCCATTTCACAATGTCTTATTTATTTATTTATTTATTTATTTATTTATTTATTTATTTATTTATTTATTTATTTATTTATTTATTTATTTATTTATTTATTTATTTATTTATTTATTTTATATTGCAGAATAAAAAACCACATTTAAAACAATAAAACTAATAAAAAGAATCAAATAAATTAATATAGTATAATATAATAAAATCATAATAAAATCACCCCCCACCCTCTGCCCCAGTGACAGCAGTTCACACGAGCCATTTAATGGGCTCCATCCCACTCTGGGTTCCCCAGGCCCGCTGGCAGAACCATGTCTTTAGCGCCTTCCGGAAGAGTATTAGAGTGGAGGCTGTTCTAATCTTTGGGGGAATGATGTTCCAGAGAGAGGGAGCCACCTCTTCCTTTATAGGTCCTCTCAGATCAGCCTTCCCCAGACTGTATGGACTTTAGCTCCTAGACTATTCAGCTATAGGTTTGCTGGCTAGTGAAATCTGAGAGTTGAACTATACACTGCTTGAAGGTAGCTAGGCTAGAAGAGACAGACTCTGACTGATATTTGCAAGGTAGCTAGCTGGTTGAGTAACCAGAGCCTGAACATGGCACAGCTGCCACTGGGGAGAACTGCATAGAAGGTGTCAGGCCCCAAAACCAAGAAAAACATGTGGTGATTCTTCCAAGCTGAGTTCTTTATTGTTCCACATCTATAGACAAAACCGAAGCATTCTAGTATCTGCACCTACCGGTACCACTGAGAACTATTAAGGAGGAGTTGTCTTCACCTTCTTTCTCTCACACAAACTATCTAAACTGAGTTGCCTCTTATTCCTCTGGAATGCAGCCCCTGTCTCCTGGTAATCCAGCCTACTATATTCCATCGCAGGAGGACCTAGATGGGGCATAGTAGTGGGGAATTGTCTTCTCTTGGAGCATTTCTAGTTTACCAGTTACTATTCTATTTCAGGTAGCAAAACATCTTAGGTTAGCCCTACAAGAAAGAACCATGGGTCATCATCAACCCTCCCCCACCTCCCCATAACCTATTAATCTCCAAAGGATCATGGAAGAGATACCCTGCAAGAGGCTTGGGGGATGTTGGACTCTATGAGGAGATGTATAATATTGCTATTGGCCCCCATTTGCAATTTGTTCAAGCCGTACTTTGAAGGTTCTTCTCTCCCCCCCCCCCCAGAAATGTAAAGTATTCATAAAAGGTAACAACTGAGTAAATTAGCATTGATGGAAGTTTTCTTGCTCTCCATCAGGAAATGATGTACTTGAAACTCATTACAGATCTTCACAGAATGTCTGTCGATTGTGCCTTGGGCTTTGTGTGAATCAGCACACGCTGCTTTTGCTGCATAATTCATATCTCTTGTGTCATGTTTAATGTCTAACATGCATTCCTTGTTAATTAGCAAAACAAAAATTGCCCCCCTCCCTTACTCTGAAATAGAGGATTGCTGTAAACATCAAGAAGAACATAGATTTTATTTTCCACACTATATATATGTTTAACTGAATTTTAACGGCCACTCTGTATCACTTTTTTAAATGGAGTATGAAAGGATTGGACTAATTCTGGAATGCTTACCTCTCTGGGTTTTGTCTGGCATTTATTTATGACTTGATTTGATTTGTAAGGCCAGCCATTAACTTAAGTGACTCTAAGTGGCCATACAAATCAAATAAATAAAAAATACAAATGAGATTGAAATGAGGGCCTCCTGTTCTGTTTTATTTAGCTTACTACATCTAACCAATGGAACTTACTAAGTTACTGTGAGTTTCATGGGACTGTAAATTTCCTTCCTCCCTCCCTCCCTCCCTCCCTCCCTCCCTTCCTTCCTTCCTTCCTCCCTTCCTTCCTTCCTTCCTTCCTTCCACTGTAAAGCATCAGGTTTCAATTATGGTAATGCTTTAAATCACATAAATATTGAATCCAAACTTTAAAGGCTTTTCTCTTATTGAAATCTTTTGTTCAGAAAGTTTCTCTTCAATCTTGTTAAAAGCTTATCAACCTTCATTTGTACTTGATCTGCAGAATTTTGGGTCAGCTCAGTCTTCATCATAAGATTATAGTCCAATTGAGATATTACAGGATCCCAAATAATTTGAAAGAAATTTGAAGTATTATTAGTGCTCCTTAATAACTCTTCTGATGCTGTCTCGAGTTCTGTCTGGTTCCTGTTCCAAGACAAAGGAAACTAGTGGACTTGATAAGAAAGACAGAATCACTGAAGAAACTAAAGAAATGGAAGGAAGATTCTACCCAGGAAGAGATAGAATTTCAAGCCGTGATCATGAGGACCAGGAAAGAGCAGAATCTGGAACTCTGAACTTGGATGATTTAATAACTTCATAGAACTATTCTTCTTTTCTTAGTGGTTCAGTTCCTGCTCTAGTCTTGAAGCTCCTTGATCCATCTCCAAGATTCCCTAGATCAGGGGTCGGCAACCTTAAAAACTCAAAGAGCCATTTGGACCCGTTTCCCAGAGAAAACAAAACACCCGGAGCCACAAAACCTGGGTGGGCGTGGCCAACTCGATGTCACTCCCACCGAGTCACATGACCCCCCAGCCACGCCTACCCAGGTTTTGTGGCTTTATGTTTTCTTTTCTATGGGAAACAGGTATCTTTCTCTCTCTCTCTTTTCCCTCTCTCTTTCTCTCTCTCTCCATCTCTCTTTCTCCCTCTCCCATCTCTCTCCCTCCCTCTCATCTTTCTCTCTCTCTCTCTCTCTCTCCCCATCTCTCTCTATCTCTCTCTCCCTTCCTCCCAACCCATCTCTCTCTCCCTCTCCCTTCCTTCTCTCTCTCTCTTTCTCCCATCTCTCTCTTTCTCCCTCTCTCTGCTGAGGAACGATCGCCACCCCCGGTGAAGGCTTCACTTCGGACAACCCTCCTCCCCCTCTCGCGACTCCCTGGCTGGCTGTGGTGTGCACAGGGAGACCCCGTGCATTCGCACCCTCCTGGCCCCACCTCAGCCAGCCAGGGAGTCGCGAGAGAGGGAGGAGGGTCACCCGAAGGGAAGCCTCCGCCGGGGGTGGCTATGTTCCTCAACCAGCACCAGAGAATCAGCCCCGGCTGCTTCTCCATTCCTGCCATTGCCCTTACCTTCTCAGGCCAGGTGAGGGAGGGGAGGGCGAGGCCAGCCAGTGATGGGACAGGGAGCCACAGCAGGGGGCCCAAAGAGCCGCATGCGGCTCCAGAGCCGTGGGTTGCCAGCCCCTGCCCTAGATCAACTCCTGCTAGAACTCTAAACCATACTTACTGTATATCTATTCCAGAAATAGGTCACGGACATCAAGGAATACATCTCGAGGAAGGAGGGAAAGTATTTTTAATGATTTTTCCATCCTTTGGAAAAAAAAGCATTCTGTATTATTTGAGGAAATGTTGAAAGATATTCACCACTATTGCATGGTGAAAGTTGTCTTCCTCTCTTGTCCAGTGGGAGCCTTTACTGGATCTCAGTCCTTTCTATAACCACAAGGATCCTTACAATAGCGCAAGGACAATCCAAGATCCAACTAATTCTCACTGTTGAGTTGAGCAAAAACAAATAGCTTTTTCCTGATGTAATACATAAAGGTAAAGGTTCCCCTCGCACATATGTGCTAGTCGTTCCCGACTCTAGGGGGCTCATCTCTAGGGGGCTCATCTCCATTTCAAAGCCAAAGAGACAGCGCTGTCTGAAGATGTCTCCGTGGTCATGTGGCCAGCATGACTAAATGCCGAAGGCCCATAGAACGCTGTTACCTTCCCACCAATGTGGTCCCTATTTTTCTACTTGCATTTTTACATGCTTTCGAACTGCTAGGTTGGCAGAAGCTGGGATAAGTAACGGGAGCTCACGTAATATATGCATTGTGCTAATTGTGTTTGCATGGAGAAACATTCAAAATTATGAACTCTTGTCTCTAACCACTTGCAGTGTAAATAATGTAATCCTGATTGCACAATTTTATATTTTGTGATCTATGGTTTCATTATTGTTTAGGCCATCTAGCACCAATTACAAAATATATGCAAAGCAGGGAGATGGGCAGAATGAAGAAAACAGTATTGGATACAACGAACAAAGATTTAACAACATTGACTGGTGAAATATTCTTTCATTTATGAACTGCAGCATTTTTGCATGCAGTAGTTCATTTATAATAAAGTTTTTTCCCATCACTTTAGCATTTCACCCTCAGGGCAAAAAGGAAAAAAAAAACTTTCATCCCAAGTATTGATTCTTTGTTCTATCCTAAATGAGAAATAGGAATTAATTTTTCTTCCTCAAATCTAGCTCTGTTTTTGAAATGTATTGTCTTGGCTCAACTGAGACCAGCATTCTGAGCTGAACTACATCACATTTACCTCCTTGTGAGGATTTCACTGTTTAAAATGTTTAATTTCTTTTGACACAAATCTTACCATTTTGAATATTGGTTAAAGGTGAAAGAAAAGCAATAGAATTATTAATAAATTGAGGTAAAGAATATTCCTCAAGGAAAGAGCATGCACATCGTTAGCCTAGAGCTCTCAAATAATTTGAGACGATAAATTAGTTTCCTTTTTTTTTCTGAATATAAGCAGAAAATCTAAATAATGTTCAGAACTGTGTACTTATGCAATTCCTAGAAAGTAATCCAGCTGATCTCGATATGCATTGATTGACTTTAAATATACACATTATTGTATACTTCTGCAGTGGTTTAGCCAAATAGTATATCAAGGGGATAATCCATCCTTTGCATACTTGTGAGAACTTTTGTGTCTATGTGCCTTCTAATCAATGTTAACTCCTGGAGTCTACCTAGCTAAGTCCCTGCAGTTTTCTTGGCAAGGTTTTTCGGAAATGGTTTGGCACTTCAAATATTGTGATCATTTCATCTTAATTACTAACATACTTTGCGGCTTATAATTAAAATATAAACAGTACCAAAAACACAGAATAAAACAACCATGCAGACAGTACTAAACATTAAAAACAATTAAAACCATGTAGTACAGCCACCAGGAGAATATAATTCATGAACAGGGCAACCATTTTCATGGACTTTGCTCCACACTCAAGCCAGATATGGCGAAGTCATCTAAAAACCCCCTAACAATTCTACATGCATTTATCCAGAAGGAAGTTCAACTGAGCTCCATTGGCCTTATTTAATTGGTGGTTCATTTATTCTGGTTTCTTTCCTTCCTGCTCCTATTCAGTGGCTGCCAAAAGCTTTTGAGAAACCTAAGGATCAAATTCCTTCTGTCCAATTTTCTTTTAAAAAGAAGAAAATGCATAAACCACCTTTTAGTCAAAGCACAGGGAACAACATACCCTTAAAAATATTTTAAAAAATAAATTCAGCAAAGCAGAAGTACCAAATCAATTCAGCAGTCAGTAGTGTTGATAAAATATAGATAAAATTTCTACTCCATCCCTTCCACCTTGTCAGAAATTCACAGAAATTCAGCTTTACATCGGGCAATTAAAAAAATGCTAGGTGAAAGTCCCTGGGAAGGAACCTGTTTGCTTTCAAAGATTAAAAGACAGATCTCTATACTCTACATCAGGGACATATATGCAGTAGAACAGCAGAAAGCCAGAGATTATATTATGTAAAAAAATTAAATGATAAATTAACAAAACTTTTTGTTGGCATTTTCCACAAGTTTTCCAATATTATCTAAAAGTGGCTAAACAAAGCTGAATTGTCAAAAGATGTTGAGACTCTAGAAAGAGTGCAGAGAAGAGCAACAAAGATGATTAGGGGCCTGGAGACTAAAACATATGAAGAATGGTTGTAGGAACGGGTTTGTCTAGTTTAATGAAAAGAAGGACTAGAGTTGATACGATAACAAGTGTTCCAATATCTAAGGCAGTGGTCCACAACCTTTCCGGCTTGTCAGCCCAGCAGGAGGGGAGAGGGGATGGTTCCATGTGAGTGGCAGGTGCGCATGCTCATATGCAAAGCTCACACAAATGAAGTTTTGTGGGTGACCTTGTGTGTCCACCGTTCATGCAAGTGGAGCTGCGCATGCACACCAGTGGTGGGTTCCTACCGGTTCGGCCCAGTTCGAGCGAACCGGTAGCAGCGGCGATGGGAGGCTCCGCCCACCCAATAGAACGTCATCATGCGGCATCCTGCGCGCTCCCATTCCCGAACCGGTAGCAAAGGTAAGTGAAACCCACCACTGATGCACACTGCTTGCCCGACGCTTGCACGGCCTGGTTCTGAACAGGCTGTGGCCCAGTAGTAGGCCATGGTCTGGGGTTTGGGGACCCTTGATCTAAAGGGCTGCCACCAAAGAAGAGAGGATCAACCTATTCTCCAAAGCACTTGAAGGCAGAACAGGAAGCAATGGATGGAAATTAATCAAAGAGAGATCCTACCTAGAACTAAGGAGAAATTAGAGTTAGAACAAGTTAGAACAATTAATCAGTGGAATGGCTTGCCTTCAGAAGTTGTGCGTGCTCCATCACTGGAGGTTTTAAAAAAAAGATTGGACAACCATTGGTCTGAAATGGTATAAGGTTTCCTGCTTGAGCAGGGGGTTGGATTAGAAGACCTCCAAGCTCCCTTCCAACTGTTATTCTGTTATTCTTATTACCTCTTGCTCATCTTCCTAACAAACTCTACTTCCTTTACATCATTATGCCACAATTACAATATTCACCGACATTTCATCTTCCATTATTTTCCCCACCACCACAAGCAATGTTTCTATAAGGATGATTATAGAACTCCCAAATGAGAACTTCCTATGTGTGATTTGGTGATCAGCTTGAAAAGAATGAAATGGCTGCTGATCCCAAAAGTTCCTTCTCTTTTTCTGGGTTGGAGAAAGTGACTTCCTGTATCGATACAAAATTCTGCAACCCTTCATTCAACTTCAGTGCACTGAATGATAGCAGGGACTATCAGCCTGAGATTCACTTCACTTCAGGGAGCTAAATATGGAAAGCAAAGTTGTCCAATGTACAGTACATATTCTCCTGATAAGAGAGCGACTTCATACACTGTCAGAAGAGCTCCTCCTGCTGATGCGATGAAACATTGCAGATATTAAATACTGACTATAAGCAGTGAAGTCCATATATTTAGAGCTGTGCTCCAAAACACATATGCAAATAACATGCCAAAAATTCACATTTCCACACATACAGTTATAAAGGCAAAAGCAATAGGCTACAAGTAAAATATTTTAATCAAGTATAATTGAGTCATTTTCCTTTTGTATAAAATCATTTAAAATATTCCAAGATGAAATAAAGATAGCACATTGCTTATAAATAACGTATATCTCATTACAGGTAGTCCCCAACTTACAACCATTCATTTGGTGAACATTACAACAGCACTGAAAAAAGTGGCTTGTGACTGATTTTCCCAGTTACAACCTTTGCAGTATCCCCAAGGTCACATGATCAAAATTCAGGCACTTGGCAACTGGATTGTATTTATGACAGTTATTGTAGGAGATGACCAGGCTGAGCCTGAGGGAGAAGGTCAAATGCATCATCAGTCTCAAGACCCTTAGCGCTCACAAGAGATATAAGTCCAACCCACCTTGAATTCCGTTGACTCTTATCTACCACCGGTTTGCTCTGGCCATTAGTAATTTAGATTCTTGCAGAGAACGTAAGCTTGCAGTAAACTTATATATTCATTTCAACTGCCTGGACTCCTGATTTCCTGCGCTTGACATTAATCTAACTACTCACTTCTACACCAAAAAGTTTCAAGGACCCTGGAATACCCAAGCCATGGCTTCAGATCCCAGAACTGCAGCTACAGCAGATGAGCCAGATGTACGCTCTGTCAGCAGCCATCAAGAAGGAATAGAAGATGAAGTGAGGAATTTAGCAGCCAGTGTTCATCAATTAATCCAGCAAGTACAGATCCTGACTCAATACGGACTGCAGCAACTGGCCCCACTCACCCAGACACAACTGCCAGTTGCCGCCATGTTTAATCCTCAAGACTCCCAGCAGCCTACCGCAGAGATTCACTTTTCAAAGATGAGACAATTCCTAGCCCAGTGCGAAGTATTCATCAGCACCCAACCAGAGGAGTTTTCAACAAACAAATCAAGAGTTACCCTCATCTTCAGTCTTTTAATCAACACCCACTTGTGATAGGCTTTCCACATCTGGCCTTCAACTCCTGGGCAGGGGAGGGGAGGGAACCTCTATGTTTTTGTGTTGCAGCAACCACCACCTGGCTTACCAGCGCCTTCAGATGAAGGGGAGGTGGGTTCCTTTGAGACTATTTCCCTTCTGTCTTTGCAAGTTCCCATGAGAACGTGGCCTTCAAAGACACAATGCAGGAGGGAGCAAGCAGCCTAGAAGAACCCATGGAAAAGGAGGGGGCCAAGGTGGGTGATGTAGGAGATGACCAGGCTGAGCCCAAGGGAGGAGTCAAATGCGTCATCAGTCTCAAGTTCCTTCGCATCCACAAGAGATCTAAGTCCAGCCCATCTTGAATTCCCTTGACTTTTACCTACTGCCGGTTTGCTTTGACCATTAATAGTTCAGATTCTTGCAGAGACTTTAAGCTTGCAATAAAGCTTTATATTCATTTGAATTGCCTGGACTCCTGATTTCCCATGCTTAACAGTTACACCAGGGGTCCCCAATCCCCGGTCTGTAGACTGCCACCAGTCCACAGCATGCCAGCAACGGGGCCGCACAAACAAGCGAATCCCCACCTGCTGGATGTAGGCAGCATGCAAAACTACACCCCCTCTGGTCCACAGAAAAACTTCTGTCCACAGAACCGGTCCCTGGTGCCCAAAAGGTTGGGGGCCACTGAGTTACACTATCTTGGAGTCATGTGATCACCATTTGTAATCTTCCCAGCTGGCTTCCCACAAGCAAAGTCCATGAGGGAAGCCAGATTCGCTTATTGACCACATGATTCCTTTAATAATTGCAGTGATTTGCTTAACAACTATGGCCAAAAAAAGGTTTTAAAAATGAGGTAAAATAATCAAAGAATTCAATGGTAAGTTCTAAATGTTACTAAATCTAAATCCAAACCTGTAAATTAAGATTATTATTTTTGTATTCCTTCAACCTTCTTCCCGATATATTCTTTAATCCTTTTTGTCTTGTCTTTTCTATTAATTTACATTGGCACATTTTAATTTAATTTAATTTAAGTATTGATGATAACACTAATACCTTGGTTCAAAAACTACTGCTTTGTCACAGTCATAGAGATCTCACAGATTTTTCAAAACACACCTGGAATGTTTGATTTAATAATTCTAATAAGAAGAAAGGGATTTAACTTCAAACTAGTTTCTAGAAATTCAACTCAATTGCTCCCAAAGGATTTGACCTCTGTTTCCACAAAGTCTGTTTCTTCTGTAGTTTTCTACACTTGAAAGTCTCTGGTATTTCCTCTAGAGAATGGGATTTTTTTTCCTACTTCTACAGCTATAGCAATGTCAACTGTGCTGGCAGCCCAGCTATCATTTTACATCTGACACTATGCACCAGGATTACTACTAAAGGGAAATGACATTTGCCATACAAAATGTGATGGAAATATTCAGGATACTTTCAGGAAAATGGTTCAATGGAGAGAAAAAAAGAAGAGCCATAAAAATATATTGTGAGAAGTGAGAACATAAGAAACAAGAAATGTAAAGATCTGGTATCTTAAGAGGATGCACCTAATGCAATATCTTAAAAAGACATCACACTAGCTATCAGGGCCTATCTCGAAAGTTGGCTGTTCCACTCTCCTTTGAGAATAAACCTATTCTATTTTGCAAATATTTCTAAAAATTTATGAATCGTGCTTATAGAGAAATGAATGAGTATACCCCAGAGCACAGCACTCTTGTAATAACATTTTCAACTTCTCTAAGAGTAATAGTTACAACTGCACTCTGAAAGCAGATTTTTTACACTCCCAAAGATAGACCTGGATAAAATTCATCTCTCTCTCTCTCTCTCTCTCTCTCTCTCTCTCTCTCTGTTGAAATCAGGAGTCCTTGGTGCTCTCTGAGATTGGCTGTTTTCTTGTATATATTTTATTATCCAAACTAGGTAACAGCATCAATGCTAGTCCATTATGATGTCACTAGCACTGATGATATTACCTAGTTTGGGTAATGAAACGTCTGCAAGAAAACAACCCCTCACAATAATATTTACATAACTCATGTCCAAAAAGGAATACATGTTACCAAATATTTGAAACCAAAAAACTAGTTTTATCGGGATATCATTTTATAATTAAATTCTATTTGAATGTACATAAAAATGATATCAGACATTAATTTTTAAACTTCAGGGAAATTACCTTCAAAAACTTCATATGTTACAGGAAAACTCATGCAAAGCTCAAACACTTGTGAAAAGTCATAAAAGACAGATTATTTAGATCTTTTTAGAACTAAGGTCCAGAGAACTGTCCTAGTAATGCAGGTAACAGATAGGACTTCATTGATATTGAACTCCAATATCTCAAACTGCCACGCATCTATCTTCAGTCTCAGTAGCAAAAGGGATGGCAAATATAAATTAGGAAACATGGAGATTTACCAAAGATCCCAAAAAAAGCAGAAGGAGGTCCATATGCAGCATAGACATTGGAAATGAAGGAGTCATACCTGACTGTTCCTTTACATGCTGCTTCCCTTCTGTAACTCCTGTCTTTAGTTTTTTTTTTTCTCCCTAACTTCAGCTCTTGATTGTTGCCATGGCAGAAAAATGGTTGCAGAAGATTTAAGTTGTCCTCATCTGCCTATTGCTTCTTCTCTTTAACTTGGGGGGGGGGGCTTCCACTAATTCCTGACGAGGATCAAATCAGACATGGTGTGAAAGATCAGTTTAATACTTTTATTGTTTCTTCCAACAGGTAAATAGTAGGTTTAGGGAGAAGTGAACAGAAAGCACAAAAGCAAAGAAATTAGGGAACTGCAAGAGAAAAGGTTTTTTCCCCTTTCATTGACATTCAATGTGCCCAGAATTCTTGGAGAGCAGTTTTCCATATCTCAAATTGCAAGCAAACTAACAATCAAGATAAGACACTCTGCAGCCTGTGTTAAGCAGAATGGATCGGTTCCAGCGGTGGGTTGCTCCCGGTTTGGCCCGGTTCTTAGAACTGGTAGCACCAGCGGCAGGAGGCTCCGCCCACCCACTCACCCAGGACGCTTCTGCGCATGTAGTAAAGGGTTTTAGAACCCACTACTGATCGGTTCCTGTTTTTTACTGAAAAACAATAACTCAGTGAACTGAAGCTGACTGTGAGACCAATTGTCACTGGGTTGTCAATGGCCTTTTATGAATAGTATACAGGAGGAAGAATAAGCTGGCCTTGAGCTCACTACAGTAAATGTTTTATGAATAATACCCCATTTTGGAGATGGGTGGGTGCAGGAATGATAGAAATATGTTTTCCAGATCTTTTTTCCAGTTCTTTCCTATTTTCCTTCAGGCTTCCTTTGGTACCAAATGCTTTTCAATCTGATCAAGATGCTTGTTATAGAGAAGGTTGGGGAAGCAAAAGGCATCATGTTAATGATAAATTGAATTCTTGGAAAATGCAAGGAATTGATGCTCTGGGAGTCATGGTGACTGGAGTTTCCTCAAAGGGTACTGAGAAGGGTCCAGTTGCGGTAACTAAGGATGGAACCCTGCCACATCACACTACTGCAAAAAGATAATTTATTTTCAAAGAAATCGCCCTCCGCAGAGTTTAATCATTCATAAATACATAGAGGGACATAAATCAATCTGGAGCCAAAGCTGTACTTTAAATAAAAGTTATTTAAATATGTCAGAAGCGAGCAATATGGTTCTGATGTGTCTAGCATAGGCCTTTTCAAGGGATCACTTATTTGTTTTCATTAATAAGTCTACTCAATTTTATCCCGATGGTGTAGAGTTGCTGTCATGTTTTGTTTAATTTTATTTTTAAACAGGAGAGAGAGATAGAGAGAGAGAGAGAGATGTAGAAACTTAGGTCAGGAACCACAAAGTCCCAGAGGAACTTTCTAGGCCCCTTTTGGTACATCAAACTCTTTTTTCCAAGTTTTAGAAATTCTCTTTAATTTTGAGAACTGTTTACCATATGGAAGAGGAGCTGATTTTTCTTTTGTCTTTTTCTTTTTCATTTTGTAAAAAAAATACTTTGAGTTTTATTTCAAAGGCTTCCTAACATTCCGTTTGAGATTAAAAATCCCAAGTTCTCTTTGTTTCACTTCCTTTTAAACAGTAATAAGCTGTCCAAAACTGGAGGGAGGGGGGCAATCATGTCACACTATAAATTAAAACAATGGCCATAAATCAGGAACTTGTTAAATCAACACATCTTGAATAAGCTTCTGGCTTCATTTTTTTTTTTTTTACAAAGGACAACAAAATGGTGCACAATCTAGAATAACAGTGAATTTACCTGAGCCCAGGCAAACCTGACTTCCAATCTGTAACAGTGACTTATTTATTGTAACCCATCTTTGCTTTTTTTTTCCTCTTCTTTCAGTGGTTAGCATGATCAAAGCTAGTTTTTGCACTGACTTGCTTTGCTGTGTAAGTTTCTCAGAAACAGGGTAGAAAGAGGATTTATAGAGACGATTTTAGGAACTACCTTATGAAGAAAGCTTTCCTGTTTGCTTCTATTAATCTATACGAATGCATCAGATAAAGAGAAGTGGTTCTGGGTAAAAACATTGCTCTTTATCTTTTCTACTGGAAAGATAAACTAAGCAGTATCTTTTTATGTTGTACTAATATTATGAGCCTCACTTTTGGGGATGGAGGATCCCCTCAATGGGCTTTCCTACCTATAGTAGCTTGCACTGCTGCAAGCTACTATAGCTACTATATAGCAAGCTCCATTCAGTATCTCTATCTGGGGTCATATTACATTACTCAGAGAGGGACCTGAGAAAAGTACAGCTTGCAGCTCCTTCTCTTTGCTCCTATAACTGCCCAGTCAGTTAGAAAGCACAGATGAACTGACAATGGTGGTTAAGAGCTTATGTTCATAGTGCCAATGAACCCCTGGCAGTTCTTCTCTCATATCTTTTTTATTCTATTTTACTTGATTCAGTATAATCTATGCCCCTTGATGCCAACAGTCTGATCCACATATGTTATCATTGCACAGAGGGAACAATTCAAGGTTAGGATTCCTTTTTTGAATCGATAAATTTAGTAAGAGCCAGCTTCAGAATTAGGCCAGATGAAGAGACACCTGTTGGATAGGAAATCTGGGTAGGAAGAACTATCTTTGGGTCATCCTTGACTTCCAGTTCCCTCAGGAAAAAAATTGTAATAGTTTGATTTAAAAATATTACGCCTTTTCTTCAAACTTATTTATTTATTTTTGCTGGAGTTGGGCCAAGAGATGTTGCTGTCTAAAGGACAACTTGGTACACTCTTCTGTTCTTCAAACAGCAGGATGAGACAACCAAACTTGGTCTGAGAGCTGGGTTGTTTACTCACTACTGACAGTGATTTCTTCAGCCCATCTCTGAAGAAAGGTAATTTGGGAGGATCAAAAGACATTATGAGGCAAGCACAGTTCTTTTCCCCTGAGAAAGGAATATTTGGAAAAGCTCAAAAGGACTCTGCCAATTGATGAAACTGCTGCACTCTTCTTAACAGAAGGAAGTCCCTCATTTGCTTCATGATATACTGTAAACAAATATGTAAACTATCTAGAAGAACATTAGGGAATATGTTCCACTCCTGAAGCCATTGTCTTGTTCAACTCATTTCTTTTCCTTACAAACTGTTCATGTTTTGACTCCACAAAGTTTTGTTCTAGGCAAAATGTCTGTACTACCACAATTCTACTTTCATGAAATGAAGAGAACTTCTGCCATAAAGTACCGTAGCTACAGGGACCCAGGGAAACTGGAAGTCTCCACTTCAAATGCTACTTGAACCATGAAATCATAATACGGCCTTAAACAAACCACTCTGCCATCTGCAATATGAAGATATTGATGTTGTTTGTCCCAATTTCCAGAACATTGTGTGTTTTATCAAAATAATATAGATAAAACATTTGCTCTTATGTGTTTATCTTGCAGTATGTCTCCAATTATTAACTATAGTATTAATATTATTATGAGTAACACATAATACTTTGTGAAGCTTCCCTTTTTCACTGAGGTTTACGGAGGAATCCCAAAGGGATTGTGACCTCTTTCCATTTCCCTTCAAGTTCAGGAGTTCAATTTGTTCTATTTAGAAAGTCTCCTAGACCATTTCATTATTTGTTCAATTATTAGGGCTTGTATGAACTACTTTAAAAAATGAACAGCCTCAGCTGGTTACTGGATGTAGAGCTATATTTTAGTAATACAGTGCTAAGAGAATTTAGATTGTCTGTATCGTGGAAAACAATCAGATGAGACATCTTGACCCAGGATTTCCATTACCCATTTTAATTGAAAGCTTTTATTTTTTTTTCTGAGGGGTTAAAAAAAAAAGACAAGAAAACAATTGTTCAAAAAATATTCTTCTGCTGGTCCAGTCTGAGCACTCCTGCCTTGTTCCTGCTTTGTTAAGCACTAAAACATCCTTGCTGAGGTTGCTGCATAGATGATGTTTTGGTCTTAATGTCCCTGTTTGGGGACTGTATTTTCTCTCTTCATGTCCCAGGGAATCTCTGTGCCTTGATTCTCAAGTGCTGTTGTGTTTATCCTGGAGAAGCATACCAAGTTCTGTTTATAGACTAGCTAATCTTTTGCCTGAACAAGAAGTAGTTCGCTAATTTTGCTTGCTTGAAAAAGTGCTCACCCTCTATATCTGCTCCCTTCTTGCTCCTAATTGGACACAATATGCGGTAAGAATGTGTCACCATAGCCTTGATTGTTGTGGTAACTCTTATCATATAAACACTCTTTGTTGCCAATAGAGCAGTCACAACCCACTTCCCACACTGGGCATTGATGCAGGGAAACCTGAAATTCCATTCTTATCTTCTGACACACCTACAAGACAACTACATGCTCCATTAGAAAAACACTGTTTCCCTAGGGTTGAGCTGCTTCTTAAGATATCATGATGTTTTCAGGTCAGAGTGTTTTGGCTTACATTTCCAGCAGAGGGAGTGAACCATAGACTCTGATAACAAGCTGAACATCCTTGCCCTAATTGTCTGATTCCCTACTGCTGGGCTTTGCTTTACGTATTTCTTGAATTGGGCAGGTGCTATCATTGACAAGTTCTGAGGATAGAACTGACTTCCCCTACTGTCAGGCCGAAGCCATATTTTATTAGAGACTTTGGCCTGCCACACTTTACGTTTGAGAATGTATTCTTGCTGTGGGAATTTGGGAGGGGCTGTTGCATGAGGGATGTAGACATGTAGCCATAACAAATTCCTTTAGACTCTCAATGTCATCCTTTGTCCAGCACCTGCCCGGAAGATGAGGGGAGTAACTGACACGTCGACAGAAGGAGACTGGCTAACATCATGAACTTGTGGGTGTGGGGACAAAGGGCTTGATCTTTCAACTGGGTGGAGAAACCCTGGGAGCGTCAGATTCGGGTTTCTCCCAGCCGTGCCAACATGGCTCTGTTAATAAATTGGAACTTTGAGGAATGCTTTGCCTCAGACTCTGATTTTATTTTAGATGCTATTTGGAACTCTGACACCTACCTTTGAGGTTGACAGATGCAACTGAAGAATGAAATGCATTTTTGTGGGATTTCCTCTGCTCTGTAAGATGATAGTAACATAGTGCGGAATCTTCTTTAGAGCATTACTTGGCGTGGGGTTGGGGAGCTGGAGGCTGGCATTGCACAGAATTTTATTCTAGACAATATTAGTTGGGATGTCCTCTGGACACTAGCCTGGCTTTTCAAACATGGGGCTGATATTATAGTTTGCTGTGTTAGCAACAACCTATGTCTAGTGGCAACAGGACTATAGCTTTATAAATTCTGGAACTGTTTTAACCCATTTTCTATTCTATTTTGAGTTATAAAATTAATTATGCCACCTATGGAGCTTCTATTTGGATGGAGGAGCTGCATAAATCTGATGTTGATTGCATTGGGAATGTAGAGCCAAAGAGCTCTTTGTTTTACTTTTTTCTGGCATTCTTTGAGCTCTGCAGCTTCAATCCTACCTAATATTTAATATTTAATCAGAATAGAGCTGGAAGGGACCTTCAAGGTCTTCTAGCCCAACCCCCTGCTCAAGCAGGAGGTCCTATACCAGTGGTTCTCAACCTTCCTAATGCTGCGACCCCTGCCCCACCGCCGTGACCCCCACCCCCCCCCCTCCCCCCGCCTGATCAGGTGACAAAGGGGGCGTGGCACCAAGATGGCAGGCTAGCACGCGCTTAGGTGACCCCAGTGAAAGGGTCGTTCGACCCCCAAAGGGGTCGCGACCCACAGGTTGAGAACCGCTGCCCTATACTATTTCAGACAAGTGGCTGTCCAGTCTCTTCTTAAAAACCTCCAGTGATGAAGCACCCACAATTTCTGATGGCAAACTGTTCCATGGTTAATTGTTTTCACTGTTAGGAAGTTTCTCCTTAATTCCAGGTTGCTTCTCTCCTTGATTAGTTTCCATCCATTGTTTCTTGTCTTTCCCTCTGGTGCTTTGAAAAATAAGTTGACCCCTCCTCTTTGTGGCAACCTCTCAAATACTGGAATACTGCTATAATGGCCCCACTTCTTTTCTCTAGACTAGCCAAACCCAAATCCTGCAACCGTTCTTCATATGTTTTTGTCTCCAGGCCTTTAATCATCTTAGTTGCTCTTCTTTGCACTTTTTCCAAAGTCTCAACATTCTGGGCTTCTTTGTCAGTCTATTTGGGCTACACAAAGCACTGATAGTACAGATGTTACCTAGTTAGCTTTTCTCAAGCTATCCTTGTTTTCCAAGGGGTCTTGTTCATTGTTAAGAACTGACTTTCTCTACATACTTCTCTGAAGGTAATTCCTACTGAATGTAGCAGAACAAATAACTACATAAAACATGCCTCTAATGTGATCCCTTTCTGTACTTTATCCTTTCCTTTTCTTGAATTTCTACATTAATACTTTTTAGCACTAGGTATTTATTTACAGTACATCAAATGTTCTATACGATTTCCAGAATTTGGAGGCTCTTTATCTCCTGGAATCCCCAAGAATATTTAGAATGTCTTGCCCCTTTTGATGTATTTCTCTAGTGAGCGTATTAGCAAGTAAAACCCAAATTCCAGGATAACTATGTAGCCACTCATCAATGGGAGTTCAGAATCATCTTTCCATAGATAAGCCATGGTGACCAAGGATGATGACTGCTGCGTTTTAACAAATATTCAAAGCAACGTTTTATTGAAAAAACATTAGGATAGATTTGAAAAGAATCTGGAGCAAATAAGAGTTCCAGTGACTCTTAATTGCCTCTGTGTCATTAACAATCAAGTAACACCTATATTTTAATGCATAAAGATTTTTTGAATTTGTCATTTAATGCTATTGTGTATATAAACTATGATTTGCAATACACACATACCTCTTCGTATTTTTATATACAGAACACATACAATGATACCTGGAGAGCCAGTTTGGTCTAGTGGTTAAGGCACCAGGCTAGAAAGCAGGAGACTGTGACACCTTAGCCATGAAAGGCAGCTGGATGACCTTGGGCCAGTCACTCCCTCTTGCCCAATTCATCTCACTGGGTTGTTGTTATGAGAAAAATAGGAGGAGGAAGTTGTGTTGGATATGTTCGCTGCCTTGAGTTATTTGTAAGTAAAATAAAAAGGAGGAAATAAATAAATGAATGAATGAATGAATGAATGAATGAATGAATGAATGAATGAATGAATAAATAAATAAATAAATAAATAATAGTTTTTGCTAAAACACAGAATATTACTAATTGGATGAAATACCAAACAGGGGAATTTGCACTGCCTCCCCAACCAACTTGCTTACTTCTGCTGGATTTTTCAGTCAATGGATCTTTGTAGATGCACTGTCCTGCAGGGCCATCTGTGGGGAGTAGGACACAGAGTAAAACATGATTTTGTTTATGTAGTCACAGGCACCATCTTGACTTTTTTTGGCATCCCTCTGTAATGAAAATTGGAAGTAGGATCAGCTTTCTCAGCCTAGTGGATTAAAATAGAGCATAGATTTGAATCCAGGAAATGTTAAGTCAGCTGCTCTCAGTGTTGGGTGCCTTTCTACAGTCCAGGCCACATGGAAGATCTTCTACACCTAAGTATTCCTCCTAACCTCCCAGTGGCAATCTTCATGCTGATGATCAAGCAAAGTACCATTGGCTCACCACCTAAGTACTTAGAGGATCTGTAGAAGTCATCTACAGGAAATAATGAATCTATAACCATTGATTTTGAGAAACCATAAAACCTGGATGAAGTACCAAATAATTGGAGGAGGGCAAACATTATCCATATCTTCAAAAAGGGAGGAAGAGAAGATTCAGAAGATGATATGACATCAATTCTTGAAAAGATTTTAGAGCAGATCATAATGGGATTTATCCATAACCACTTTGCTTATCAGAGATTAGTACAGATTTGATGACAAGAAGTCTTTTCAGGCTACTGTACTCTTATTTCATATTTTGTTTAGATAATTAGGGGTATAATACAGGGGTGACATTCAATTTTTTCCCCTACCAGTTCTGTGGGCGTGGCTTGGTGGGCGTGGCTTGGTGGGTCATGTGACTGAGTGGGCATGGCCAACTTGACATCACTCACGGCAAGGTGGGGCGGCACCACCCCACCAAGCCACGCCCACAGAACCGACAGAAAAGTTCGGCCAAGTCTTCTAGCGTTCAATCTGGCTGCTTCTCGCCTCCTCATGTTTGCTCTGTGTGTATGAGCCCGAGAAGGAGGAGAGGAGGAGTGAGTGGGAGGGGCGGGGCGGGGTGGGGCCAGTCAGTGGTACAATTTACCGGTTCTCCAAACTGCACATAATCGCCACCACCGGTTCTATAGAACCTGTCCGAACCTGCTGAATTTCACCCCTGGTATAATATATATTGTGACTTCAGCAAAGCATAATATTTTGTCAATGGATAAATATCTTCTGAGATTATGATTAGCAAGTGTGGGTATGGGTTGGATGCTAATCTGTGATGGATTCACCTATTATCTATTAGGTGAATCTTTCACAGATTAGATTCCAGCAATCTTCATCAAAAATTCCTTCAAACTGGAAAGAGAGATCAAGATATGTGAACATGAGCTATGTCGATAATTATCTTATCTGCACATAACAAAAAGCTGGGAGAGTTAACTAATACTTGAAAGACAGGAAGAATCACCTGATCTTAATATGTACATTGAAGGAAATTGAAAATAATAGAATGAAATTTATTTGGTACAAAGACATAGTTCTTCATGTACCTAAAATGTAAGATGGAGGTTGGTTGATTTGTATTGCTAATAATACTGGTGGGAAAGGTTTTTAGAACTGTGGTTGAGTCACAAGCATGATATAACTACAAATATGACAAATGCAACCATAGATAGCATCAGAAGTATAGTTACAAATTTCAGAAGGTAATAGTTTTACTATATTGTGCATTGGTCAAATCCTACCTTGAATATTGTGTTTATTTTAGAACATCAGATTTTTAAAAAGTTTCAGCAAAACTGGAACAAACGCATAGAAGAGCAAGGAAAAAAATCTGGTGACAAGTGTTAGGTTGTGACTGAGGGAAGTTGATATGTTTAATATTGAGTGGGAAAATGACTAAGGGAATATTTACTGCTTTGGGGGTGTTTGAAAAATGTATGTGATAAAAGTCTGAGATTTATTATCTATCATCCCAGAGTACAAAACATGGAATTATGGCTGTAAACTATAAGAAACCATAGTTGACTAAAATGTTTTTTATTATTATTAATCCTGAGAACAAATTGGCAGTGGAATCAGTTACCAAAAGAGGTGGTGGTTTCCCCTTTACCAAATGTGTTGAAGGAAATTCTTGTATGGAACAACAGTGGATTCTTGCATTGGCAAGCTGGACTAATAGCACTTACTTGGAGAAAACAAAAAATGCAGACCAAATCATCCCAGGTATTTAAAGACTCAATTTAAAAAAAAATAATAAATCTTTTAAAATCATTTAACAGACTAAATCATGGTATCACTTGTCAATCTTCTTTAGGAACATGCTTTCATCTGTAGACATAGAGCACTTGAGAAAGCTTTTTCTAACTATGGATGCTGAACAATTCCTTGTGAGAAAATCCCACAAGCTGAATATATCATATATGGTGAACAGTCACTGAAAGCATGTTGAATCTGGCCCCTTTGGCTCTGACAAAAGCAAGCACTGTCCCTTGCTCTGGAAAGACCTGTTACTTTGATGCTGTTCCAAAGAAAGGAAAGGTAGGGAAAGGTTCTATGTTACCACCTTATTCTACTGCATCAAAAGGATTTGAAAGTCAATGATTTCTTTTTCTTTTCCCCTTGCCCTACACTTTTTTCTCTTCCCCCTTTCTTGCCCTATTTTCCCATTATTTTCATTTTTCTTTGTACTTCTGTATTTTATATTTTAATAAACTAATAAAATATTTGAAGTAGAAATTACTAATAATGTTTCAAGTAATTAATCTAAGTGTAAGAAATTAAATGTTGCATGCTACCTACCTTTTTATTGATGGTTACTTATGTATTTATCACAGTTACAGGTATCAATGCACACAATTTAATAGCATAAATGTGTAATACAGAATTGGATTGTGTTAATACTGCTGATTTTCTTAAGGCTCAATTAGTTATAGTGTATATCAGGACAGTTTATCTGATCCTGAATACTAATTCTGGATATATTAGATTAATAACAAGTAAAAGAAAGAAATAATAGTACAGGTGTCAACCCTGAAGCTGAAGCCATTTTGACCGCTTCAGTGGTGCCACACTGGAGCTGAGGGATAGGGAGGGGGGAATTGAGATAGAGGGGAACTTATAGCCAAAACAACATATTTTCTCTTGGGAACCAAGGACCAAGGATTTATTACTTGGAACCCTGATAGCAGGGTTTTTTTAGTTAAAGTTTTCATGTGTGAAGTTTTTTCTCATGTTTTACCTCCATTCAGTCATCATATGGAGGAGAACAGAGCAATAACCAAAGATGGCCACCAACACCACCAACACCCTGCCAATGCCAAATCTTTACAATGCTAAGCTAATTATAAGAGTAATTGACACTATACAGAGATAAAAGCCAGAACTCGCAGTCAGGAAGCCTAGAAACATGAAAAGAGGACTATGAATGGATCACACCAAGGGCTTTCAGGAGCTTCATGCATAGCTGAACTCTCAGGTTGTACATTTCTGACTTAAGGGAATAATTGTCCATATGTAAGTAGAGTGTTGCATGCTCACAGAATGGCAAGGCAAGGAAGGGGGCCATCAGTTTGAAGGAAGGTAGCAGGGAGGGGAGGAAAAGAGAAAATCTTGCTTTCTTGGTGCTAAATATTCAGATTTGGGCTGGTTGCCAGTTTTGAATGTGGGACGCCTTAAATCTACAATTACTTGGGGTACAGTCACCTATATGCTATGCAAAGACTAATTGTAGCCTTTGGCCAAGAGTTTATATTGAATACGTTATGAGGAAGCTTAAAATATTTGGAGAACTGGCAGGGGTGTAAATAAACAAAAGACGAAAATGTTGGTAAAGAATATGAATGAAGAAGACCAAAGAAAATGGGAAAATAAAATGAGATTTAAGGTTGTGAAAAAGGTGATTCTTTGTAATAAAAGGTGATTCTTTGTAATATTACAAAGGTGATTCTTTGTAATAAAAATTCTAAGTTGTATAAAAATAACTAAAATGTGGAGTGAGATAAAATTGTATTTGCACAGATGGGAAAAACTAGATTTGTCACTGATAGGAAGAATTTCTGTTCTTAAAATATCTTTTACCCATTTTGGAGGAGAATTTTAAAAATCCGAGGCATCCCTATTTCTAATCCCTTCTTCTGCCATGGTTCCATCATACCTTACTGAAGAAACCCAAACTGAAGGTCTGTTTTAGTTGACAGCCTTCCACATGTTGAAGGATCTGCAAAATTCTCCATGAAATATTGAAAGATCTAAGTATGAACTGCCAGACTAGCCTATAAATTATTTTCAAAAGTGGAAAGGGATTTGTAGATTTATTTATGGAAGAGAAAGTGCTGTTCATAGCCTTTGGGGGCAATAACTACCCTTAGATTCCAGTGGGAGGTGCCCTTAGATTCCAGTGGGAGGTGGTTGGGCTCCTTCCTTTTGTTTTTTAATCCTGTCTTCTACAATGATCAAGGCAATAGCTTCCACAGAACATAATTGCTTTAACACAATGACTTGTAGCTTAAACACTGAAAGGTAACTGGGAGTTTTGCTCTGCTAAAATTTACTAATGTATCCATCAGTCTGGTGCTCTCATGTGTAAAAAAACTTCAACTCCCAACCTCTCCATTCATCATCCCTATCAGGCTGGCCATGCTGTCTGAGAATTATGGAAGTTGGTGTCCAGCACATTTGAAAGGCACCAAGCTGTGGAAGATCCTGAGATAACATCAGGGTAACAAGTCACATTCCATTTCATACAGTCAGTATCACTTTGGGAATTTATTGGGGAAATACACCTAAAATTGTTAAAGCGTCTCATGTGTATTTCTCCTGCTATATAAAGTTTAATATACACTTTGCCTAACATGTACATTTATTGCAAACATTTTATCTAATATAATTCCTTTTGGTGCCCTGCAGTGCACATTATTGCACTATATCTAATGTAAACCATATGTCAAAACTGAAGAAAGATCTTAGCATGTAATCATATATTTTTTTTAATGTAAAGTTGCAGGAAGTATAAATTGGCTAAGGTCACATTAAAATGATAATCAAACAAATTTCTTCACTCTGCCTTCCCTAAATGCCTATCTTAGCAGATGGGAAAAACCATCTACTATATACATAGTCACCGGTTTTAATAAAAACTGGATTATTATCAGTTCACTATTACATTTATTAATAATTTTAACATCTCTTCCATGACTTTTAATGTGAAATGTTCTCAAGAAGGTTGCAAATTTTAAATTTTTAACTGGGAATAGATTTCCAGATGAATTTGGTAGGATTTAATTCTATAGAATTTACTCTGTAGAAATATATATTAATTGTCTTTCCCTGAGACACTGATGTATTTGATTTGAATACCAGACATTTGAGAACATCAGAAATATTTGCAAATATCAGTTGCAAAATAAATTCACTGCATTGGATAATAACAACAGGATACTAAAAGAGTTATGGGAATACATGAAGAAAGTTAGGGTTGAGTAAACTGAAAAATATTTCATTGAATAAACTCTCAGAATTGTTCAGAAATGTAGACAAGCAAAAAATCAGAGAAGCAAGAGAAGCAGTTGGAGAAGTGAACTAAAATTTCCAACATTTTCAACAAAAAGAATCACTATCACAATAGAATAGTAGAAGAAGAACAAGGTCACTTTCCAAATACTACAAGAATTAAAGAGACTTGAAACCTACCAGGGATTTTCTGGAGAGAAAGCGAGCGCATTTATGAGGTCAAATTTGTTATTTAAAAATAACCAAATTTGAAAATTTTGCAGTTCTTTATTTTTTTTAGTGTCTCACATTTGGGAACATCTCCAGTCTTTTGATGATACTTTTGTGGGTGTCGTCCTTCAAGATAGTGATAATAATTTGATCGATAAGGCTTTCAACAAGACAATCCAATCTTTAGCATTTGATTTCTTAAAACTGTGCATGCTTGCGCTAGCTGGTTTCGCCTATCATAAAATGGTCTCTCATCAATAGGGAAACAGCTCTTGATTCATGTTCATCAGAATTTTCATCATGATAATGACACCCATTTCCTCATATTTTATTCATTAAATAATATTTGTCAATGCATTGGACTATTTTTAAACGCTTACTGTAAAGCACACGATTATCACCTTTATATCTTGAGCATTTGTCAATACGATTCAGACAACCTGTGTATTTAGAATTATATACATTTTCTCCCCCTTTCTAAGAGCCAGCAATGTTTCAATCAAGCTTAGTTCAAGTATCCTTATTTAGCAACTTTGTCCTTCAGGCTATAGATTATTATTATTATTTTTTTTAAAAAGAGAGAGATTGGGAAACAATTAAGTTGTTTTATTCTGTCACACTTAAAAATAAGAGATCGTCAAAACCATGAAATCAATTTGGCTTTTTATTCCTGCAGAACAGAAGTATGGTTGTGTTCTTCACCCAAAGAGTTAATGTGTTGTAAATTAATTATCTACAATTAACTCAGGGCTACAAAATCTGGGAATGATGAAAATGTAATGTTTAAGCATTGTACTTCCTACCACCAATTCCCAATTCTTGTTCTGAGGTTTTAATATACTGGGCAGTAAGGCCTACTTTTGTAGTGGGTGTTGTTAAGGATTCTTAATGTTCCTCTAAGGAGTGATAGATAACCAAAGCAGACCAGAGCATAAATTTCTTCCCAGTGTTTTTAAGCTGTCCATTGAAATGAGTTTTGTCAAGAATCTTTGCTTGAGGAGTTCTTGATGTTTGAAATATAGCACTACTATGTTATTCCTAAAAAGTGCAAAGGCAAAACTTCACCAATACATCACAATTGCCATCCATAGAATGATCATACTTTTTGCACACACATGCATACAGCTTCAATCAGGTACTTAAATAATGTTAATCTCCTATTTCTTAGAGAGGAAGGACAAAAGATGGGATTGAATCTAGGACTCTATTCCTCATCCTGAATTTATTAAATAACTTTTTGTTTGTTTTTTTATATTAATACTTTGCTTTTACAATAAATAATTTTAATCGATTTTTAAACAGGAAAATTAAAAATTAACAGAAACTAATATTTAAGATAAAGAAAAGAAAGAAATGAACAAAGCCAAAGGTGTAGGAAAAAAAGAAAGAAAAAATACAAAGAAATGACTTCCAATTTTCTTTTACAGCAGTTATAGGCATAAATTTAAATTACACTCATTGTTACAACATAACTTGCATTTTTCTATCATCTATTATTTCTTCCAGTCATCAAACCCATATATCATAATTTCATTTTTTTTCCGTTTCATGCAAAAAGTCCAAAATGGATTTACAATGCATTTTATCTAATCAAGGCCATCTATGCAAGCTCCTTCGTCTTCACAATCCACTCTTCCATTGTGGGGTAATATCAGATCTTTCCACCATTGTGTATATATATAAAAACAAAGTCTCATCAGTTTTTTCCAAGTTTTTGTCAGTCCCCAAAGAAACATCTCTGAGTTCAGTTGTACATTTATCTTCAAAACTTTCTGAAATAATGTATGCATTTGCATCCGATTTTTGTAGCTTTTTTACACATCCACCAAGCATGATAAAAAAAGCACCCTATTTTTGTTCACATTTCCATTTTGCTTTGCTTTTACATACAGAGCACTCATTCCTCCATTTTTTTCTCACAACAAAACCCCAATGGGATAGGTTACGTAGAGGGAGACTGATTGGTCCAAAGTCACCAAATGAGACATGAACCTGTGTTTCTCAGGTCCTAGTTCAGTGATGACAAACCTATGACGTGTGTTAAAAGTGGCATGCTATAACTTTTTAGAGTAGCACACCAGCATTCATCAATATCTGACAACTATTCTCAAAAGCACATTTCATTCTTGGGCAATTTTCAGAGGATGCAGAGTAGGTATGCTCTTGTGCATCCTCCAGAAGCTGTGTGAGAGGGCCGTGCTCTCACGTGTCCTCTGGAGCTTCCAAAAATTCACAAGAATGGAGGAGGTGCTTTTGCATGGGTTTTGGAGGATGCAGAGCCCCTGAAAGAGCATTTTCTGAAATACATTCAAGAATGTAGGCCTTGTGAAACCAGGGGTGGCCTTGGGTAGGCTGCAGGAGCCTGTCAACAGAAAAAGAATATCTCTTGAAGTGGCATGCAGCAGCTCCTGGGGTGTGCTGGGCAATGGGAGTAATTGTGCCTCTCAGAATTGTGCTGCTACTCAAAAAGGCCACCTTGCACCATTCCCCAAGGTGCAAGGCAACCTTTTTGAGGGCCAGCAGTGGCACTAGGGCTGAAGTTGAGATCCAGGCCTCTACTTCAGGCCCAGCCTTGATACTGCCACTAAGTGCTGTTGTTCAGAGTTATCTAGATGGTGGAGAAGTAGAAAAATATCTTTTGTTCAGAGAGGGAGGGAGGGTTGTGACATGCCTGCAGAGTCAAATTAGATGTTTTCTGAATTTTTGGCATGCCAAGCCCAAAAGGTTTGCCACCATTGTCTTTGTCTAACATCTGAAGTAATACACCACACTTGCTCTCAACTTGGGACACTATGAGTAAGTTCTCCAGTCTATATTAGGTTTCAAACAACACCCTAGCAAATACATTTTGTTCTTGAACTTGGCTATACAAAATTCATTGCCTGCTAGATATACAATTTCTAACTGGATCTATGCCTGTCTGTGTGTCTTCCTTAAGTCTTGTAATGGAGACAGAGGTTGAGATATAGTGTGTGTGTGTGTGTGTGTGTGTGTGTGTGTGTGTGTGTGTGTGTCTGTCTGTCTGTCTGTCTGTCTGTCTGTCTGTATAATAGTTCCACACAAGAATTAGGCTGCTGAAGTCACCTTTAATTCATGGAGTCAAATTATTTTATTTAAGCTTTTGGTTCTACTTCATATGTACACTTTAATTTGTACAGTGAGAAAGGGCACACTTTATAAAGGATGGATAGAGTTTTATAATATGAAAAACTGCTATCAAGAGTGATGGACTCTTGGTTGTGAACACTTGAGTTTAAAAGCTTGAGATACCTTCTCCTTTTAACAAGTAAAAGGGGGGAACTTATTATTTCTCCAGAATTGCATTGCTATTAATAGCTATAGAAACAAGGTTAGTAGATGAGGTGGTCCAGTTATCCACACAACATAATGGTTCTCATGTTTAAGAATAAGGAAAAGAAACAAGTTGCTTGAGGAGAGGAGAGGAGAGGAGAGGAGAGGAGAGGAGAGGAG
>QLTV01003994.1:3818123-3836231 GCA_003457575.1 Thermophis baileyi | reverse complement strand
GAGAAGAGAAGAGAAGAGAAGAGAAGAGAAGAGAAGAGAAGAGAAGAGAAGAGAAGAGAAGAGAAGAGATAATTGTGCTACAATTGAATGTGCATGGTATTAGGGTCAACTGACATCTGGGGTCTATTTCAGTTCAGTGTTGAATGATGTTGTCTTCTTTTGGACAGAACCTCAAGCCTACTTCACTTCCCTTGACAAAAAGGTCCTGCCACTTATAAATCTGTTCTCTCCCAGTGCAGTTGTTAGTGTCAAAGTATGTCAGCTCAGCAGGCCATAAAAGTTACACAACGTCAGGAAAATGCAAGTATCTGTACTGTACCCTGCTCATATGCTCTGCTTCCCAAATCTTTGATATATTTTTTTACCAAACATTTCTTCACCTTAGAACTCTTAATAAACTAATCTTAATGGTTTGTCTTTAGAGAGAATATCATTGTGAGGATTATTTCAGTTCTAGCAAAATACCTGTTCTATAAATGTGGGATTTAAATGTGCAAATAGAGAGAAATGAAGAAGCAAATGATTGGTCAATAAGCTGCTGATCTCACAATAGTCTTCAAATTATTGTTCCTAAACAGTTGGGAAACAGGTATCTTTCTTTCAAATGATTCACCAGAGCAGTTCCATATAGATGACTTCTATTGCCTTTATTTTCTTCTTAGTTTTACTTCTGCTTTCACCAATGACTTTGCTTAGGAGTAAAATATGCTTATATTCTTCTCCTAAGCACTTGAGAAACTGTTCTTGAAGTTAGGCATGTCTAATTTTTTAAAAGCAGTGTGCAACAATTTTTGCAGCCATTGGAAATCACCACCATGAAAATTAGTGGTAAAACACTGAAAAATAGTAGTTTTCGGTTGTAAATTATGCAAGTAGAGGTATTAAGTCCCTAATAAAGTGAATGCATCCTTAGTAACTCAGCCAAGAATCACAACCCTGTCTCTTTCCAGTGACATAATTACATTACAGCTCTTGGCCACATAGAATAATAATTCTTATCCACACTTTAAAAACGTATTTGCACTGCTCCCAACTAACTCTTTTGGTTATTTCAGTCTGAACTTTGTTTTATTCATTCTACGTTGAGTCTGTGGGATTGTGCTACCATGAACAAGAGAGTGGAGCCTTGGCAAGAGAATGAGATTTAAACATTAATCCCAATCTAACAATGGCAATAGTAATAGCACTTAAATTTATATACTGCTTCATAGTGTGTTACAGCCCTCTTTAAGCAGTTTACAGAGTCAGCATATTGCCCCCAACCATCTGGGTCCTCATTTTACCAACTTTGGAAGGATGGAAGGCTGAGTCAACCTTGAGCCGGTCATTTCTAAACCATGAAACATGGAACTTCTAGGATGATAAAGGCTTTTTTTGTGCACATCACAAAATGAGTATCCATTTCAAAGGGATTTAACTGAATATTCTAATATAAAATTCCCAGCTTTCCTCACTGTGGACTTTGTTGCCTGGGGTACTAGGAGTTGTTGTTGTTTTTTTAACTTCTAGCAGATGTCAGGTTCATCATGCCTGATATAAGGCATTTCCATTTATAGAGGCTATAGTCACATAGACCTTTATATAGAGATCTTTTGTGTTGTGCACATAAAGTACTATCATATGCTCCTCAAGAAGGAAGAACATCACTGGAGGCTTTTAAGAAGAAACTGTACAGACACTTGTCTGGAATGCTTATGCAGGGGATTGGACTAGAAGACCTCCAAGGTCCTTTCCAACTCTGTTATTCTGCTATAAACTGAAGATACCTTAGAATGGAAGAGTCCATACTGTATCAGTCTAGCATTCTGGGTTTCTTTTTTTTTAGGTGGTAGATAGCCAGATGTCTATGAGAAGTTCCAAAACAGGATATACGGTCCATAACTCCTTTTGGCATAGTTTACCAGCAACTAATGTTCAAAGGCATGCTACCTCTGATCTTGGGAGTAGCATATATGTATACGAGTAGTAGTCACTTTTAACTTTATTGTGAATTTATTTTTTTTTAAATCCCTACTGTAATAATCCCTATTGTAATTGAATTTGGTGGCACTTACCTCTGTTTATGCTAGAGAAATCCAAAGCTAAAGTGTGGATTATGTCAAAATATACTTGGTTTCATAAAGAAAAATATTATTGTGGAACTCCCTTTTTCTTCTTCTTTTATAGTATGTTTTATGTTGGGGTTGAATGGTTCAAAGTAGCATACTATAATGTAATTTTCGTTTTGAACAGTTTACACATTCCAAAATAATGAATGCCCATGATCTGTCCTAAGCAGTTGAACCACTAAATTCAATATTAGTTTTAATCATTTATTGAATGATTGAAATTGATACATCAAAGTAAAGACGTTTTATCATCCAAAGGTTTTACGCTAGTCCCATAACTGTGGTTTACAGGAGGCCTATAATAAATAAGAAGGAACACCAAGGCACTAGAGGTAGAAATTTCATGCTGATAATGATCAATTGCATCATACGGGGTGTTTGAAGCCTCCAGACCGTACAGGAGATGAGTGTCAGCTTTTAGGGTAGATCATTTCCCCAATGTCCTGTGCGGCTGAACTCTTCCATGTGGCAAACTTGTCTGCATCGAATACCATAGATTGCATCTACCTAAACAGCAAGGACTTTGCATTATTTATTTCTTTGTTTGCTTAATTACATTTGTTATAGCCACCCAACTCCGATAAATTCTGGGCGGTGTATAAAACCAAATGATCAGGAAATTTCACTAAGATTGAAAATGAATTTGTTTTGCTATCCTCTGTATGGTTAAGAGGCCAACTAAATACATGGCACACATGCAGCCAACAGCATTTTTCTGATTTAAGAAAATCAGAATATTAATTTCAATTAGCTTAGAAAAGGATTAGTACTGAATGGGACCTATTTATAAGTGATATTACAATAGAATCTTAGTGATAGGTTATAGTTTTTCTGATTATATAAATGTATTTTAACTCTTGTTGAATCTTTCATTTTAATTTCATTGCAGCTGATTGACAACAATTTGGATAGCTCAGCAGCACTAAAAGGATTTCTATGGAAGCCCTCCTAGCGGGCCTTCGGCACAATTTATGGATAGGAGTAACCCACGTGTACTATAAAAGCCAATTCTCAATACAATTTTCAGGTTTTGATGGAAATTGTTTTGATCACAGAGAACTCTAACTGATACAAAAACATCTACCATGGGATGTCATTCTCCTTCTGCTTTGCACATCCTACATAAAAAATAGTGGAAGTAGAGAGGGAAGGTTTTTGTGCAGAAAACCCCTTGCTCACAATACACTGGATTATATCCCAGAATGCAATATATAAATTTATAATTAATGGAGTAGAACCACTGGAATTCAGTATTCCTATTCCTGTAATTTTCATTACCCTTAATACTGGCTATGGCTAATGAGATTTTAGGTCCAATTATATATAGAAAGTAAAGGATTCATCAACCCTCTTCTTTCTATATATAATTGGACTTTTGCTGTGCCAAACACGGAAGAAAAGATATGTGAGTATTATCTGCATATAGTTGATCTCAACAATGTTTGAATATGAAAGTTTACATAGAGAAACTTTAGATAAATTATTTTCCATAAATAAAAAATCCTTACAAAAGTGATGTCAAACACTAACTAGTTGGCACCAAAAATAAATTAGTGTTTTGGGTCTTCCTAAGCTTCTTGCGGTGGCTCAGTGGCTAAGTGGATGTGGTGGTTCAGTGGCTAAGATACTGAGCTTGTCAATCAGAAAGGTTGGCAGTTCGGCGGTTCGAATCCCTAGCACCACATAACGGAGTGAGCTCCCTTGACTTGCCCCAGCTTCTGCCAACCTAGCAGTTCGAAAGCATGTAAAAATGCAAGTAGAAAAATAGGGACCACCTTGGTGGGAAGGTAACAGCGTTCCATGCGCCTTCGGCGTTTAGTCATGCCGGCCACATGACCACGGAATTGTCATCAGACAGCGCTGGCTTTCGGCTTAGAAATGGAGATGAGCACCGCCCCCTAGAGTCGGGAACGACTACCGTAGCACGTATGTGCAAGGGGAACCTTTACCTTTACCTTTACCTAAGCTTCTTTTGCCAAGTTATGATCTAGGATTACTTCTTTTTGTTAGTTTCATCATCCCAAAAATCAAGATTGAGGTACATATGACATTCCAATGTTGCTGAAACAAAATTTCAAATGTTTCCAGGCAGAAAGACAAATAGGAGCTGTAGCATCTGGAAGATCATTGACTCTCCGTCCATCCTAAGTCCTCACAAAAGAAAACAGACAAAATACAATTTAGCGGAACACTTCTTATTCAGCATAAAGTATGAGAACTGATGTGCAAATAAATCCAAATGACCACCAGATGGCAACAAAGAGATAGATGAAGCCTTCTTTGCTGCCATCTAATGAATGTTTATATTTTTGCAACCCTTGTAAGTACCTATACTCTATTTGGGCTATTTGAGTGTACTGATATGCAGGGGTGAAATCCTCTTAAGTCTGCTACCGGTTTGCTTTGCGCGTGCATGTGCACCGCAGGCACTACCGTGCAGCACTGAAAAAGGAGCATTTTGAAGCCACCAGAGTCTGTAAAGGTAAGCAGAACAGCGAGGGGGGGGATCAGCTGTGCCACGCGATTTAGATTAGCTAGAAAGCAGGAAATCCTGCTTTCTAGCTAGTCTAGATCACACGGCACAGCTGATCATCGCACAGCTGATCGTTGGATATACCGGTTCGCCCAAACTGATAGCATTTTTTACTACTGGTTCGGGCAAACCAGTAGCATTTCACCTCTGATGATATGTCTCCACAATTAGCTATTTCCCCAAAATTGGCCTGTTTTTGTTCTGAACCCTGTTCAGTTTTGCATTTTTTTAATTTTTCCTGTCAAAACTATTTCTTCTTCTCAATCTACTGGTCCCACTTTTTTTCACTCAGCATTTGAGATAAAGACATGCTTGACTGCTAATCATCAAAATATTCAACAAAAACTGTTGATATTCACATATTTTTGAAATCTACAAATGAATGCTCTTGAAAAGCATTCTCTGGAAAATAAAACACTGTAATCAACCACAGATTGGAACAAGAAGATGGGTGTTTTATATATAAATATATATGGGATTTTTTTCCAGGGAAGAAGGAATTGCTTTCAGTAAACAGGAAGGAAGATTGTGAATTCCTTTGTTTTATACGTCTATGGAGATTCTCAGTCATCCAGTCATGGTTGTCCCAAAGGTACTTTTTCAAAAGGCAACTGGACTTTGGTTTTCTTGAAGACATATTGCTTCTCAGAACTGAAGAAGCTTCTTGGATGAGAAGTGAAGTGTCTTCAAGGAAAAACAAAATGTTCACTTACAACTAAGTTAGAAGCAGTACAAGAAAAGTGAAAATCTAATGTTCGAAATAAAGGCAAGATGCATTAAAGCTTTTTATATATAGAGAGAGGGGGCTCAGTCACTTCTGTAGAGAATTGGGGTAAAGTAAACCACTAAGGATACAGAATAATTTCCAAGCCACCATTCTGTAACCAAAACACTTATATCAGTGTGCATGAATGAACTCAAAGTTCAAGTTAGTCTATTCCAGAATAACCAGCTATGCATATTGCATATATTTTAAAAAAATCTATGGAATTCATGGGTCATTATTCTTTGTAGTGTTTTCTCTCCATCTTTTAAGATAGTGAAACAAAGACCGCACAGAAAAATTACATACACAAATGTTGGGAAAATGGAGTGTTTGAAATCAATTTTAATGTTAAATGCAAAGGACATCCTCGGCTCATTAAGTAAAAATATCTCATTTAATGAGCAGGAAAGCGCTGGAGCACACTGAACCTTGACACAAAGCAAATTATTTAAGTGATAAATTATATTTTATGGGGAATGTAAAAGTTAATAATACTCCGGAGTAAGGTAATAAATGCAGAGGTGTAACTAACATCACTGGCAGCTTTACTTACAAACATGCCATATGTACTCAGTTACTTACAAATGTAATAAAAAGGGAAGCCACAAATTCTTGAGGCAAAAACTCACTTGTCTTCCAAAGTAACTTCCATTTCTGTTCTGTAATTTCATCTCTCTCTCTCTCCCTCCCTCCCTTCCCTCCCTCTCTCTCTTCCCCAGACTGTTTATAGTAAGCTCTATGGAGCTCTTCACCTTTCTGAATTGAACCTCTTTTATTGTGCTCCTTTTGCTAACCGACTAGGTGATTTGGCCAATTACTCTCTCTCTCAGCCCAACACACCTCACAGGGTTGTTGTTGTGGGGAAAATAGGAGGTGGAAGGAATATTAAGTTTCACCACCTTGAGTTACTTATAAAAGTAATAAATGTGGGATAAAAAGAATCCAATAATTTTTTTTAAAGTAATTTTTATTAAATTATTTACATTTAAAAACAACACACAAAAAAACAGTACAATACAAAAAAGAACAATACAAAACCTCTAGGGTTATATTACAGCAAGTTATATCGACAATAATTTCATGCTTATATGATATTTTCCATTTATATATTTAGTTATAATTCAGTAACATAAGTATCATATTTTAACATAAATAGACATCATAATATTTACAATGCTAATTTAATTATTTACTAATTTTAGTTTGTTTTGGTTCCTCTTATCAAGCCAATCATACAGTTTGTTCCAAATTTCATAATATTCCGAATCCTCCTTCTCATTTAATTTGTTCCGAATTTCATAATATTCTGAATCCTCCTTCTCATTTAATTCCATCGTCATTCTGTCTAATGAAGCACAGTCGAGAATTTTTTTAATAATTATACTTTCAGTAGGTATATCTTTTTGTTTCCAGTGTTGTGCCAAACAGATTCTTGCTGCAGTAAGTATGTGTAATATAATATAGTAATATTTCTTCTCGGGTTTCAGATCTAGGATTCCCCGTAGAAATGTTTCTGGTTTCATGCTTACTTTTTGTTTTGTAATTTCCTCTAACCATTTCTGGATTTTGTGCCAAATTTTTTTAATAACGGGGCAGGTCCACCACATATGATAATATGATCCAATTTTATACTCGCATTTCCAACATTTAGGGGATAGAAAGAATCCAATAATCTTATCTAATCTAACAAAAATGTCTAGACATACAAGGGACCCTTTGGACTTAATAATATTACATGAAGTCAATATTCACTATGGTCACACAAAACATAAGTATTGTAAATAGAAGGATAAGATGCAGAAATGTTTGCATTTAAAGAAGCCTGGACTTATCCTTAGCCTATCAGATGAAATCAACAACTCCTTCCTTATATCTTGTGGAAGACACTAAAAACTATGATGGCTAGAAAGCAATTCTTCAAAAACAAAGGATGATCATGATTGTTAGGTCAGGCATGGCATGAGATTTTCTTTCTAGACCTCTTCCCATCAATAATGCCTCCCTTTCTTCCAGAAATGGTCATTTATTGAGTTCCGAGTCATACTGTATGAATAAAATATGGAATTGTACAAGTTAGTCCTACTCTAAAACTCCCAATTCTCCCCAAGGAAGAATTGCTTTATGCAGTGGCCATTTAAAAATATCTTGCAGGAATGGTCATCCCAAAAGCTGGCATGAGATAGAAAACTACAAGGCACATGTACTATTGTACATGTAAATTATAGCTTTCCCCCAGCAAAGATTCAGAATGATAACGCAACCTATTCCAAAAGCATTAATGCCTTCCTTCATGATTTAAATTAATGAAGGCAGGCATTAATGCCTCCAGAAGAGGTTGCATTACCATTCTGAATCTTTGCTGGGGGAAAGCTATAATTTACATGTACAATATCTTTTCCCGTTGCCTATTCATTATAGGCATAGTGTGTCTCTTTACAAGCAATCCATTTGAAAACATATGCTGCAATAATTAAAATGTTATTATGCTGACAATGCCTTTCTTGGAGGAACTTGTAACATCTGTATTGACCGTGATAAGCATTGATTATCTCGAGCGATATAAATATTTGGGAGCTAATAACAATCAGGTAGGAATTCAACCCATGCCATAAGCAGCAGGAATAAATTACAGGAAGCCCGCATCAAAGCCTAATGCGCAAGTTTGTTTTTATACTTAATGGCTCCTAATAAAGCGCGCAGAGAGAAAACTCTTCAGAGATTTAACGCATGAGGAAGTGCTGTCAAGACACTTCCCATCCTGTTGGCATCCAGCATTTCGGAACATCTGTAGAGACTTAGAAAAAGTGGTGAAATTAGAAAATCAGAATGGAAAAAAAAATATGCCTGGTGCAACCCTGCAGATAAAGCCAATACAATTCTATATAGACTAAGCAGATTGTGTTTGGAAGAAGAGATAATAGGGCTACCGAGACCTTCTGGAAGTACATACAGCATAGAGGAATCTACTTTGCATCCATCAGCCCCCACAGCCACCTATAAGGCCTGTTTTATATACTCTGCATATTAAATTGGATGCCTGCCTCTCAGGTGGAAAGACTCAATATGTATCCAGTTTATGCCAGCATACAGTTGGTGGTGGATATTGCCGAGTAGAGTGGTAAGAAGGAATTACCACTGCTATCTCTGCCTCTCCCAATTGTGGCCATTTCATCAGGCCCGGGCTTTTAAAAAATCCATTCACTTCTAAAATAATGTTATATCATGTTGGTAGAAATGTCCATCTGGGTTCAGTTCAAAGTGGGGAGAAAGACACTTATGTATCTGTAAGGTAGACTGCACATAGTATCCTGATAGCACTGTAAAGTAATCTAGTGAGCCTCTATGACTGAACATGGATTTGAACCAGGGTCTTCCCAGTGCCAGTCAGAGGTGGGTTCTTACCGGTTCTATCCGGTTCTTTAGAACCGTTAGTAACTCGGCGATGACATGTCGGAGCAGGTTCTGTCGGTGTCTCTGTGGGCGCCGCCATGTTGAATTTTGCTTCTGCGCATGCGCAGAAGCTAATTTTTGCTTCTGCGCATGCTCAGAAGCTATTTTTTTATTGCTGCGCGCGCACGCACAGCGCGAACCTGAGCAAACCGGCAGCAAAAGGATCCAGAACCCACCCCTGGCAGGATCACATGGTTTGAGGTCCTGGGCAAAAAAAAAGCACATGGGTGAGAGAGAGAGAGAGAGAGAGAGATTTATACCCTCTGTTGGGCTTTGAATTTGAGCTTGTATTCTGATTGGTTGTCAGACTCCCATGGGGCCATGCAGGGGTAACTTTGTAGGTTGTCTTTTTAGTCCCAGGCCTGGTTGAATCTTGCTGATGATGTAATGAAGAGGCAATTCCTATTATGGCTGAGGGCTAATCCTACCTTTTTTGGATCTTGGGTGAGGGCATTGCTTATGAATAGACCTAGCTATCTCTTTATCTCTTAAGTGCTGACATCTGCTGTGGGCTATTGAGGAGGGTGGGGGCTATTAAGAGTGAGTCTGCTTCCTGCCTAAAAAACATGTTTCTCCATTTCTCATCCAGGGAAATATAATATTCTGCCTTTTTAATATTTCCTAGAATATTTCATTCTTCTAGGAGAGGGGTTGGTGCTAACTTCCTACAATCACCTGTTTATATCAACTCTTACAACCTCAAAGCTGTTTGCCACAAAAATATGTGGATATGGATAACAATGCATGCAGAACCAAAATAACGCTATCTGGGCCTGTTTGTATTTATTTATTTGTGTTTTTTTTGTTTGTTTGTTTATTTAATCAACTTCTATAGCCACCCATCAATGCCAGTGACTCTGGGATGCTTATAGTTCTAAAACTATAAAAACAGTTAAGGCAATAAAAAATGTTATATGCAGCCCATCAATCCAAAGGTTCCTTTTAAAGTAGCTTTCAAGGTTAAGTTTAATAAAATTAATAATAATACAGAAATGGTAAAGCAATGAACCGAACCAAACAAAAGCCTGAAATCAAACATAAATATCAAAGTGAAACACACTAGAACACTTTCCTTCGGATTATTCTAAAGCCTGCAAAGAGAGAAGCCTAACTCCTGGTTCTCTATGATCTATTAATGGGATGCTGCAACTAATAATCAAGAACTTTGCTAGAAACTGGTTGAAACTGCAAACTGCTTAAGGCTTTGCAGAACAGAATTTTTAAACTGGGCACAGGAAGACGCTGGCAATCTGTTACACTGACTACCAGAAAAATACTGGAAATACTGAAAATACCACGCAGGATATACTCTGTATAAAAATACAGAAATTCACTCCCCTCCAAGAGGAGAGGGTAGGTGTCATGTAAAACATGTGGGCATGACAATGTAACATCTGTATATCTCTTTGAGAGATATAAGGGAAACTAAACTGTATATAATATTCTGATAGGCGGCTGCTGGCAATCTGTGCAGATAACATGGGTGTCACATAGTTTAGCCCACATCCATCAACATGCCGACAGCTTAGTCCTATAGCAGTTGATGTTTCTGTATCACTGTTCAAGACAACCATGTAGCAGCAATTCAATTCTGCGGGCACTGTAGCAAAAATGCTGTCTTGTAGTTGTTAATTATTCAACAATAACATTAACTCAGTGTATGGCCATGATAAATTCCATACTGAGTACCATTAGAGTGGAGTAGAAAATAAAACTGTTTATACTGTAAGTGCAAACCATGGACTTCAATTTCCATTAACCTTAGTTAGGATACCCAGGGTCAAGAGATTGTGAGAGTTGCATACATGTTACACACCAAGTTGTTCACTTGTAACACACACTTAAGAATACTATAAACAGTTCTGATCATCATGTGCCTTGTGTCATGTTTTATTCCATCAAAGAAGTGATTCACATCAAAGCCGAAGGCCACAATTCAGCCTCCCAACATTTTCAGTTGCTTAAAAGAGACAGTCCAAAATGATGTGTGGGTATGGCCATTTTGGGGGGGAGGGATTTAAAGCCAAGATTGGGATACCCCTCAATTTGGCAAATATTGCCAAATTGGGCCAATTCTGTAATTTTGCTGTTAAATTTCAGTGACATCATCAGTTGGAGGTCTGCCTGAAGACTACAAAATGCCTTTCAGACTGAACTCCATATTGAAGCAGATATGTTCTGCAACCAAGGATGGTACCAAGCCAATACAAGCTTCATTTTGTTTGTAACTATCTTCTAGGTATTCAATCAAACAAAGGTTTTCTTCATATTTCATGAAAAATTTTACATGGCATATATACGCTCTGAGTTCCTTCCTTTATTCTTTAACAAACAAACTGAAAGAGTTCTAATGAGTCTGGCTAATGATGTTTGTCACTGAATAGACGTTATCTTGTTTCCTTATAACCTCTGACAGTTTTTCTATGATTGCTGTTAACAGAAATGCACAGATTAATTGTTTCCCAATATCATCATTTCCCCATGTCTTTTAGACAAGGGCCCCCTTTTTTAAAAACAACAACAACAACAACCCTTTCTAAGAAAAATTTAAACACTCACAGAGGCATTGAGCATAAGTTAAAGCTTCCTAGACGCAGCTGCTTATTGTTGTTTATATAAACCTTGCTTTAAAAAATATTATACTCAATCATTTATAGCTGCAGAAACATCAAGTGACTTTTACAGCATACTGCACTGGGGTATAAGACAGTATTTAGAAAACTATAGGAAAGCGTGGTAAGGAAAAATGCATTTAAAAAAATGAAACAATTCTATTTTTTTGAAAGTTTGTCCACCGATAAGTTTGTCCACCATTTCAGATAGACCATAAATTAAATAGAACTTCGTATTTAACTACTTACAGGTTTTCATTATTCCATTGAATGAATAGCAGTCTTCCCTGTCACATATAAATAGTACACTGAAAAGATGACTATGTTTTAACATTTTGAAAAATGGATGTGGTTTTCATGGGCAGTAACGCAATTCCATTGATAGACATAATATGCCAACTGCATTGCATGCTGTGTTTTTAGCTCAGAAGTCAAACAGGTAGTTGTGACTTTGGCTAATTGGAGAAAACGCTGACCCAGATCGCTTTGGAAAAAAATGTCCTGTTGGTTTATTGTGCCTGGGGATTGAGAATTTTCCCCCTTTCACAGTGGTTTGTGCAGAATTTTTGATATAATGTCCTGTTTTATACCAGTGGCTTTAAATATGTCAGTCAGTATATTAGTGTGGTTCAGGGGTGGGTTCTAACTTACCTCGCTGCCGGTTCGCTTCCTCCCTCACTGCATGGGTGCGCCTCATGGGCGCAGTGCCAAAATATCTGAAAAATCCCCCCCCCAAAAAAGCCCAAAACAAGATGGCGATACATGCGCAGTGCCGGAAACTCAGCTTCTGCACATGCGCAGAAGAAAAAAAAAACGGAAAAAAATTCAAAAAAAAATTCAAAAAAAAAAAGATGGTGGCGCCCATGGACCGGCACCGACCGAACCGGATCCATGACGTCACTGTTATGTCACCAGCGGGTCGCTACCGGTTCGGGAGAACCGGTCCGAACCGGGAGGAACCCACCTCTGGTGTGGTTTGATAACATTCCCTAGCCATGCTACTAACCTTCCTCACAAACTTGGATATTGTAGTAAATGCAACAGTGGTGTTTCCTAGTCTTTACTTAAATGGTATCCTGGAAAATTGGCAGTTGCCCCATTTTATGACCTTTCTTGCCACAGTGGTTAAGTCAATCGATGCAATTGTTAACTTAGTAACATGGTTGCTAAGTGAATCTTGCTCCCTCATTGATTTTGCTTGTCAGAAGATCACAAAAGGCGATCACATGACCTCAGGACACTGCAATCATCATAAATACAAGCCAGTTACCAAATGTCTATGGAGATTCTCAGTCGTCCAGGTCATGGTTGTCCCAAAGGTGCTTTTTTAAGAGGCAACTGGACTTTCTGGTTTTTCTTTGAAGATATTTCTTCAAAGAAAGAAGCTTCTAGGATGAGAAGCAAAACATCTTCAAAGAAAAGCTGAAGAAGCTTCTCGGATGAGAAGCAAAACGTCTTCAAAGAAAAACCAGAAAGTCCAGTTGCCTCTTGAAAAAGCACCTTTGGGACAAGCCAGTTACCAAGCGTCCAAATTTTGATCAGTGACAATGGGGATGCTGCAATGGTTGTAAGTGTGAAAAATGGTCATAAGTAACTTTTTTCAGGGCTGTTGTAATTTCAAACAATCACTATATGAATGGTTGTAAGTTGAGGACTACGTATACTTAAGAAAGAGAGAGTGCACTTGAATATCCGAAATAAAAGAATTATGGACTTGAGACTGCAAACACAATTAACACCCTCCTCTGTGATCTTTGTGGATCTACATTCTCAACAGACATTTCCTGTGATTGTTGGGGTAGGGGAATTCCATGACTTCACATTATATTTGGTTTGAAATTTGCAATGTCATGGGTCAGGTATCTTCATTCAACTATTGCTAAAAAACACCACCTTTCTTCAGATATTTCTCAGTTCTATCAGTGAATTTGGACAATATGAGATTGGAACTGGAATTGCCCACCTCATAACCCATACTCTGAACTCCTATGTTTGTCTGCTTAGCAACTTGGCTTTAGTCCTGGTGTTTAGGCAGAGGTGGGCTTCACATACTGTAACAACTGGTTCGCCCAGCACCGGAAATGTGAGCACGCACGCACATGCACGCTCACTTTGCTCACGTGCGCACCATTCACACATGCATGCGGCATCACAAAACACGGCAATTTGCTCGCACGCGCCATCCGCACATACATGCGGCGTCAAAAACACAGCGATATAAGACGGGATTGCGCCTGGGCGGGTGAGCTGGGGCGGGCCCACCCGTAAGTCACAACTAACGGTTCGCCAGAACCGGTCCGAACCGGCTGAATCCCACCACTGTTAGGGGTGTCACAGCACATAATAATGTTTAAAGTGTAAATAGTTATATATCTAGCATATTCTTAATGAGGTTACCACTTTATCAGAATTGTGTTTGTGCGATCTTTTGCTAAAATTAGAAGATATTGCACGGGAAGATTAACTCAGGCATGGTTGATGTTGCTGATGGTGTGGACCTGAGAAGGACTTGCACACAAACTGGTCCACCTCCATCCCATTGTGCTACATAGCACTGGTTGCCAGCTATCAAGCAGAGCACTTGTATTTGCTATTCCAACAAACCTGGCGTCTGGTTAACTATTAGATAACAACTCCCATCATTCCCAGACAACATAGCAATTGATGGAAGGGGTAGCTTGGCATATTTGGAGGGTCAGTGGATTAATAGGAACGATCTGAATAGAACAGTCTTGAGAATCAGCCAATTAATCATCCTATAGATCCAAGAAAGTGCTTTTAAAAAAAACGCACAGGTTTAGTTCTGATTTCCAGTTCCGGAATGGGCAAGCTGTGCAGCTGGTGACTTCAGGTTCCCTTGTTGTAGGCTCCTTATCTCTTCTGTTATAGCTCATTGTCTCTTCACGTCTTTATCACAGTCAGCTCCATTTTTTTTTCCTCTCTTCCCTCCCTTCCTCCTCCCACTTCTTAGCCGTCATTCAACTATTCCATACATCTTGCAAAATCACACTCTGTTGTCTAGCTATTCAAGGGAGTTTTGGCATTTTTTTTAAAAAAAAAATAGTTACAAAGTTAGAGACTTTTGCATTCCTTGTCGATATCATATCAACCAAGATACTTTATCCAAAGAAAAGCTACCTTGAGACATAAGGTCATTTTGTCTTCGTATCCTTAAAGAAATGTTGCTCTTTTTGAAGTGAAATAATATTTCATCTCAGCAGAAGCTTCCGCCCAAGAAAAGATCTCATGGATACAAAATATTGGCAATCTTAACTCTTATAAACTGTTGTGAAGATCATTCAAAATTCTATGTGGATGAAAGAGCATTATAACAACAATATGATCTGTGCCCTTTTGGATGTTGTTGAACAGCTGTTTTCTACTACTGGCTGGTGTTTTGGGGAATTATGGTTCAAGACCAAGAGCATTTGAAGAAACACAAGTTACTTATCTCTTTAGGACATTATAGACTCCAGAGCTTCGTGCCTTCAGATGTGCTCAAACTGCAATTCCCAGAATTTATGGATCAATATAGACAATGCGTTGACTGGGAATTCTTGCAAGTTAGAATGCAAGCATCTGGAAGACACTAAATTGTGGAAAACTGGGTTGCAGTGTTTTAAAATAAAAATGTAACATATTAACATTTAAATTTATTGAGGTTTCCTCTTGTTTGGGCTCCATAAAGGCCACACTTTCATGCTAGAGATTTGTAGGCCAATTTTACTGATTATTACTCTTATTAGGAAAATTGGTGCAACTTCTTAAACTTTACATGCATCCAAATTATTGAAAATGTTTGGCCATAAACAAAAGGAGAAGGATTGTGATGAATCACAATGCTGAACCAAAAATAAATGAGGAATAAATGTGAATGAAAATTAAAAAGAAAACAAAATGTATAGACTTTGTTCTTAGAGATCTTGGTGTGGACTGAATTATTTAACTGAATGTATGTGTTCTCACTGAACGTGGGTAATGGTGGTAGAAGGCCATTTATGAAAATAGTATAATTTCTTTTGCCTCCCTCTATAATAGTAGAAGTAGCCATAGTAATAATCATAATCATAATTAGTCCACCCAATATAAATACATCATGAGTTGTAACAACTCCTGTAGTATAACTGAAGAAAAAAATGTAATTTGTAGACAAAGATAAATTTTTCATGCCTCTATCAAACATTGATAATAAAGGTTTTAATATTTATTGTTACCTATGGCCAAAGTCAGAGTTTCTATTCCAAGAGGGTAACACATTTAAATAAGGGATTGCCTATGGATATAGTTGATTGGGAGGCTGTTGGTGTTAAGGATTCCCCCCTGGAATTTCACACTGGTCCTCAGTGCTGCTTAATCTCCTTCATATTCATACTTACATATTCATCCATATTGAATTATAATGTATTCTCAATTTATTTTGCCTCTTTCTTTTAACAATGGCAGGAAGCACCCTTGAGGTATTCCCATTAAGATCAGCAGGGCTGGCTCCAGCTTCATATTCAAAACCAATTGTCTCCTGCATTAATTCTGCAGAGGCGATTATCAAAGCAGTAAGCAAAATTTCACTTCATCATGGTTCATGCTAAAGGGTTTATCAGGCTATTCATGACTTTATTAGTTTTTTTTATTTTTATTTTTAAAGAATGATTTTTATTAAAGAAGCACAGAGGCTTCAGTCAATGAAGTGATTGCTCCAAAATGCATGCCTCCTCCCCACAATGCCGAAGTAAATGTTCAAAGAAATGGTAAGATACAGTGCTGGCTAGAGACAAGATGGCTCCAGGGAGTTACAATAGGTTGTGACTTTGACCCCTAGGTCATTGTTATGAATATGACCCAGGAAACAGAAAGATCAAAAGTTACCCCTACCTCACACCTGGTGAGTTAGGATATTTTTCTATGTTTTGCAGAACTCTGTGGTAATGTTTTTTACACTTTTTACTTTTAAATATTCTATGGGAAAGTAACCATCAAATACCAAGAAGCCTTTCGAATGACTGAATGTGTACTTTAATTCAAACTGCAGAGTTTTATCATCTGCATTTTACCGTGCGATTATATGGCAGATGTAATTAAAGATCCACTATCCAATTGCATGTGTGAATTGGCCATTAATGAGAATAGGATCAACTCTTCTGTCTCATTCATCATTTCTATTATTTCCTTCTTACATTTTTTGTACTGCAATTTGGCTGTGTTAATACTAATCACCTTTTTTATCTTCCTTCCTTCCTTCCTTCCTTCCTTCCTTCCTACCTACCTACAGTAATCACTAGCTGTCAACTGTAGCAAATGTTATATCAATGACTTAAGTAAGTGTTTGTACGTCTTCTTTTAGGATTCACTGAACTCATGAATACTGTAAGTGTTTACTATACATGTCTAAGTCCAATGCAAAAATCTGCTGTTTGTTCTTTTGTGTAGAACAGTTTCATCATACATAGGATGGGCACTTTGTCCATGAAACATGTTTACAAATTGCCTATTGAGATGAGCGATACATTAGTTGCTCGGTATTATTTTATGACATTTGATTATATAATTTAACTTGGAGGCAATATAGGATACAGTGGAAATAAATATTTATCACTGTATTACTGATAGGTACAGTGAATTTAGAAAGTATCAAAAAGCAGCTTGGGAAACAAATTAATCCTATGTGAGTTATTCAGAACAAATCCTATTTATTTACATGTGTATCCTCTGAGATAAGTAGTTGTAATGTCAAATAATTATGAAGTTTGTATCTCCTACAACTGCAAACAATTAAAACCTAATCTTAATATGATGATTCAGAAAGCTAACACTGATTATGTGCTGTGATATAAGTTCCACAAAATTACAATTAGTAATAAATTAATACAGTAATAATTACCTTCATAATGGTAGGCCTTCCAAAAAAAAATCATCTGCATAATTTCCTATCCCATTTTGATATCGTTTGTAATTAAATCTAAAACTCTCAATTAATGAGTCACATCTAAGGTTACTCAAAGGTTTACTTAATGGCTTATTAAGTTTCTTGCTTCTCTGTTATGTGAAAGCAGGACAGGTGCTCAGTCCTCTGAAAAGTCACATCAAAGAGGCCAACAGGAAGTTTCAGAAGTGATCCAACAGTGAGTTGAGTCTTGTCTGCCACTCTTTGGCCGATGCCTTGTAGAAAATGTGATTGCAATAGTCTTCGGTTTTTACACGGTGGAACTGTTATTGTAAACCTCTATTCAAACTGGTGTCTCAGTTTATTCTAAAGCAGACAACATGATTGTTTGGGGACAAGGCAATTCCGAGCTTTTATATTTGAAATATTTTCAATTTTTCCTTAGAATAATATATCCAACCAAAAACTTCCCTTTTAGAGCAATATTTATTTAGGACAAGTCCTGTATATATTATATATATTAATAATACAGATTTTCTAGATTTACATATCAAATTAAATGTGTATTTATACATATTTATAAAATTTATATATATAAAGCATATGTAGAAATGTAGAAAGAAATTTATATTTAATATTGTTTTTATTCTTACTAACTGCTTGGGGGTTCAGGTGCTTTTTGTTCATCTACAAGGAATTTTCCAAAGTATAACATGCAGCTTATCAATCAGGCTATGGGTCAAATTGGTCTCCTGAGATAA
>QLTV01003994.1:3782869-3818011 GCA_003457575.1 Thermophis baileyi | reverse complement strand
AGAGAGAGAGAGAGAGAGAGAGAGAGAGAGAGAGAGAGAGAGAGAGAGAGAGAGAGAGAGAGAGAGAGAGAGAGAGAGAGAGAGAGATCTAGGGAAGTTCATAAACATGCTTGATAACTGTCACATCCCCTTAAAAAGTCTAATAGCAGATAATGTGAAAAACCTCTGTTTTATTTCTTTTATCCCTATTATATGGTTTAGAATGGCAGGTTTGCTCCACTAAGGATCTTGATCTGGCCTGAGAAAATCTCACTTAATGGTTGCAAAAACCCTGACTTTTCTATTTATTTCCAATAGTTATCTAGGTTATCTGCAGGCCACATCTGATAGCTGTAGCTCTTCCAATATTCAGTGGTTTATTGGGCAAATTGAAAATGGGGGGAGAGGGGAAAGAGCAGGTAAAAATTTTCCTGAAGGGTATATGATTTTTTTAACAGGAGGCAGCTTCTTCTCCTTCTCCTTCTCCCCCTTCTCCCCCTTCTCCCCCTTCTCCTTCTCCTCCTTCTCCTTCTCCTTCTCCTTCTCCTTCTCCTTCTCCTTCTCCTTCTCCTCCTCCTCCTCCTCCTCCTCCTCCTCCTCCTCCTCGTCCTCCTTCTTTTTTCTCCTTCATTTTCCTCCTGCCACCTTCCTCCTTCTTTAGGCAAGCTTTCTTCCTCAGCTGCTGTCTGACAAAAAACTACCCTTAGCTTTCTTATACTAACCCAAGGTCTCAGAACTGCAATATGCAAGCTTTCAAGTTTTCCAAAATGAAACAAAAGGAGGCAGGGCGAGGGATAACCAAAAAAGTAACTGTTATTACAGTCATGTCATCTCCATACAGTTACAGAGCGTGGGAGGAATTCTGGATGATTGGGAAGTGACTTTGTGGCCACTTTCTCAATAGCAAATTGTGAGAGGTACAAAGATAAAGTTTTGTTGTTCACTTATTACCATCTGAAGACAATTATAGCTTTAGAGAAATGGAAGGATGCCATATATCAGGAGCATCTGGTGAGCCCAAGTCACAGAAGATATAAACCCAGGGGGAGTGAGGAAAAAGGGAGAGAAAGAAAGTATACACACATGCTGGACATTTTAGTGATGGATGCCAGGAAGGATCAAGGGGAAGTATTACTCCTCCATAGACTTGGAAAGGTAAAACAGCAAAGAAAGATGTCCTAGTTTTAAAAACCTTGACCTTGGTGATAAATAAGTTATTCCTAGGCTGTAGATACTTAGCTCTCAATTATAGTAGAAAAGGTAAATTAATTTTGAGAGGTCTTATCAAGATGTGAGTTTGTCACATATGCACCTTGTATCACTCCCTTGATAGAGTTATGATCTTTGTAAGACGTCTAGACAGACTGCACAAACTTTTCATGAGAGGAAGAAACTAGGGAAGATAGAAGCCATGGAAGGAGACGGAATGTAGAAGGTAGAAGCAATAGGAGTTGCTTAGAGTACAATGGCATCAATATGTAAATAAATAAAACTGATTAGCTGGATTTTTTTAATATTTTCAACTGATTCAGCATTAATAACACAGAAATTCTTCATGTGTTCCTCCTCCTCCGTGCATACCATGTGCCTTCCTCTTTTCCTGCATTGGTTTAATAAGTGATGGCAAAAAAGAGAATTCATTTGAATGAAGATTGGCAATGCTTAGAAGCTATAGGATGTTGAATGTCAAATGCAGAAGAAAAAGTTGAAAATTGGAAGGAAGAAGAAAGTGTGTAAGAAAAAATTAGAACAGTCCTAATAAAAAGTTACTCATGATTTCTCCATGTAAGTCTATACTATTACGGACAAGGCCTCATGAGATCATCTTGTGAGGTCACCTGTGACTTGTTTGAGTCTGCGACATTTAAAGAAGTAAACCAGAATGAATTCAGCCATCTATAATTTAGATCTGTGCCATCACTCAAGGTGTTTGAAGTGCACCTACAGAAGATCTTGGATGAACCGGATTATCTGGATCCCTTCCAACTCTTGTTCAAGCCTAATCATAGTATAGAAACTGCACTGGTTGTTCTTTTGGCACCTCATGCAAACAAAAAAGGTGGCAGGACTCTTAACCTGGTGTAAGAGACTGTGAAGTCTGATTTGAGGGGAACAGACTTCAATAAATCCCCTTGTTGGTACATAGCTCCTCTAGTTTCATATCATTTTATCGATCACACTTGAAAGAAATGCACTTTTCTTGAAGGAGCAGCTTTGCAATCAGGTATTGTTGTTTTGGACTCACAGTTCCCGCTAGAGCAGCAAGTAAAAAACATGGCCAGAAGACCCTTTGGTCATTTCAGCTGGCCCACCAGTTCCAACCTTTCCCAGATCAGAAAGCACTCAAGACAATGACTCATACCCTTCTTAAATATCAATTAAACTACTAGTCTTCTTTTTGCTGTACATGGGCCTGTCCTTGAGGACAATCCAGAAGCTGCAGCTGGCTCACAAAGCATCTGCCTGTTTGCTGGCAATGGCAGCTCTCTCTAAAGCCTCACAAAATATAACTGGGTTCCTTTTTACCTTAGGGACTGTCTACTCCAAGCGCAATCTGTCAACCCTACATAGTTTAGCTGGAGGGAACAACCCTGAATGGTTTGTCCCCTCCCTACCCAAAGGGCTTTGGGTAGGTGCTCATACCCAGGATGGCCCCCACCTGATTATTATTTAGGAAGAGGGTGAAAATGATGCTCCCTCACAGAGTTGCTGGAAAGGAAAAAAATCTCACTATGCAACACCAGGGATAGAAGATAATTGAATTTTGCATTTTTTAAATGGTTTTGTCATGGTAAGCTCCAAAGGCTGGTAAGTATGACACATTGCTAGCAATCCTGCAGTTATAGGCCTGTGAGGGGCAGGGAGGAAGGAAAGGGGGAAGTTCTGGAATGTGCATTATGACATTGTGAAACAAAACCTGTGACATGTGTCCGATATCGGGACTCAAGCACAAAGGCCGCAGTTTGTATTGTGATATCATGGTGCAGGTTGCATTGTTTCGGGTGGGGTGTTTGTTGTTGTTGTTGTTTTGTATTTATGGCCAGTAGTGGTTATCTGTGCCTGCATTTAAATCAAGAAAGGTGCTTTCTTCAGTGGCCTGGAATCATATACTCACATTTAAATGTGCAGCCCCATTGCATCCACCTATAAAATGCTAATTTACATTATTTTATGGGTGTTCCACTTCTAAATAGTTTTATGGAACTGCCTGAAGTGTTTGCACAACAACATCACAGTGTTAATAAGGATAGAAATTTCTTTCTTTAATCCAATGCTCTTCAACATGTTAGAGAGCCTGGAGACAATGCAGTGCAGTGGTTAAATATTTGGTTTAGAACTGGAGGAAACCAAGTTCAGATCTACCTACAGCTATAGAAACTCAGCAGTGGCTCTGGACCACACAGTTTCTCTAATGGCATCCTACTTTCCAGGGTTGTTGTTGCACAGATACTGTTTATTTATACTGTTCATTTGTTTATTTATTTATGAAAATTTATATGGCTGCCCAACTCCCTCTCAGGGACTCCAGGTGGCTTACAAAACATAAAACCCAATATAAAAACAATAACAAGCGATAAAGCCCCACTCCCTTGGAGACAGCAATCAATCAATCAATCAATCAATCAATCAAATAAGCCACTTGATGGGCTTCATCCCACTCTGGGCTCCCTAGGCCCATTGGCCGAACCAGGTCTTCAAGACCTTGTGAAAGAGTGTCAAAGTGAGGGCAAATCTTATCTTCATGACTATAATGTTTCACAGGGAGGGAGCCACCACATTGAAGGCCCTTCTTCTTGGTCCCGCAAGATGAACCTCCTTAGGAGAGGGGACCCACAGCATTCTCTGCCTCCCCACTCTGGTGGGTTGGGTAGATATGACCGGGAAAAGCTGGTCTACCATAAATCTGCAATAAACATAGATTCCCGAATATGTCAATTTATAAGTGTCAAGAGAGGGGGGGAAAAGAAGAAGCAAATGTAACAAATAAATAAGGACCAACTTTTTGCAATAATTTTCTCTCCCTGACCACTAAGATGTTAGGGTCACAACAGATGTAATACAAAGCTCCAGTCAGAATTCCTTATACTCTGCACACTTTGAGGGAAGAAAAATTTTATAGGTGTCTCTGTACCAACCAAACATCTGATTTTTTTTCTAGTTTTATGGAACTGCCTGAAGTGTTTGGACAACAGATTAGCCAGTATTTCATTTCCAGTGTGGTGGAAGTCTCAATCAGGAAGTGAGGAGTTCATGGGATATCTTCTATCAATGAAGTGTAGGTAGTCCTCAATTTACAATCACAATTCGAACCAGAATTTTGGTCATTAAGCGGTCCAGTTGTTAAAAGAGTCTTCACATGACTGAACCCAATTTTAAGAGCATTTTTATTGCAATCATTAGTGAATCACATGGTTGCTAAGTGAATCCAGCTTCCCCGTATTGACTTGGCTTGTTAGAAGCCAGCTTGTTAGGACACAAATTGTGATTGTATGATTGCAGGCATATTATGACAGTCATAGCTTTGAGGATGGGTTATGCTTTATCTTATGGGTTATGCTTATCACTTTTCAGTGACATCATAACCTTGAACCATCATTAAACAAGTGATCATAAGCTGAGTTCTACCCATAAGTGGTTGAGTATTCACATTCATGCGCATATAATTATATTAGCAGTAGTTAAATATGGGGCCCAGAGTTTGCTAAAGGGTTGCATAAACATTTTACTAGAACTGTGGATCAACCCAAAGTAACTAATATATAAATCCCATTGACTATTCCTAGTGTGTATTTGGTTACAAACTTATATATATTTGGATAGGTATAAAATGACCTCTAAGGACTAGCTGAACTTCCCACTTTTTCAATAAAATGAAAATACTGTGTATATATGATGACAATAGGAGTTTTCTGTGACCAAAGAGCATACAGAGCAAACAAACCCCAATGAAATAAAATAACAATTATATGCCAACAGTTTAAAAATTGTATATAAAAACCTGTAAATAATTATATTAGGGTCAGTTGTTTATTATATCAGCATCCGTTGCTTATGGATGTTTACTGCTGCTCTTCAAAATTTGATGTTCTGGAAGGTGACTGAAATTATTCTGAGAGGAAAAGATAAACGTAAAAATCATCAAAGCAGACCGGGGGATGTAGTACCAAGGGAGAAATAAGAGGTTGAGAGGGTTTTTTTAAAAAAAAAAATCTGTCACCATAAAAGGAACAGTATAGCAACACCTGGAAAATAGGTTTAGAAACATCAGAGCTGTAGGAACTCTATTAAACTTTCCTTAGAGAACTGTAATTAGTTCTAAAAAGAATCTTTGTAGGGATGGCAAAAGAGGTTTAAGTGGTATTTTTCTCTTTGTTTCCTTTGAGGTCTCTAACCTCATTTTGATGTTTAGTAGCTTTTATTTTCTTAGCATGGCTGAATTCTAAAAGATGTAAGAATTATATCAAAAGGCCACATGATAAAGATTTTCTCATAATTGCCTAGGACCACGAGGCTCATGTATTTGTATGGGGAGAGAATAAGTAAAGTTGGATGAAATAGTGGTTTAGAAGAAACAAAACAGAAACAATCTAGCTCTCCACCCTGATACAGATGAGATGGCCATAACTGATCCTGATGATGGAAATCCAGCTGAGATTTCCCAGGCCACAATTCCAGTGATTCTATCAGATTTGAGGAACTATAGATAAGGTGCCCTCAAGCCACCTTCACAATCAGTTGCCCACATAAGTTCCTCTCCTCCTAAGCAGAGCAGTCTAGAACATGGGTGTCAAACTCACGGCGTCACGGCGGCGTCACATGACGTATCGGGACTTTTTTTTCCCTTCGCTAAACCAGGTGTGGGCGTGGTCAGCGCGTGATGCATCCGGCCTGCGGGCCGGGAGTTTGATAGCCCTGGTCTAGAAGATTTAAATTATTATTGCTTCCTCCAGTTAAACATATACAGTAAAAGCTGTGGCTTTGCTGAAATTAATCAGTTAGGAATTTTACAGTTTCCTAGATAAGACAACATAAGGGGGAACCCGTATAAGTTCAGAATATAATTAGCAAAAAAGAAGAATGTTTGTTTGTTTGTGGTTTTAAAGTTTTCCAGTAACTTTCCTAAAATGGGAATAAGAATAAGCTTATATAAATAAAATAAGAATAAGCTTTTCAGTAATAAACACTATATTTACATCAACCAATGTAGTTTTACTCACTCGTTTTGTACAGTAATGTAAAAATATTCCAGTCTGTAAATGAGTGAGTAGAAAATAGGTCTCTGCAGAGTCTTTAGCTGTCCCTTTGAGGAATAAAAAATGCTTCTGTCTAGGAACTGAACAGTCAACACTTGCTGTAGCGCAGAAATGACTTTCCCCTTTCACATGCACAACCCCTCTGCAACCTAGCCGAACCGCTCTGTGAGACTAATTAGTATTCTCTGAAAATGTCTAGGATATTGATCTGAGATTTGAAGACTCTATTGATGTACAGTCGTCAGTTACAGTTGAATGAAAATTACCTTTAAGGGGAATTCAGAAGGCGAAAACATACATCACAGATTTTGTGACTTCTATTGTTATGTAAAACTGGCAGCTCAGCTAAGAAATGAAATGCATATCCTTTCAAATTCTTTAAACTTTTTTATAACCCCCAGAAGATCAGAAATAATCAGGCATAGAGACTTTTTTACAGGATATACTTTGCCATTCCTTTCCTGTTTTCTTCAGACCCGTGGATATCTTGAGGATGTAATCGCCCAATAGACTTCTTTGTTTATCAAGATATATTTTGTTCCTTCTAATGTAATCTACCTTATATACCGGTAATAGTCACACAGAAACAAAATTATACATGAATTGCAATCATCATAAATTGTAATTCGTTCATCCTAAAGCCGGAGATGAGTTTATGAAGTCCCATATATTAAACCTTGATCTTTTCTCACAAGAATACCAGACATGATAAGAACTCTGTTTGGTGACACCCAAAGCTGGACAAGTTCTCCCTTCTGGATCTCATGGTGGCCAGTCATAAGTAAGAGTCTCAGCTTTCTGAACAAAATGGGACTGAGAACAGTACTGAAGAGGTGCTATGGGATTTCAAGGACCAAAGAAAGGAGGGGATATACAAATGAAATGGGGATATTAATTTTGAGTCATTTGCTTATAGCAATAGCACTTAGACTTATATACCGCTTTATAGTGCTTTACAGCCCTCTCTAAGCGGTTCACAGAGTCAGCATATTGCCCCCAACAATCTGGGTCCTCAATTTGCTTAACACGTTTAGTCAGTTGGTCCTATCACCTCAATCTCTATCTTCAGTTGTCTGTAAGGGAGTAGATGGGAGCAAACAGGCTGATGTTAAAATCAGACAAGAAGGAATATTCTTTGTTGCAGAACCTCTATCGACACTGGTGTTATCTTTGAATGGACAAGCGTCACTCTTGAAAGAGCAAGTTTCCTTCTGGACTCACAACTCCTGCTTGAGAGCAGGTAAAAGCCATAAGTAAGGCAATCTTCACCCAGTTTCAGCTAGTACACCAATTGTGACTTTGCCTCATGTAGGAGGATCTAACTATACTAATTCATGTTCTCATTACTATCTGATGGAACTACAGCAATGCCACCCTTCTCCCCTACAAGGCGAAGATTACTTGAAAAATACAGTTGTTCCAGAATGCGATGTTCCTTGGGTTGACAAGCAGCTAACTTTGGAAGCATACTTTGGGCATTATGTTGCTTATCAAGCAGGTTTCCAGTTCAAATGAAAGTCCTGATTTTGACCTATAAAGTCCTTTATGATTTGACATCTGGGTCTCTGCAGAAGCACCTACTGTGGCCTGAATTGGTTCAACTTATGAGATCACCCATTGTGAAGCACAAGGAACCAGAATGATGCCATGAGCTGATCAGAGAAGTTTCATTATTGTTAGTGACTTATTTACAAGAATCTCACCAGATTAACTGCACTCTCTTGGGAACAGTCTGATAAAGGCTCCAGGGGTTTTGGAGGGGTGGGGTTGGGTCAACTCCACCCCGCACTCTAGTTGCAAATTCCACCCCACCTGGGGAGAAACTCCTCTTGGTCCTGCAATTCTAGGATGTACAGGGAGCCAAAGTTAGGTAGTACAATTTCATAGTGGCAACACCGTGCCTTTAACCAAGATGAGGTTAACCCCTTTCTTGAAGGCTTTCTGGAAAATGCCCAAAACTATACTGGTTCAGACAATATTCCAACAACATTCACGAGCAATTCCATATTTATTTTTATCTTCACTTTTATGTTGTTTATTCGGTTTGTTTTAATTTGGAGTTCTGATTTTATAATTTAGCCATTTGAACACACAACCAACCATGACTATTTCAATGTTCTCATATTGTATAAACCGCCAAGCGTCATCAGATAGTGAGAGAATATAAATTTAATAAATCAATAAACAAAGAAATTCAATTATGGGGCTGTTGGCATAAAAAGAGCACTCTAACAGCAAAACTGAAGAAAGCTTATCAGAAGAGGCAATGAAAAGCAAAGAGAGGAAAACCGTTGTAAACTTTGGTGTTTGCATCCCACCTGAGTTGTCATTTTTCATATTCAGACCAGGTACAGATACAATACATGACATTCTGATATTTTAATGTGTCTAAGATTTAATCTGATGTCTTCTTAGAATCCAAAAGAGGATTCAAGCCACTGGAATGTTTGCAGTCAGATAAAGCTATCCTCATATCTAATTGAAGCCAAGTGATGCAAATTAGTGTTATGAATGCTGAAGAGAATGGTTCTATTCTCAGAATTTGATGACCTGGCACTAGGGATCTTCAGCTTCTTCATGTTATTCTTAATCAGCCACTGAAAATGCTGTTAGTTAAAGTGGTTAAGCAGGCCTTGAAGCAACACTTTCTCAAGAAAGTATGTCTACCAGTGTTCTGCATTTCTAAATAATACTAACATCAGCTCAAAAAACTGGGCTCCTTCCTTCCTTCCTTCCTTCCTTCCTTCCTTCCTTCCTTCCTTCCTTCCTCCCTTCCCTTCCCTTCCCTTCCCTTCCCTTCCTTCCTTCTCCTTTTTTATTTTTGAATGTGTGAAAGGAAGTAAATAGGTGTTTGCCCTCATTTTCAAATATCACTTTCAAAGTAGTCCTTCACTTATGACAGTTCATTTAGTGATTGTTCAAAATTACAACAGCCCTGAAAAAAGTGACTTCTGACCGTTTTTCACACAGCAGTTGCAGAAACCTGATGGCAGAGGTGGTATTCAGCTGGTTCGGACCGGTTCTCCCGAACCGGTAGTAACGATTAAGTGCAGTTCAGCGAACTGGCAAATGCCACCACTGGCTGGCCCCGCCCCTCCCACTCACTCCTTTTCACGCCTCGCCTGCCTAGAGTCACGCCCACGGCATAGCTGCTGCTGCTCTCTGGTTCCCTCACTTGCCTCGACCACGCCGCCCTGATCTCTACCTGAAGCTTCCTTCGCATCTCCCCAGCTACCTCCCCCACGGGCCAGCCATGCTTTCCTGCCTTTCCTACTCCCTTCCACGTGGCACGCAGCCCCGCCATGCTTGCCTGCCTTCCCCGTGGCCTTCCCAGCAGTCCCCATGGCCAGGCCCACTTGCCTGCCTTCCCTACTCCCTTCCATGCGGCCCGTGGCCCCGCCATGCTTGCCTGCCTTCCCTACTCCCTTCCACATGGCCTGCAGCCCCGCCATGCTTGCCTGCCTTCTGCGCGGCCTTCCCGGCAGTCCCCGTGGCCAGGCCCGCTTGCCTGCTTTCCCTATTCCCTTCCATGCGGCCCGTGGCCCCACCATGCTTGCCTGCCTTCCCAGCGGCCTTCCCAGCAGTCCCCATGGCCAGGTCCGCTTGCCTGCCTTCCCTACTCCCTTCCACATGGCACGCAGCACCACCATGCTTGCCTGCCTTCTTTGCGGGGAAGGGAAGCAGCTGGGCTGCCGCTGCCTTTCATTGGGCCACATGGAGTGAGACGGAGCTTCTCTAGCCATCTCTTTTCTTCCCCCTTCTCCTCTTCTCTTTGTGGGCAGAAGAGTTTTCCCCACCCACCACCGCCTAGATGCCCTCACTTTCCCCAAATTCCCTAAGCATTTCTTTGCCTACCTGATTTCCAGTTCCATCACGTTTCTCTCCATCATGTGCAGGGAAACGAAAGATTGTGTGGGGCTAAAAAAAAGTTCAATCAATCAATTCCAACTTCTCACGAAAGAAAAAGATCTCGCGAAGTTGGAATTGATTGAGTGAAATTTTTTTAGCCCCACACAAACTTTCATTTCCCTGCACACGATGGCGAGAAACGCAACGGAGCTGGACACCAGGTAGGCAAAGAAATGCTTGGGAGAAGCGAGGGCATCTGGGCGGTGTGGTGGGTGGGGAAATCTCCATGGCACAGGGCTGCAATGGCAAAATGGGCAACAGAACGGCCAGCGCAAGGTAAGGAGGAACGAAACAGCCCCATTTACAATAACCACGGAATTGTAAAACCTATACACAGAAAAGTGAGAAAAAGATTTTATTGCTTGCCAGCTCCAAACCTAGCTACCCTCCTCCTATTGACTGACTTTCTGGAAAAAAAACATCATTTAATGCTGGCTAGGTAAGCTCCAATTTCCTCCAGAGTAACTGGTAACACAATACACAATTAAGAAATGTTATTTGAAATAGGTGCTTTGTAAATTTATCTGTGCAAGTCTTCCCAGCCACTGTTTTGCAAAAGCATTCACGACAATAAATATGCATCAGAATCCAAATATAGGGTTCCAACTTTAAGTGACATTTATGGCTGCTTATTTTGTTTCTACTACTAGTAAAGAAATGAGGGAGAAATCATCATTTTTATAATTATTCCTGAAGTGGTGTGTGTGTAAAAGGCAGCACTGATCACTGATCATAACAGCATAAGAACAGGCACTAAGCACCAGATCCATAGAAGCAGGGGTTTACCACACTAGATAGAATCCAAGGGGTAGATCAGTGTCTTTCAGCTGAAAGATGTATGGACTTTAACTCCCAGAATTCTCCAGCCAGCCATCAAGGAGTTTCCACAGAAGATTGTGGAGAATAATAGAGCTAAGAATGTGTGGGAGTTCCAGATCCAGAAGGACAGGCAGGCATTAGATAATCAACCAGACACTGTAGTAGTAGACAAATTAATAGACAAAGACCAGAAGAGCTCAGGAGGCCAGACAAGCGGAGCGAGGCAAGGCGCCCCTCAACGTGAGTGATGTGTAGTTGGCCACGCCCACCCAGTTCCATGACCACCCAGTCACGCCCACCCAGTCACATGACCACCAAGCCATGCCTACCAAGCCACGCCCACAGAACCGGTAATAAAAAAAATTGAATCCCACCACTGCCTGATGGTCACATGATTAAAATTCACATGCTTGGCAACTGACTCGTATTTATGACTGTTGCACTGTCCCGGGGTCATGTGGTCACAACTGGTCAACAAATTTAATAAATAATAATAATAATAATAATAATAATCACCTTTTGCAACCTTCTGACAAGCAAAGTCAATGGGGAAACCAAATTCACTTAACAACCATGTTACTAATTTAACAACTGCAATTTGATCCAGAGGTAGAAGTTTACCTAAATTTTTATCAGAATTTTCCACAGATAGGTACTAATTTTGAATCTTACTCAGACTTTTTAGCAAAAAAAAAAAAAACCCTAGTGCAATCTTTTTTACTTTCTGGGAAGTTTCCTGATTCTAAATTGATTGCTAATGACCTGTCTGTCTGTATTGCTGTGTCGATAGAAAAGATAGCATTGCTGATGGAATACCTCAATACAATTGATATTTGTATTAAACACTGGCTGTTACATTGTTGTCTTTACAAACATCGTTATGACAGAAATGGACAAAACCATATTGGAAGCAAGAAGTAATATTCAGCAAGTATTCACAGAGTCTTGACAAATATCATTCTCAGTATTTTCATAAATTATTTCAGTATTTGACACAGGTCTTGTTCAAGGATACCCAACATAAGCTTCACTAAGCAAAGATCCTGTCTAACTAATCAACTAGAGTTTTTGGAGGGTGCTAATAAACAATGTAGGTTACAAGGGAGCCAGTGAATATCATCAACTTAGATTTTCAAAACGCCTTTGACAAAGTCCCACATCAAAGACTTCACAATAAGCTTTACAGTCATGGAATAAAAGAGCAAGCCCTCTTGTGGATAACCAACTGGGTAAAGAAAGAAAAACAAAGAATAATTGTGCACAAATTCTCTACACAAGTTACTCGTGGATTCAGGATGGATGTTGTCACTGAAGTCAAAGCAAAAGGAGCGAAAATACAGGTAGTCCTTGACTTATGAGCACAATTGAGCCCAAAATTTCTGTTGCTAAGTGAGACCTTTGTAAAGTGGGTTTTGTCCCATTTTACCACCTTTCTTGCCACAATTGTTAACTGAATCCCTGCAGTTGTTAAGTTAGTAACACGGTTGTTAAGTGAATCTGACTTCCCCATTGATTTTGCTTGTGAGAAAGTCACAAAAGGGGATCTTTGGGACCCTGCAACCGTCATAAATATGAGTCAGTTGCCAAGCGTCTGAATTTGAATCTCGTGACCATGGGAATGCTGCAATGGTCTTAAGTGTGAAGAACGGTCAACGGCTTTTTTCAGTGCCGTTGTAACTTTGAACGGTCACTAAATGAACTGTTGTAAGTCAAAGGCTACCTGTAATGGCAGGTTCAAAAAAATGCTGAGATAACTGGAAACTATGAAATATGGGCAACATGATTTTATTGATTGCATAATATCTGTGATACTGAAAATATTCAAAGCTTAGATGACTCAGAAACAATGTCTCCCAAAGACTCTCATCATATTCCATATGGATCAAATTTAGTATGTCTGAATTGTCCCAGAAGTCCGATTCCAACTTTCCTGTTATTGGAGGTACATGTAGTCCTTGACTTACAACAGTTCATTTAGTGACCGTTTGAAGTTACAAGGCATTGGAAAAAAGTGACTTATGACCGTTTTTCACCTTATGATCATTGCAACAGCCCCATGGTCACGTGATCAAAATCTTGGCAACTGGCTCAGATTTATGATGTTTGCAGTGTCCCAGGGTCATGAGATCAACTTTTCCGACCTCTGACAAGCAAAATCAATGGGGAAGTCAGATTCAATTAACACCCGTGTTACTAATTTAACAGCTGCAGTGATTCACTTTGGCAAGAACTGTGGCAAGAAAGGTTGTAAAATGGGACAAAACTCTGTTAACAACTGTCTCACTTAGCAACAGAAATTTTGGGCTCAACTGTGTTTGTGAGTCAAGCACTCCCCATAGGTATTCATGGAGACAGAGCCTTTCCTGTAATGGCACCCCAGCCTTTTAATTTTCTCTGCACTAAATTGTGTTTAGCAGCAAAGTTTTTTTTCTCCCTTTTAGTTCTGAGGAGGGGGGGGTTGTTCTCCATTGTTTTTCTTGGCTTCTAGCCTTCTGCTTTTAACTGAGATTTTATTTACTGTAATTATTTTTCATTTTCACTCATTGTTTTTGCTTTCATACTGCATTCTGCTCTAATCATTTACTCTAAAAAGCCAAATATGAAACATTTAAAGGAATGGATTAAAGTGTAACAAAACATCGAGAACAGAGCTGGACACATTTTCATATACCTGGGCAATTTAAAAAAATAAAATCAGCTTCTTTTTTTGTTTATCCACCAGCTGTATGCTGCTGAATGTTTTCCTTTCAGTTCTGTTCTGTGAAGGGATAAATGCCTACATTCTCCACACATTTCCTTACTGATTACTGTAAAAGATTGAGATCATTCTTCCCCTCCTCTTTTTCTCTCTTACACACACACGTTCTTTTGTTAACTGCACTGTTTATATATCGGAACAATAGAAAGTTAATATAGTGAGTTTGTTTAACAGGAAATATCCTTTTTTTTTTTTTAATGAAGAAAGCTGAAATTTCTCCAGCTCCTTTAGCTTTTCCGATGATTCTGCAGAAAAGGCCTGTAATTTTGTACCCCAGTCCTGTATGTATCTCTTTAAAATACAGATGGGAATGGGATACTCTCAGGAAAGTGGGTATAGCATTTTAATATTGTACTGGATTTAATTTTAATTGTCTTGATTTTGTTGTTTTTGTATTAAACAAATATATATAGCTGCCCACTCACACAGTGACACTTGACCTTTTATGAATTAATTACAGGTAGTCCTTGACTTATGACAGTTCATTTAGTGACCGTTTCAAGTTACAACGGCATTGAAAAAAGTGACATATAACCGTTTTTTATACTTACAACCATTGCAGCATCCCCATAGTCATGTGATCAAAATTCGGATGCTCGGCAAATGACTCATATTTATAACGGTTGCAGTTTCCCGGGATCATGTGATCATCTTTTGTGACCTTTTGTTAAGCAAAGTCAAATGAGGAAGTCAGATTCACTTGACCTTGGGACACAGCAATGTGTCATAAATATGAACCAGTTGCCAAGCATCTGAATTTTGATCACATGATCATGAGGATACTGGAAAGGTCATAACTGTGACAAACGGTCATAAGTCACATTTTTCAGTGCCGTTGTAACTTTGAACTGTGACTAAACTGTTGTAAGTCGAGGACAATCTGTATGATGTTCAAAAAAGTTGTTTTGGTTTATAAACTGCAATCTGTGGATTAGCAGTAATATGTGAACCAGGGCATTCTGTTTTCTTTAGGAAATCATGATTAAAATAAGCTACCATGTGGTATGACATAAGAGCCATGGTGCAATATTATTTTAGTAATTTATTGACATATTTACTTATTTCTCCCCAGGATCCAAACTTCAGAGTTCCAATCTTACTGAGAAACATAGGAAGGAATCACTCAGCTAAAAATATCATTGAAAAAAACTGCAGAGAATGTGATGTGATACTCACATGCATGGCTGGGTTGGACCAAGACATTGTCCTGCTTCAGAAACAAAGAAAAAAGTAAATAAACAAACTTCTCCACAAATCTATTTTGTCTCCCTAAGATCGTTAAACCTTCTGGAAATGAGCCCCTTCTTTTAAATATTGGCAGATATATTGTTGTGGACTGCCTGCTTTAAGGAAAATATCTCAATTGATAAATCCTAGCTGCACCATTTGTTTTCAAGGTCCCTGCAACATTATCAATATTTGGCACTTTTACATCCCTTGATCCTATACAGAACAGAAGAGTGCTGTAATACTATATTGGCTACTTCTAAGAAGATTCCCCAGTCACCCCAGTAAGCTTAGAACTGCATTTAAATTAAAATACTAGAGGGTTTTTTTTATTATTTTTGCTTGTCTTGGTCATTTTTGTTCCATATTGAACACTAATGAGAAAAGAAAGGCTGAAACACACATATTTCCTATGATTATTCTGGATGAAGATCATTAGCCTCAGTTTATTGCCTAAAATGAAAGTAAATCCATTCAATGAAATTTGTTGAACTTACTTCAGCAATGAAATAATCTCCACTACATGAGACTCTAGGATAAATTGCATGGAATGCATACACATGGGCCTGCAACTTCTGCAAAACATCCATCATAGCAGGGGTGTCAAACTGGCGGCCCGCAGGCCGGATGCGTCACGCACAGGCCACGCCCACCCTGGCTCCGCAAAGGCAAAAACGCCACGAAACGTCAAGATACGTCACATGACGCAATCAAATTTGACACCCGTGCACCATGGTGTCCTAACACAAGCTTTTGTGCTGTGATGTCACACAAGGCACATTTTGTCACTTACCCCAAATGGATGGCTCTTTCTGAAAATGTTTAAAATGCTTATAAAAGGTTTCATAATTTTTTCTGCTTTGAAGAGCTTTAGGAAATGCTTGGCGATGTTTGCATTATTGATGGCTGGTGGCTTTCAGGAATATGCAGTTTTTATTTCATTTCATTTCATTTCCTTTTATATTTTATTTTATTTATCTTATTTTATTATTGTTACTCAACTCCAGCTTCTGACAGTTTCTGATGATATCTTATTGTATTATTATGTTGTTTTGTTTGTTGAGGTAATTGAGACTTGAGGTAATTGTAAACCAGCTAGGGCTGGTCTGACTGAAGCAGTACAGAAGTTAAAATATGTACATTTAAAATTTACACACAGTCTTCAACTTATGATTCTTCACTTAATGATGGTTCAAAGCTACAACAGCCTGTACTCATCCTTATGACCATCTCACCATCCCTGTATCACATGATCAGAATTCGGGCTCTTGGCAACCAGCTTGCATTTATGACCAGTTGCAGAGTCCTATGGTTCACATGATCATGATTTGAAACCTTTTTTGGCTGATTTCTAGCAAAAAAACCCAGCCATTGGGGAAGATAATTTGCTTAATGGCCATGTGATTTGCTTAACCACTGCATGTTTCAAATAATGATCACAATGATTTGCTTAATGACCATAATAAAAATTGTCATAACATTGGGTAACTTATGACTGCAATGATTTACAATGGAAATTGCAGTCCCAATTGTGATTGTATATCTAGCACTCTGCACTCTGCACTCTGCACTCTGCACTCTTTCTAGAGCAGTGGTTCTCAACCTTTCTAATGCCGCGCCCCCCCCGTGGTGAAATGCTCCTGGTCCGGCCGTGCCTGCGCGTCGCTGGATAGCCGGTAGCGACACAAGCGGGAGACTTCGCCTACCCGCCCGGACGCCGCCATTTGGGTCCTTTTACCCTCTGCGAATGCCCAAAGCGTTCTGCGCATGCGCAGAGGGTAAAAGAACCCAAATGGCGGCGTCCGGGCGGGTGGGCGAAGTCTCCCGTTTCTGTAGCTACCGGCTGTCCGTCAACCCGCAGGCACGGCCGAACAGGGAGCATTTCACCCCTGCAAGTGACGGTGGCACCAAGTTGGCGGGCTAACGCGCGCGGTGACCCCTGTGAAATGGTCGTTCGACCCCCAAAGGGGTCGCGACCCACAGGTTGAGAACCGCTGTTCTAGAGTCTCAATATCTTTCTTGTATCGTGGTGACCAGAACTGGATGCAGTATTCCAACCAATCCATTTACTTTGTATACCTTGAAAATAACACATAAGAGCTATTCTGAGTTAAGTCATTCCATTTCTCATGTAGTCCTTTCATCTCTCCAGTGTAATAGGGTTTCTGGAGTGATTTCCAAAACACTCTAAAAAGTTAGTTTAGGACATGCTGTGTCCCAAAGTAATGGAAGCTCATCCTTGCATTATGCTTTCAAAGGAACATTTGGCTGTTTTGTAGATTTTCACCACAAAGAGGGGGGGAAAAGAGAGAGAAACATTTGTTTCCCCAAAATTGGTATCTGCAGGAAAGCACAACCAGTAAAGATAAACAGGAACACCCCGCACACCTGACATCAATGAGGAATCCTGGCTCCAAGAACTACACAATTAGCTGACAATTTTTATGGGATGACAGCTGCATGACTCACTTATATATGGAAGGGTTGGCGGTTTTGTTTTTGTATTAGGTGGGTATTTTGCCTGCCTTAGCACTAAGAGGACTGTGTAAATAGGAAGTGATGCGGGAAATCAATTCAGAGCGAACAGTCTTTTTATTATTATTTTTTTCCTCAAGGATCAAACAGGAAGAGATAGGAAACCCAGAAAGATACTTGACAGATATTTAGCTCAGTGAGAAAAAAAGGAAGTCAGCATGTTGAAGTGCCCGGGTGGTTATTTTTGAGTTGTTGAACGGAAATGGGATGCTGTGTAGAAAGGATATGGATTGGATGCCTGGGGTGGCATAGCAATGCAAAGGAACAGCAGGGCCTGAGCAAAGTGAAGACCATCTGTGGACCTGAACAGGCAAGGAGGAACTTGTAGGTCAAGAGGGAGAAAAAGAAGAAATACAATGCTCGTTGAAGCACTGCCCTCAAGTATTTATTGATAAATGATATCCAATTGAACCCATTTTGCCATGAAATGTCGCCATGTCTAGAATCTTCCATTTTACCTCCTCTGGGCTTTCCATAGCTTTCCAATTTCCACCATTCCCAAATAACTCTCAGTATGCATGGCAAATGAAGACTATTCTTTCTGTTCCTCTAAAGCAGAGGTGTCCAAACCTGGCAACCTTAAGACTTGTGGACTTCAACTTCCATGCTGGCTGGGGAATTCGGGGAGTTGAAGTCCAGGAGGGGGTGCTTTCTAAAGAATTGTTATATTTCTCTAAAACGTGAGCTTCTCTGCAGGCCTGCCTAATATGCCCTTTTACATGTGAGGGTGATGTTTGATTGACTAGATAAAGAACAGGTAGTGCTCAACTTACAACCATTTGTTTAGTAACCATTCAAAGTTACAACAGTACTGAAAAAAGTGACTTATGACCAGTCCTTGAGCCTTACAACAGTTGCAACAGCCTGATGGTCATGTGATCAAACTTCGGGCACTTGACAACCAGCATGTATTTAAAACAGTTGTAATGTCCCAGAGTCATGTGATCACCATTTCTGAGCTTCCCAGATGGCTTCTGACAATCAAAGTTAATGGGGGAAGCTGGATTCATGTAACAACCATGACAAAAGAGGTCATAAAATTAGACACGACTCACTTAACAACCACCTTGATCGGCAACATGAAATTCTGGTCCCAATTATTGTTGTAAGTCAAGAACTACTTGCATGCAATGGCAGTCTCAGTCTGGCAATGGAAAATAGAAGGAGTTTAGATCTAATACCAGGATTTCAGTACACACATACTGCAGACCATGCTGGGAAGATGCTGGCTACAACTTTCTGTATTCATTGCATGTGATTTGATTTCCCTAAGAGAACTACCCTACTTACAAAATTGTGAGAAATGGTAAAGAGAAATTGAAAACACCAACTTCTTCTGTATTCATTTATCCTCCAACCAATGCAAAGAAGGTTACCTTCTTCTAATTCCCATCCCTGTGGGATTGTCACTTAATAGGCAAGTGGAGGTGGGTATTTTTGGTAGCCATCCCCATTCTTGGGAACTTCCTCCCAATGGGAATTCTCATCCTTTTTGCTTTAAAGTAAACCTTTAAGACCTACCTGTTCCATTTTGCAGAGGGTAAGGGAGATCTTTAACTGGAAGATGTGGTTGCTGGCATGTGGTATTTATATTTGCTGGTGCTTTCTGAACTTTTTTTTTATATTTTTATGTACATATGGGGTTCCCTGATGTTATTTCATATGTTAATATTATTAGTCAGCTAGATTCTGCAGGAATGGGCAGCATACACATAAATAAAAGTTTCTGCAAACCCAAAATGTATCTTCTGTCCAAGAAGAAGGATCGCACTTTTCCTGTTAATCATTCACTGCTCTGGTTTAGCTTCTGCTGGAAAGTAACTAATTCTGATGAACAGACCTCTTGGCAGCGTAAAAGCTTCAGGTAATCACAATAGAAAAATGGAATAGAATAATCTGCCACAAGTTTCAGTCCTTCCCGGATCACTCTTCATCTTTGATTCCTTCAGTAAGCACTTCCTATGAACATGACTCTGTGATTTCATGACATGATCCCTGATTGACAGGAAATACTCTAAGGAAGAACAAAAGTAGCACCCCCAAAAATGTAGCACCCAAAAAATGTAGAACAAAGGTAGCACCCAACTTCCCAAAGTTTGAAAACAGAAGTAGCAATGTTATTCAAGGGGTAGCCTTTCCCAAATATATTTAGAATACTGCATTTGGTATGATTCCAGGTCAATGTTTAAAAACATGACATAGCAAGATATCATTTAAAACATTTTTCCCAAGGAAACTAGAGTCATTCTAGACCAGATTGACAGCCCATATATCCAATAAACAAACAAACAAAATAGAATTTTGTTATGGAGTTTGAGAGTATCATAGGTTGTACCAGGTGCATTTTTTTTATTTCGTTCTTCAACATCAGTGGTGGGTTGCTGCCGGTTCGGACCGGTTCTCCTGTACTGGTGGTGGAAATTTGCACCCGCTCGCCGAACCGGCAGTGATGGCCGGCTGTCCACGCCCCCAAACTGGTTCTCTGGTCGCTGCGGCCCTGCAAAGAACGCTCTGTGCATGCGCAAAGGCTTCTGCGCATGCGCAGAGGGTCATTTCCATGAAACGCGCACTTCCATCGCAATGCGAACCGGTAGGGAAGGTAAGTGGAACCCACCCCTGTTCAACATAAACAATTCTTTGAACTGAGGGGTCCTTGGTGCTCTCTGAGCATGCTTGTTTTCTTGCAGATGTTTCATTACCCAAAGTAGGTAACCTGATGAGTGCTAGTGATGATGCTAGTGATAATTCTTTGAATGTTTTCTGTTTTAGAGCCCTTGCAAAAGCTACTATTTGAAATCCATAATAACGCCTTGTGAATGCTCCTAATTTGAACGCACCAGTTTTCTAGTCATTCAAAGAAAGGAGAGGAAAGTGTGGAGGGTAATCAATGTAAATTAAAAGAAGGATTCAGTTTAAGCCTCCCAGGCCAAAACAAAAGCACTGATACCATTATGGCAAAGATGTGAATAGATGTGACCCCCATCCTCAGGCTGCAAAAAAGGAGACAGTGACTCACTGATGTTTAAGTCTCTGTTTAAAAAACAGTTTCTCCAGAGGTTTACCAGGAATCAGCTGCCTCCTCCTCGCCACCATTTTCCCCTCCTGTAGTTCTAAGTGTTCTCCAACTAAAATAACATTGCTTTGATAAGATTTCAACAATCGGACAATACTATATGTGTATAGGAAAAACCGTTTTTCCCCGAAGGCATAGGCCTGAAAACTATTCTTAGGAATAGGCAAGAGACAATTCAGTGCATAAACAATTCAGGCACTTGTTGAATGAAAAGAAATGGCCAAGGTTTCCAAACCAAATTTTTCCACCTGGAATCCCTATAGTTAGAAAATAAAAACATACCTGGCACCAGCACAGAGAATCAAAGCCGCAATGTTGTAAACTTTTTCTAGGTTGTGGATTCAAGTTGAGGGTGGGGTATTTAGATTTCTTTTTCCTTTGACATCTACAAAAATAGATATCAGAAAAACAAACTGAAGATATAAAAGCAAATTTTTGATTTAAACAGCCTCACATTACTGTTAATATGTAAAAAGGAGTCTTCATACATATGGCTACAATGCTTAGCTCTGTAAGCAGAAATTGTTACGTCACATTGTTTTAGCCTATTCTGATTGTGTGTTCTGAATATTTATAGAGAGAGAGGGAGGAGGTATAATACTGCAAAATAGCATTCATATCATTCTGATTTTGAAAAATGCTTTGGGGTCCTGCAAAGATCTCAGTGGAACTCCAGAGGTTTGGTAGCCGTGTCCTAAGGTTCTTAAGAAAGTCTACTTGCCAAAAGTATTGCACACCCATTCTCAAGTGTCCAGTATGAATGAATAAACTTCTTTAGTCACCATGTTTCCTAGAAAGTGAGGAAAGAGTCCAACTCATTTTTGGAATCACAGTTGTAAATGAAATTTAGAATCTGTATACATTGGTTAAGACTCCATTTTATGCAACCAGAAATGATCTTAGATTATTGATTATTGGATTATTATTGAGAAGCGTGGTGACCTAGTGGTGAAGATGCTCGCCTCCCACTCAAAAGGTTGAGAGTTCAATCCTACGTAGCGGAAGTTGTTTCTCTCCTAGGGCACAAAGAAAAAATATCTGCTGTGAACTCCGCATGGCATCAGGAAGGGCATCTGGCCAGTAAATGCTCCGCTCCATCCAGTCTCCCTGACTCTACCCTGAATTAACGGATTACAGAGTTGTAAAATGATCTTAGATTACAGAGTCCACAAATTATATTTCCTTCATTTAATGAACTGTGATTCTCAGAAAGGTTGAGTTGCTGTTGATGATGAAGATCTGGGGAATGTTTTTTTGTAAATTATTTTTTATGCTGTCATTTACCATAGAATGGCCTATTATATACCTAATAATCATAAAATGTGATTAAATATAAGGTGAGCAGCCAGCTGAAGGAGGAAGAGGAGCAGGGAGGAGACTTCTTCAACCATTATGCTGCAGTAGAAGGTCAGTTTGGGGTTGTTGAGTTTTAGTGCCAAGGTTCACTTTTGAAGTGAGCGTTCAACTTGTTTTAAATGCTTATTACCGCTATTTTTAGCTACTTTTAAAAATGTCTCTAATGTTATAATTGGTTGTGGAAATGTTTTTATTCTGAAACATACCTAGGGAATTCACTTTTCAGGTGATACCTCTTCAGCCTATACCGCAAGAGCAGGGCGGAGAAAAATGGAGAAAAAAATTCATACTGACATGGAACATATTGATCCAGATAAAGATTGTATTAGATGGGGAAGAGGTACAGTATTCCAGAACATATCCCCCACTCCAAAAAAATATAGAGAGAAAGGTTGATTTGAATTATTATTTTTTTTTGCAGATTTTGTTTTTATTTTCAGAAGCTGCAAAAAATTGGAAAGAAAGACTGGGGGGGGGAGACAAACAAAAGGAAATCCACCTTGTGGAAAACCTTATCCTGACTCCAAAATTTCATCTCTCTTTTTCTTCCCTTGTTGCATTCTTGAAGGTGAAATCAAGCCAAATGTCCACCTCTCGCCCCTTCCTCCACACCCTCCCCATTTCTTACAAAACAATTTCCAGTGAGTGTACAGCTAAGCATAGCCAGCCAGTCAGTATGCAATTGTTGAACAGATAACAGTAATAAATGTCCCTGCAAATTTATAGCTGCCCATTGTGTTGCACTGAATGGCTCGTAGGTTACATTAACCAAGTTCCCTCTGATAGCTTTCTTCATCAGACTGTAATGCAACATGAGCAAGGGGCGAAGCTTATCAGACTGATATGTGACACATGCTGTGTCAAGCGCTCCAAAAGCTGTCATTTTTCTACCTTCCTGGGTCTCCATCAGGCAAGTTTAATCAACATAAATTGAGTTCTTCTTCAGCGGCAAAGGGTGCTTTTTAGGTTAGGTAAACAGTGTGCTCACATGCATGACAACAGTTGTAGACAAAGGGTATCCATAGGACTTTTAGTTTAGCATGGCTTCACATGAGTTACAGTAAGATGTTGCTGGATCAGCACATTTTGATCTAGTTAGTACAAACAAGGCCTAGGCCAGAGGTCTTCAAACTTGGCAACTTTAAGACTTGTGGACTTCAACTCTCAGAATTCTCCAGCCAGCTGGCTGGAGAATTCTGGGAGTTGAAGTCCACAAGTCTTAAAGTTGCCAAGTTTGGGGACCCCTGGCCTAGGCAAAGGAAAATTGTGCTTTGGCTCTCGTTCCATCTACTGCAGGGAAACGATTACATGACTGAATCTTTTCCTGGGAAAATGTAGATATAAAAGAATAACAGAATAATAGAGTTGGAAGGGACCTTGGTGGTCTTCTAGTCCAACCCCCTGCTTGGGCAGGAAAGCCTATACCATTTCAGACAAATGGTTGTCCAATCTCTTCTGAAAAACTTCCAGCGATGGAGCATTCACAACTTCTGGAGGCAAGTGGATCCACTGATTAATTGTTCTAATTGTCAGGAAATTTATCCTTAGTTCTAGGTTGCTACTCTCCTTGATTAGTTTCCATCCATTGCTTCTTGTCCTGCCTTCAGGTGGTTTGGAGAATAGCTTGACTCTCTCTTCTTTGTGGCAAACCCTGAGATACTGGAACACTGCTATCATGTCACCTCTAGTCCTTCTTTTCATTAAACTAGACATACCCAGTTCCAGCAACCGTTCTTTATATGTTTTAGCCTCCAGTCCCTTAATCATCTTTGTTGTTCTTCTCTGTACTCTTTCTAGAGTCTCAACATATACACATGAATATACATACACACCTCTATAAAGCAACATGACATGTTAAATAACTGAGAATACTTCTCTGTTAACTTTCATTTGCTGTATAAAGACATTTGCTTTCTTTTTAATAAAAACATTCAATTATACCATCTTTCCCCTCGCCATCCAAATGACAGACTTGAGGAAAATCTGTGTTCTGCTGCTCCTATTGACCTTAACAAAGGGATGGGCATGAGACCATAATAAAGCTCCACTAAAATTAATCCAAGGTGGATTTCCCCCATCTACTTCCTTCATCTGGAGCTTTGTGTTCTCTTACACATCATTCATAATCGCTAGTCTTTGGACTCTAATCATAAAACAAGCAGATTAGAACAATAAATATCAGATTAAGAACTTTAAAAGGATAACATTAACAATATATAATCTTAGTCTTTAACATTTACAGAAATTCCAGTGAAATGGTCATCTGGAAGTTCCTCATTGTACTCTACAGTGTGTTCTGTTTTGTTGCTGCTGATGTGGAACCTTCAGAGCTACTTTAGATTGAATGCGGAAGTTGCAAGCAACACTAATATTTCATGCTACTAATCTTGTTCGTCATTAGAATGTACAAGACAACTATAAAAAATCAGATCTGCAACAAGATCCCAATAGGAAGAAATGTGGCTCAAGAATTCCAACCACCTCTTTCAGCAAGGCCATTCATTCCCCCTCTACCAATTCAAAATTCTCAATGTTTCTTTTTCCAAGTTGCAGTCAATATTCTTTGGCTGCTGCCCAATATTCTTCATTCGACATTATTGCTATTGTTATTGGTTCCTTGAAAAAGAAAAAGTATACAGGTAGTTCTCAATTTACAGCAGTTCATTTAGTCACCAAAGTTACAACGGGACTGAAAAAAGTGACTTATGACCATTTTCAGACTTACGACCATTGCAGCATCCCTGTAGTCATGTGATCAAAATTCGGATGCTTGATAACTGACTCATATTTATGACGGTTGCAGTGTTCCGGGGTCATGTGATCAGCTTTTGCAAACTTCTGAAAAGCAAAGTCAATGGGGAAAACAGATTCACTTAACAACCGTGTTATTAACTTTGTAATGATTCACTGAACAACTACGGCAAGAAAGGTTGTAAAATGGGGCAAAACTCACTTAACGAATGTTTCACTTAGCAACAGAAATTTTGGGCTCAGTTGTGGTCTCAGTAAGTCGAGGACTATCTTATAGCACCACAAATATTAAGATCTCTCAGCCTTACCAATACCTCCTTGCTTCTCAGGTTTTGCTATTTTGAGTTTGCTGTTAGACAGAATTGCATTAAAGGAATTCTACAACAATTCATGCAATTACTAGCTGGGGAAGGTAAAGAATATATATTTCGGAAACAAAAACAGTGATAATATGGAGTAAAGGAAAGAATAAAGAATGCACGTTTTTCCAATTCTACTGTGACAGTGTAATATCTAAAGTTATTTTAAATCACAACCAAATGGGTTGATTGTACCCATGTTTTTTGATGTGCTACTGATTTGTTGCCTTGGCCTAAAGGAAGCATTTTACATTAAAACATACATATATAATTTCTCCATCCTATGGCTGCAATGGGACTTTAAATTACCCAGTACTTAAACATAGCCGATGTATGTCTGGTAGAAAGAATCACTCTGATCTATGTAAGTAGCAACACCTGTATATGTACCAGAATATTAAAATGGAAGTGGCTGGATTTCCAGCTGTGTAAACAAGTATAATCTGATCTGATTGGCATGAGAGACTTTTTTTCCCTTCCCACAATCTTCAATTATAACCTCGGAATAATTCTCCATGATCTCTCATCCCAAACCATATGGTTAATTTCCATGGTCACAATAGAATATGTAACTGATTCTTTGCCAAACACTACCCATTGGAGAACCAAAACTTCTATCGATATCATCTCTCTGTTTCGGTGAATATATAATTCCACCAATCAACTGAGTCTGGAAAAAAAATCCACAGCCTTAGTCTATTTATTATTTATGTATTTTCTGCCTTTATTATTTTTACAAATAACTGAAGGCGATGAACATATCCAACACATCTTCCTCTTCCTATTTTCCCCACAACAATAACCCTGTGAGGTTGTTGGACTGAGACAGAGTGACTGGGTCACCCAGCTGGCTTTCATAGCTAAGGCAGGACTTAAACTCATGGTCACCTACTTTCTAGCCCGGTGCCTTAACCACTAGGCCGAACATGTTCTCCTCCCTATATTACCTGTATTACAGGATTACGTCCTGGCTCAATTTTCTGCCTATCACCCTAACAGTGCTCTACCTGTGGAAGAAAGTTGCTTTTAACAAGATTTAACTCATTATTTGTCAATTTGGACTGCTTTAAGCCTGAAATTCTTTGTGTACTGCTCCAACTGGCAAAGTGAATCCTCTCTCTTTTGCAATAGCTTATTTTAATTGTTTTGTTTCAAGATTTTCTGTTATATTTTCAGGTATTATTTGCATATATATTTTTTGCTGCTTATTGTTTAATGTTGCAAATCAGAGCCACCACGCTTCATACCTTACAATTCCCATATTCCTGGGGCTTAAAAGAATGGTAACCCACTGTAATTAGAAGGTAGATCTGTGGGTGCTGGTTTAAAACAACAAACAACATAAATAATCTTGTTGATGACCAGGGCTGTTAAACTAACACTCCTGGAAAACGTTGGATGACTTAGGTTCTTTCTAATATTGATCACTTTGAACTTTTAAAGAAAGTCACAGAACAAATAAGCAAACTAGTAAATATATAACTAAAGAGATAACCAGCAGGACCAATCTGGGAACATTCCCAAAGCAGGGACTATCCTCAAAGGAAGGCTATTATCCAAATCCACAGCATGAAAGAAAAATTTAAACTTCACATGGTTAAACTACAGCATGGAAGAATGGGTTAATCATAATATTTAATGGGTTAAACATATTTCTTCACTTCCCTAAAAGACTCTCCCCCCCTCATCCCCACAGACTCACAACTAATAGCTTTAGGGAGAAGAACAAATTTCCGTTGGTTCAAATGAAGATTGCAGTTAGAGAATGAAAAAAGCACGTAATCACCCTTCAGATAATGTTGAATTTATAAATAAACTTCAGCCCCCAGCATCCCTTACCATTAGCCAAGCTGACAGGAACTACTGGGAGTTGTAATTCAGCAACTTTGTATGGCTTTTCTCATTTTAAAATAGGACTCAGCTCTATTTCTCAGTTATTAATTCAAAGGCACGCATGCATGCATGGTCTAAGCAACCCTACAATGAATTCAGCAACAAAAAAATTACATAGGTGTATTAGAGCTACCAATTTGGGCTTCAGAAATCTGGGTAACCACCAGGTGGCAAGAAAAACATACACAAAACATACTTTTTTACCATCTAGTGCCGGGGTGGGGAACCTTGGCCCGTTTCTGACTTGTGGACTTCAACTCCCAGAATTCCTGGGTCAGCTCCCAGGAATTCTGGGAGTTGAAATCCACAAGTCATAAAAGGTCCATGGTTCCCCGCCCCTGATCTAGTGGATATCTGATTTCAACCCAGGTAGGGAAGAAGTGGCACATTTTTATCCTTCATATTAATACAGAACCTGGCACAAAATTTGATACCTTAAGTATCTTAGCTTTGCTTTAAAAAAATTAGACTCTAGTCCTCGTGGCTGAAGAGAGATTTAAACCTATGTGCTGAAACAAGTTAATTACTGCAGCCCACAACAGGGCTCAGCAGGGAAATTCCCTGCTGCTGGAAGAACTAAAGAGGTGTTGTCTATGTATGTTTGTGTAAAAGGAGCTGGAAAGATATGAGAATGAATTATAGCTCTTCATTTCAGGGTAGAAATTGTAGCTGTCTGCAAATCAGAACATTAGACAAGATTTTAAAGACAAAACATGACCCTACAGTTAAGAAAAACAAACAAACCACTATCTATATGTTTGTAAGATGTGCTATACATCCTTAAACTGTATGGGTGATTTGAAGTGTTATCTGATCATTACAATCTATTCCATCCATTAGCAACGTCTCATCCAATCTGAAAGTCAGATCAGTCTTTTGAGAAGAAAAATCAGGAAGGTCACCCGTTTGTTTTCAATAACAGCACAATCAATATTATGCTTGGAAACTCCTTCTCCTATTAAATGCCCTTAAATGGAGTAGAAATATGATAAATACATTATTTTATCATTATTGAGCGTGATTATTAAAATAGTCATAAAGAAATACTTCAGTGAATGTTTTTTCATCTTTCCCGCCTTCTCCTACTATGCATTTTGATCTTCTGGGCTCGTAACAATACTTGTGATTTATTTTACCCATCCCTTGGGTGATTATGATTGTGTGATTATATTGTTCATTATATCCCAGCCTGTAAGTATTTTATTGTTTACCATGTATGCTATTGTTACCTGCTTTAACAACATGAAAAGTAGTCAACAGCCAAGAACAGGTAATGTAAATATATTATAGGGTAGAGCATGTACGGATTTGCACTGCTAGAAACAAAATGTTGGACTAATCAATATTTATTAGATCATCTCCAAGTTACTATTTTCTGTTGTGCATAACTCAAAACATGAACAGAGAAAATTGGTAAATAGGTGATAAAAGACAGAAATAAAAGGAACGAAAGAGATTAAACTTACAGTGAAAAAGCATGAACTTATGTTGCAGATTTATACCTTTTATAAATATGTTAATCATAAGTTATATGGAATGTATTAATATGCAGATCCATATTATATGGATCAGATGCAGATCCATATTATATGGATCAGCATATTAACATGCTGATCTATACTAGCACAACATAAGAAGAAATGAACAGATGATGAATAATGGGATTTATTGACAGATTTATACAATTTTTACAATTAGTTCCACCACTTCAATGCAAAATAGACTCAAGGATTACCAACTGACCATTATTAATAATGCAGAAAATAATGGTTCATTATAGAAATACATTTTTTTAATTGTATGGAGCAGCAAGAAAATAGAATAGACAGCTTAAAAGAAGTCACCATTCTTAAGGAGACTGAAGACTAAAGTTCCCCATGAATTTGGATTCATACTAATTGGGGTTAAAACTCATAGCTCATTCCAACTCTGTGGTTATAAGTAATTGTGTGTCTCCATCCTCAGGGGAATGAGCAGTGTGATGTTGAGAATTTTGTAATTCCTACCTTCCCATAGCAACAAGGAATAAATTTTTCCTGAGTAAAAATATTAGCATTTACATTAAATTTGAAGTCCTGAAAATTCACTTATGCCAAGTTTTCATCCCAGCATCCTTCTTCCCAGCCCAGATAAAATTTGGGCAGTGGACTTATTTTCCTTGTGTACAAAATCTCAAAAATACTCAAATCAGAGAAAAAGCTATTTGGAGAGAAGTGATTTCACCAGTAGATGGTTTTGAATCCCAGCACAGAAGAGAGATTTATGACTGAAGATAGAGAACATAAATAGAGAGTATATTCCATTGACAAGTATTTGGATAAGCCCAAACAAATTGCCATTGCCCACTAACTATGGACCTAAAATTAATTATATCAAATATTGGGATCAGCAAGTCTTTTCTTTCATGAGAATATGACTATAAGCTTCTTAATACAAGAGTTAAAAGAATGTGTGGCACAAATCTGGGAAACCTCAGATGCTCAGTCAATTTTGCAACAGATATCAAAAGTCAATACATGGTTGCCATGTAAAAACTAAATTAAGCAAGGTAAAATAGGAAAAGGACTACAAAAAAATCATCAGATTTTTGCATATGTTTGGACAGCTACAGTAGCCAAATTTAGCAGTAGCAGTTAGCAATAGCAGTTAGACTTATATACCGCTTCATAGTGCTTTACAGCCCTCTCTAAGCGGTTTACAGAGTTAGCATATTGCCCCCAACAATCTGGGTCCTCATTTTACCCACCTCAGAAGGATGGAAGGCTGAGTCAACCTTGAGCCGGTGAGATTTGAACCGCCGAACTGCAGCTAGCAGTCAGCTGAAGTAGCCTGCAGTGCTGCACTCTAACCACTGCGCCACCTCGGCTCTTGATTTTACCAACTAGAGGTAACTGTTAAAAACAAATTAACTTTATTTTAAAAGTGAATGTTACCAGCTGAATTCATTGCACATTTCAGGGGTGGTGACTTAATGTTGACATGGAAGAACTGCTAGTCAATGATTTAAAATTATTTCAGATCAATAGATGAACTTTGCTTTCTTTTTCTGCTGCTTTTTCCCTCCCTTCCATTCACTTCAACTATCTTCCCTCTCCCTTCTTGCTATCTCTAACCTTATATTTCATCTGAATTATTCCCAAACTTTCTTTTCCTAAACCCATTTAGCAGGATTTACCTTCCCAAATTCTAATATTCAACTTTCAAATGTCCCTATTTTTTGTATTCCATTCTCTCCATTTTTTTTTCTAAAATAGCAATAGCAAAAGCACTTAGACTTATACACCGCTTTACAGTGCTTTTCTCTAAGCGGTTTACAGAGTCAGCATATTGCCCCCAACAATCTGGGTCTTCATTTTACCCAACTCGGAAGGATGGAAGGCGGAGTCAACCTTGAGCCTGGTGGGATTCGAACTGCCAAATTGCAGGCAGCCGGCAGACAGCAGAAATAGCCTGCTGTACTGCACTCTAACCACTTTGCCACTGTGGCTCAATCTTATATCTTATATCACCACTGTCTAAAATCTGGTGTCGTATATCACCACTCTCAGCCAGAAAAATCCAATTGACTGATATTACAATAACTCAGCCAATCATAATTATTTCCATCACATTTAATGTTTCACAATCAAAATCTTTAGATGTTCACCATATGATTTATATGGGGCATATGATTTAAACTTTGGAAATAATTATCTTGTTGGGGAGACAAGATCTTTTTAAAGTTAATGAGTATTACTATGTGTGTTTAGGATTTTGTTTAGGAATTTGTCTCGCTCATTCTGGCGAGTCCCTAAGTTCATTTCTACTGGCTCTTTAGACTTCCTACTCTAATTTTTACCAAAGAAAAGAAAATTCTAATGACCTTGTTAAATGCCACAAGCTGATTTTAATCTCATCAAGAAGTAATACATATACTTCCCTGTGCAGAGAGCAATAACAGAGGAGAAAGTATAGACTTCATAATGCTTTCTCATGCACTAACAAAGCTAGGTGGAACTCATCCCAAACAAACTTGAAGTACAGATGTAATCATACAGTTGATTGATGGTTTTAAAGGAAATAATGCTTTGCCTTCATGGCTTGGTTGTAAAAACATTATTTAGCCACAAATATTCTTAAAGCATCATAAAAAACAATCTACTTGTGTAAATCAAAGAGTAAACCTTGCAGAGCAATAACACTGATGTCTATTATCCCAAAATGATTGATTATTCGCTTATCCAAAGCTCATCTAAACGCCAATCTCCAGTGCACAGTGCAAGCAGAGCTGTTTCTATAAATAAATGGAAAATAACTTGACTTGGCTGAATTTAGTACTCAGGATGCACTTCAAAAACACATAGTGGAACTAGAAAGCATTTTATTTATATAGTAGACAAGCAGGTTCATATTTAACAATGTTTCTTTAAAAATCAATAATTCCTTGCCAAAAAAAAAAACCAGATCAAGGGGAAAAAAGTTAAGTCTCACTGAAAACCAACAGGACAATGTCAGCTATTACAACAGAATTTCCCAGCCAGGCAGACAATTAAGGCAGCCTGATTGTTTGTTTTTCTAACCTATCTGTATACCACTACAATCAAAAGTGAATCTCAGTGAATCTCACATAGAAGAATGTAAAGCAAAATTAGTTCTGCTCCAATACATCAAGAGGATCCCAAGTTGTGGAAGGTGGCTTTCAGAAATACCACTAATGCAAACCTGTTGGTCATGCTTGCATCCTTTCGGTCACTCATGTCCTGATCATCTCTTGGATGGACTACTACAATGCACTCTACATGGGGCTACCTTTAAAGACTATCTGGAAGCTGCAACTGGTATAGAATGCAGAGCAGTTCTGGGCACCCCCAGGGTTGCACATGTAACACCTCTGCTACACAAACTGCACTGGGTGCCAATGTGTTTCTGGATCCAACTCAAGGTGTTGGTTATCACTTTTAAAGCCTTTCATGGCATGAGACCAGTTACCTGAGGAACCGTCTCATCTCAGTTACATTGATCTGTCCCATCCAGAGGTGGGTTCCTCCCGATTCGGACCGGTTCGCCCAAATGGGTAACAACCAGCTGGTGACATCATGGAGCCGGTCCGGTCAGTGCCGGTCCATGGATGCCACCATCTTTTTGGGGGGGGGGGTTTGAAAAAAAAATTTGGGGAATTTTTTTTATTTTTTATTCTTCTGCGCATGTGCAGAAGCCGAGTTTCTGGCACTGCGCATGCATCGCCATCTTGTTTTTGGCTTTTTTGGGGGGGAATTTTTTTGGATTTTTTGGCACTGCACATGCGCGCAGAAGTGAACTGGCAGCAAGGTAAGTTAGAACCAACCCCTGGTCCCATCCAATCAGGCAGGGAGGGCATGCTGCAGATCCCACTGGGTAAAGAATATTAACTGGCAAGGTGTAGGAAGAGAGCTTTCTCTGCCATTGCCCCCACCTTTGGAACATCTTACCTCCACAGCTGAGGTGAGCCCGCATACTTTTGGTCTTTTAGTAGAGCATTAAGATTGACTTTGCCAATTAGCATGGGGGTCTAAGAGTGTTATGCAATGCTGGGGGTAGCTCATGGCTTCACTTTGTTAACCTTTTAGCCATAAACTTTTACTTTGATTTTTTTTATTTGTAGCTTATAAATTTTAACCTTTTTTTACTCTGTTTTTAGTTGCATTTTTATATTATAGGTAGTCCTCGACTTACAACAGTTCATTTAGTGACTGTTCAAAGTTACAATGACACTGGAAAAAAGTGATTTATGACTGTTTTTCACATGACCATTGCAGCATCCCCGAGGTCACGTGATCAAAATTCGGGCGCTTGGCAACTGGTTCATATTTATGATGGTTGCAATGTCCCGGGGTCATGTGATCACCTTTTGAAACCTTCTGACAACCAAAGTCAATGGGGAAGCCAGATTCACTTAACAACCGTGTTACTAACAACAGCAGTGATTCACTTAACAACTGTGACAAGAAAGGTCATTAAATGGGACAAAACTCACATAAGAAATCTCTCACTTAGCAGCAGAAATTTTGGGCTCAGTTGTGGTCATAAGTCAAGGACTGCCCGTATTTTAGGATGTTTGTAAATTGCTCAGAGTCACTCAGGTGAGATGGGCTATATAGAAATTTAAAAGAGACAGACAGACAGACAGACAGACAGAGACTCCACTATTATTTCTCCCTTTATATTCTTTATCATAACCAGTTATTCTCCAAATGTGTTGGATATCAAATTCCATAATCACCAGACATCACAGTCATTGATGGTGAGGCTGACAATTATGAGGGCCAACATAAATGTGTGCACCAGTTTAAAAAAGCCTGTCAGATCACAGATTTCAAGATGAACTAAAGCACCAATAACATTATCAGAGATTCCCAAAACAATAGCATTGTGAATAAATGACAGACTGTGGAGTTCACTAAACATTAATCTACATCTTGATCACTGTATTCAGAATTGTACACCAGCTACAGCAAAAGGCAGAAGGACCTCACAACAATAACTTATTCCTTCACCACAATGTGCCTGCACTGGAGCAAGTCTTGTGCTGCCCTTGAAGATGATACCAAAGCTTCAGTTAGTGCAGAATACAGCAGCTCATATAGTGACTGTCCTCACCACCATAAATATATTATAAGCCCTGCGCTGCTTCTGATGGCTTCTAATTGCAATTCAATAGGGTACTGATAGGTACCCTATTTCAATAATGGAAGAATAAAATTTCTGTGACACTGCCTATATTTTGGAATAGCCTCCCACTTGAGCATTTCTGTGTATGTTATCTAGGCTAGATTATTTCTTTGGGATTTATGGTTCTATCATTTTGTAATTTTAGGGTTTTTAAAAATTTTTCATTACTGTAAACAGCTGGAAATATTAGGATTGCAATGGGTAATTTAAAAAAAAACCAAAATTTGAGAATGATTAGGTACGTTTCTGTCTCACAAACATAAAGAAATAGAACCAATTGTCATATGTACTAAAAGAGCTCCTATAATTATGGAATTGTTTGAAACACCAATATCCCTGTGAATATATTCTATTATATTCCATTTGTTATTTACAAATCTTTTTTTTAAAAAAAAATATTACAAGTATGAAAAAATATATATTTTTAAAAGACATCACAGCAATTATTATAAGCCGCAGCAGATGTTAATCACTGGTGACTGCAGAATGTATTAATAATCAATTTTAAATATTTTGATTGCGATTTCTCTCCATTTTGCTTACTACAGCCTTTGCTTCTGGTCTCTTCAGAGGGAACCAGCAATTGTGTTGTCATGATAAATGACCTTCATAGGTACGTTTCTCCTTTTTACCTAAAAATCACAATTTGCTTCTTCCTTTAGGTCACAGAATGATTCTCCAACCCCTAGCCCCAGGTGATAGATTGATTACTTTCTCAAGGGGGAAAAATCACCAAGCATTGTCCAAAGCATAATTTTTTTAAAAATGTTCATTTTTAATCCCCAAAGCCTCACAATGTCAGATTTCTTAAATTAATTGTGGCAGTCCAATATTAAATTTCAAAATGAAGGCTTAGAGTAAACTATTGTTAAGATTATATATCTTACCTATTGTAACAGAATATAAGTAAGCATATTCCATTAAAATCCTTTTTAACCTTTTTTAAAGTGAAAAATGGAAGAAGTTAGGCACGATTAACTAAACTTTCTGGGAGCTTATAATGCAATCCTAGGCATGTTAACACAAATAAAAATCTCATTTATTCTTATGAGATTTACTCCTAGCCAAGTGTGTACTGGACTGCAACTTTTCAGTATAATTATACACATGTTTACTTGGAAGTAAATCCTCTGGTATTCAGCAGATATTGCTTTTGAAAATGTTTTAGGACTATACTTAAAAAGAAGTTCAGAAACCTCCAGAAGTTGTGGGTATGCTCCATCACTGGAAACTTTTAAGAAGAGATTGGATAACAATTTGTCTGGATTGGTACATGGTCTGATTGTTGGGCAGAAGGTTGGAATAGAAGGCCTCCCAGGTCCCTTCCAACTCTGTTATTCTATTCTTCTTCTTCTTCTTCTTTCTCATACAACAAGCTTCTTCAGCTCTGACTTTATGGTGGAGCATAGAAGGATTTACTGTATATTTCTTGCAGCCAGCTGATCATTTGCAAGGAATATAAATCTGCAAGGAACATAAATCCTTCCATGCCCCACCATCCAGTCAGAGCTGAAGAAGCTTCTTGGATGAGAAGGGCAACGC
>QLTV01003994.1:3762181-3782150 GCA_003457575.1 Thermophis baileyi | reverse complement strand
AAGGTCCCTTCCAACTCTGTTATTCTATTCTATTCTATTCTAAATCTGGTCAACCTCACCCATCTCAAGATCTTCAAAGCAGGTGGTACCAGGTGCTTCTTCGTTCCCCATGCCTGGCACACACCTTTAGCAGCTGTTCAATGTCCTATATAGTCATTTACCCCCCTCTGGCTTGCAGGACTGCTACACTCTTTGCTGGTCAGCACTATTTATTTTTTAATAATCTTGAAGTTCATCCAACAATAGCCTGGTAGGTGTATGAATTATCTTCAATCTTAGAAGCTCCCAAATTAGCATCTTTTTCCATCCTGCCCAAGTTGAGTGAAACATGTTCCCCTTGTTCCTCACCCCCACCCCACTGCTCAAAGTATTCGAACACTTCCCTTCATTTTTTCCTTCGTTTTTTAATCTTTAATCTTTAAGTTGCACTGTAAGAGCATTGCTATTTTTTTTCTATGAAGTTGAACTATCTGTTCTTCTGCAACATTTCCTTGGACCTATATAGGAATGATTGAACTCTATTGTCTTGATTACTGTAGCATTGGAGCTATGATACACCAAACAAGGAAAGAATAAGAAAAAAGAAAATGTCTCCGTTACTGTCAAAGGAGATCTGTGGGATGGGGATGCCTTCACATTCATGGGTGCAAATATCTGGAAAAAGGAAAGTAAAGGCATAAGATGGAACAATCCCTGAAAGGAAAAGGGCAGGCATTGGGTATCCAGTCATCACAGGACCCAGCTTGTCTGTAAGAATGGGAAAAACAAGAAGGGGGATGACCAATCATGTCCTACAGTGGTACAGTGGTCTGTACCACCAGTCTGTCCCTGTTGCCAGCGCACTTCAATCCAGACTGGAATTTCAGAAGTTGTCTAAGAAAACAATCAGGAACAACATGGGAGAGAAGCAGTTTAAGCTGCAATGTAGAATTATCCATAGAATCAGCTTGAGACTCTAGTTGGCTTTTCTCCACTGATTTCAATAACAGGGAAGTCACCAAATACCTATAATTGTTTTTATTTGGGGTTGGATGATATTGGCAATTATAGACCCTTTTAAAAGAATGAATGGGTCCATTTCTATAAAAATACCATAGGTGCAAAAAATCTTTGGGTAAAGATTTCTTAATATTTATTTGGAAAGACAGAGAATGAATCCAGGTACCATTGTACCTCAGAAAATCTTCCTTGAGGATACTCCAAACTTTGATATGTTCCTGATTAACTTTTTGATATAAGAAATGATGTTTCCATGAAATCTGAATGAATGCAGTAATAAAATGCTTCTGCCCACTGTAACAATATAAATCTATTATATAAAGAGCTTATTAAAGACCTTAGAATTATTATGTTTCTGGAAAATAATTATTGCCATCTTGAAATGCCAATATAGAAATATCCTAAATTAATGTCTGTGGAGAAAACTGCATAGAAGTTAGATATTAGAGGTTCATGATACACAGGCCTAGAAGATGTCAAAGAAATGATAATGCACCCAACAATGGCCCACCCACAGAATTAAATTAAAATTAAACACTTTTAATTTTAACCCATTTAAAAAGCCAAAATCTCACTACATTGTCAAGATTTCAGCCCTCTCATGAATTCTCACACAAGAATGCCTACATCTTGTGAGATCTTGTCCAAAACTACTACACTCTTATTTGAGATTTCACTAGATTGTGGGGTAAGATCAACAAAAATCTCATGAGATTCAAGGGAATATTTAAGGCACTAGATTGCACAATGTTAGCCAGACTGTGAAAATGTTGCCGTACCCTGGAATGTACAAATATTTATTATCTGGAACAGTTATTATACAACCAAGTCATCAGTTGACTCAACCAAAATATTTGGTTGACTAAGGTTGACATCTCATATCTAACCTTGGCAGGAATATGCTCCATTCAGAACAAGATTTCTTATATACAAGATTTCTTATAGCAGCAGAAAGTGTTGCCACAGGCAATAAATCAAAGGAGTGGTTAATCAGAACAAGTTCACATACACAGATCACTACAATCCTTCCCTCCCTTCATCATCATCATCATCATCATCCCACATACTCCATGCATTTTTCTTGTCTAGCTGCAACTAGACTGTTAGAACATAATTCATAATTATATTACTGTTGCATTACTGTTAAGTCAACATTATAATGGTTTATTGAAAAACAAGTAACTGCTATATTCCTTCCCATAAAGCAGTTGTTGATAATGACATCCAGAATTCCCACCCTGCTAAATATCTTGCTCAGAGACAGACAGACATCTTTCACCAGAGGAACTATTAATGGGCAAGGTGACCCACCTACCTCATGCTATTATAGGAACAACATCTGAACAAAAACAACAAAAGGAATGCAGAGAACAGGAAGATAAAAAGGGAGATGAGTATCTCACACCAGTGGGGCTACACTGAATACAGTGGACCTATTTCTGGGTCAGAATGCATAGATTCCCCACGTAACAAACAATCTTTGTGCAATCCTACACAAAATTCCATATGAGAAAATCCCACATGTCATAAACCAACATTTTTGAAATCCGTAACTGCCCTTCAGAGAACATAAGCTGTCTAAATTGCTTTTTTTTTTAAATAGTCGGCCATTTTGTCAATGGCCGACTAAAAAAAAAATCTTACTTTGACCAAGGGTCCTCCCCAGATCTAGAATCCAGCACTTTCTATGCCTTCTCATACTTGGCTTAGAATAGCTGCAGCTAATAGGAACCTGAATGCTTTTCTGCCTTAAGTGAAGAAGTGGGTCAGAGAACAACAAACAATAAACAACAGAAATTTGTCATAGTTAAACACACAACTGATTAGATTTACAGATTATACAAGCATACCCTAAATAACAATGGCTAGGCTTTATTTGCACTCTGTTAATTCCTCAAATTGTTCCAGATTAGATTAAACAGAAACATTAGGGTGGATATTAAGATGGAACCTTCTACCTTAGAAGGTTTTCATTTCTGATCACCCTTATCCTGATTTTTTTCCCCATACATCAATGCTTGCTAATGTAAAAGGAAAGGGAATTTGGGGGAGCTTCTCAGCACAGTGGGAATTAATGTCTCTATGGGGATCATCAGCACACCAAATGGCCGTCATGAAGGAACATATCTCTTCCCAATACAACATGGCTTCCATAGAGGCTCAAAAGCCCAACAGCCATCCATACTAACCAACTACCTATAGGTAATGATGCTCCATATTACAAAAACCATTTAATGGGATTTAAACTGTCTTCTAGCTCTGTTTACACATGCATATGCATGCACACACAACAGGCAGCCGTCCCCAACTGTCAACACTCAACTTGCTTTTTTCTCATTTGAATCTCCTATCATCTTAATGCAAGGTGGGTTCCCCTTTCTTTTCACAGGAGTTATGCAAGGGTAAGGAATTTCATAGGTTTAAATATATACATGCTTTACATATTTCATAAGAATTGTCTGCCTAGGAGTGTCCAGCTTTCTTAAGAGCTGCTTATCTTTATTGATTCACAGTGAAGTCTTTCTCTAAGATGCTTTCAGGACTGTTTAAAAAAAAATAGCTTCTCTCCCTCTCTCTCTCCCTCAGCCCATTCTTTGCAAGAAAAGAATATAAGATTGGTGATCATTAGCCAGTTTTTATGTTATTGACCAAGATAAGGTTTACAGCTCTGCAATAAGTCCCACAAACCCCACCCCTCCTAAGTCCTGCTAAAACAACTTTTTAACACAGGACTGCAGATACCAAAATGCAAAAGGATGATGTCATTCCAGCAAAAGATTCTGCTATTGTTCAGAAATGAAATTGGACGGATGACAAAAGAAAATGTCTGATTTGCCTCTGTTAGGCACCTTCACATGACTGGACACAGGCTTATGAGACATAGTGATTCACAATATTTTCAGTGAGTTTGTCATTGCTCCTTCCATTGCACATATGGGAACATCATTGTACATAGTCATGAAGCGAGGAGTAACAATTTAAAAAGGATTTCTGTGAAATACAATGACAGGCAGCCCAGTCTCTCTGGAGACCCTCCCTAGGTGGGCTCATCTGCCTAAAATATACATTTAGTTGAAGTCAGGCCCCATAAACCAAGAACAAGAGTTATTTCTGAGTAGTTTATTGTTGTTCACCTACAGAAAGAAATCTTGTCAGACTAAAGCAGCCATCTGCATAACTACCAATATATTCTGTGAACTGCTAGGGAGGGTCCGTCCTTGCCCTCTTCCTGCCTATCAGACATTTCAGGCTCTTCTGCTCCTTTGCCCCCTGGGAAGCAACTCCTCCCTCCTGGGTCTCCAGAGTACATTCCTCCATATCTGCACATGCTTATCTAACTCACAATGTGGTCCCTAACTGGATACCAGAAACCCACAGACAGACCATTGCAATAGGTGTCAGACTTAGGATATAATTTCAATCAAGCATGAACCAAAGCAATTTGGGATTATTTTATATTCACTTTAGATGAGACCAATACCTCTAAACTGCTTTGACTTGATTCAAAAAATCTTTGCAAAGCTCTACCTACAATTAGTCATTTGGGAGTTCTACTCCGCTGCAAATGATTAGTGCTCTCATACATGTATCCAAATGGAGTGAGAAGAGAATAAAAACTGAAAGCATTTGCTTGGATATAATAAAGGGGGTGGGGAGTATTGGACTCTTGCTCCTATTTATTATTATTTAATTTGCACCCCACTCTTCTGTTTATACCAATACTCAAAGCAGCTTTGAATGACAAATTACAGAATATAAAACAGAAAAGTAAAACTGATGCATCAAACATCAAAACCAGGAAAGTCAAACTAATTTTATTAAAATAATTAACAATTAAAGCCTTGGCAAAAAAAAACAACAACACTTTTGCCATTTTTCTATATACAAAGAGAATGAGATACTTTCAACATTTTGGTGAGTCTTCCATAGTGTGGAAGCCACAAAGAGGGCCCTGATCTTGCATTCCAGATTGCCAAACTTCTGTTAGGAGAGCCGGGGGGGGGGGGAATCTTAGAAGGGCCTGTCTTGTTGGTCTAAGAAACAAAAAAGTTCCTAGAAGACTTTTGGGGGAGCCGGGGGGGGGGAATCTTAGAAGGGCCTGTCTTGTTGGTCTAAGAAACAAAAAAGTTCCTAGCAGAAGAGACAGTCCTGCAAATGATCTAGGCCTAGCTATTCCATTTCTTGCTCCTCTGTGTTCAATTGCACTGCCTCCAAGAGAGAGCGAGAAGGTCAATTTCTTGTTTCTAATGTCTTGTCATTGTCGCTCTGGGGAGTACATGAAGCCAGGGAGCATCCGAAGGTTTAAAGACTTCAGGCTTGGCAGTAGGGCCACTATTGGAATATGAAGTTCTATGAATATTCCATATCAATCCCTAATCCATGCATAAACTGCCTTCATTATATAAATTCTCATACAAAAATACAGTTAGCGGAGGTATGAGATAATGTATGTGTCCCTTTGAGCATCCCTTGATTCACATTCAGACATGCAAAAATTTCTTCTGAATTAAAGATTTCCAATCCACTTACAACTCTGGTTAATTTAAGATTGGCTTTTCCCAGAAACAAGAGTCACAACTTAAAACCTTTAATGAAATGGGAATGTCAGCGAGAAAGATTTGCGTTTGCATAAAATTTTCATCCTGGGAAATCTTGATGCAGTTTCTCCCTCAGGTCAAGTTTACCTCAAAAGAGTATGGTAAGGATATAATTTGGAAAAAAATGCTTTATTCCGTCCCAAATCCCTTCCGATGAAGATGGGATGCAAAATGTAATAATAAATTTCAGAAAGGGAGGGGAACAACCGACAAATATAATAAAATGAAAGTATTTATCTCTTTGTCACTAGGCAGAAGCTGCTCTCCCTTAGGCAAAACTAGAGAAAGAAATTCCAGTTTGACAAATGTCCACTTGATCGATCAGGTGAGAAATGTCGAGATCAATAGGAAGCCTCTGATGTCATGAACTAGCTGATGGGATTCCAGTGGAGCTTCCACTGAAATCAATACAGTCATGATGACTTTTTGCCCACAACTCTAATGTTCCTCTCTAATGTCTGCTGGCCACTTCTACTGTAACAGTTAGAATTTGTCCATCCCAGTCTCATGTAACCGCAAACCTGTACCTTGTTGTGGGAAACACCAACTTTCCTTTGCACTCTTAACAATTCAGTTATTAGGACAACACGTAATGAGCTGAGATCGCTACATTCTGATCCCTTTCTGAAAATTATTGATTAGAATAAAGTCAAATGAATGATATATAACAAGTAGAGAGATAAAGTGGGAGATGGGACTATAAAAGCAAACCATGCCAAATTTATGTACATGTGGAATAAGTAGTCTGTAAAAAACAGAATTCACCACAATACAGTTGCCTGCAGTGGATGGTGTTTATTTATAATTATTTATCCTGGTACAAAAAAGATGTTGATTTTTATGTGCAAGTTCATTCATACAGTTGAGTAATACATGCAAGAACTGTGAACTTTCAGCTACTATCTAAATACAATAATGAGAAAGTAAGCCACATTAGAGAGGCAGTTTGATGTAGTGGTTAAGGCATCAGGAGTCTGGGACTTTAAGACCCACCTTAGAGACAAAGCCAGCTGGATGACCTTCAGCCGATCACCTTCTCTCAGCTCTAGGAAGGAAGCAATAGCAAACCACTTATGAAAAACTTGCTAAGAAAATTGTCCAGGAACTTGTCCAAGCAGTCTCCAAGAATCAGACAGGACTGAGCAGAAGAAAACAATCTATTGAGATCCATGGGATCACTTCTAGATAGAAAGGCTTTTTTACCCATCAGCAGAATGGATATCAACCTTTTTTTTTTCATTCACTGATTCCATGGAGCTAAGACAAATTTTGATCCAAGAAAATTAATGATACATTATAGTTTTGTAAAGGCGTTCTTATTTGGTTGTGTTGACCTAACAGTCAATTAATTTTATTTGTAGTTACATTCATCATTCATATGTTGCCTTTCAAATATACACCATTGTAAACTAAAGTAACCAATGTTCTCCTTGCTGAAGCTGATACACTGGGGACTTGTTAATAAGCAAATTAACCAGATGTAATTGATCAATTGATCTATCAAATACACTCCAGAGGTTAATCAATTACAAATCTTTAATGAGTTACAATTTTGTTAAATATCAACCTAGGCCAGTAAATTAACATATTAACAAAATGACACATTTATAGTTCCTTTTTTCTTTTTACATTTTTCTCTATGAACTTTATAGGTTCATTTTGTATTTTTAATCTTATTTAATCTTATTTTTCCTTAAAAGAAAGAATAAATTGGAATTTCAGATTTTCAGAGTTCATGTACTTGTGAAATACTAAGTGATATATTTAATTTCTTTCTCTCTTGGAGCTACCATTACTAATTTTATAATGCCTATTTGTCTAATTTATATAGCAAATTCATGAAAATGATTGAATATGTTACATTTTTCTTAAAGTTTTCATTTATGCTATGTAACTTACATTCTCTGACTGGGAAATTCCATGTAATTGGCTTCTAAGGCTTTTCAAATTATAAGAGTTGTTACTAATTTGAAATAAAAAATACATCTTATAATAAAAACTCCAATTTGAAAAATTAAACTCTTTTCCGGTAGTTGGAGCTTCTCAAGTAAAAAGTGAGGGCAAGAAGTTTTCCAAGTAAAAATTGGAATAATGGGCTGCATTTCCGAAAATGTATTATAGGATTATACAAAGTAGTAGTATATACAGTATGATATATTTTATCTGTGACTCATCTTTAAGTGTTTTATTTCACCCCAAACTATCATCTGATTGCAGCCCATCTATCCAAAGGATCATTGTTCAAAACAGATGGAGTGAACCAAGCACTTATCCAGTGTTTTCCTCTCCTTCACTCAGCAATGGAAATAACCAGTGATCTTATAACACTTCTCCATGAGAGCACCAGTGAAAACATCAGTGCCTCCTACAATGATCTAAGCTATGCACTCCTTTATTTCAGTACTATTTTGTACCATCAGATAACCAATACAGCTGATGCTGACAAAGTGAGTTGGAGTGAGACCTGTCTAAAGCAAGTTGGTTCTGCTGTCCATAACCATGAAGTCATATTTGAGACCGTGAGTACTAAGTCATGGGTATTATGGTCACTCTCATGACATCTGTCACATGAATGAGATTCAGCAGCTTGATGTGAAGCATCATCCAGTTATGCCTGGCTCCTCTGTCACAGATCTATGACACATGTGCACCACTTTGATTGGACTGTTTAAGATAAATAAATTGTGTCAGCCTCAGAATTTCCATGTTGCACTACTGATACAGGAGGACATCACCTCTCTGCTGAAGGTGTCACCAAAGCAATCAGAGGCAACCAGATGAAGAAGGTGCCGAAATCCTACAACTTCCATCATGTTGAAAGGTTCATCATCCAAAAGTTGTATCAAGTCTTTGGACTGCTGTACCTCTTATTCTTGACAGGGGGTTGAACCACTTTAGCAGGACCTTGCTTTGTTCGAGAGTGGGTTCTTTGCCTCCAGCCAGAATATGGACTGCATATTCTATCAGCAGTAGGAAGGAGGCCAGACTGATGCCTAAGCCGGTGCTTAAACATTTCTGAGACCAAAAAATAATCAGAATATTTCCCTCCTTGTACCTTGCAGTGGTTTTTACATGGCGTAACATTGGTGTTAAAAGTTTGAAGGGTTTGCATCTTCTTTAACCCTCAGGACTTAATATGGACATCTTCTTGGCAATGGGAGTATTTTGGTGACGTTGGGCACTAGTATCAAGCATGGATTCAAGAGTAACTCTTCATTTGGACTCTGCCCTCGGACCCCCTACATTAATCAAGGGAGGTAAGGAGATGACTAGATGAAGAGTTTGCATCTCCACCTCTTCTGCTTGTGCAGAGAAGAACCCTTTCTCCTCTTCACTCACCACAATTCTAGGTTCATTGCTGACACAGGAAGAGCAGGCTTTTCTTGTTGGGGAATTTATGCCTCTACGAAGATGTCACCCTCATAGTCCCTTGACCAACAGAACTTTGTAGGATCCAATCTGAGTCGGTCACTGGGACCAGAGATTTTGTCTCCATGGTCTCCATTGGCTCCAGCATGAGTCTGAAAGCTCGGAAGATAAAACCTCTCATCCCAGTGACTGACCCAGATGGGATTCTACAACATTATCCTGGGACACATATATTCACCTTCATACTTAACAGATTTTTGCTTGGACTTCTGCCTCCATCTCTTGCATTTGTGATTTGGGAGAGCGGACTATTTTACAGTGGAAGTAGAAAGTTGCAACTATTCAGCTGGCTCTGAACTGGTAAAGTTTGAAGAGCAAGTTTCTATTTAAAAAGGAAACAATAGTTGTATACTCTCTCTCTCTCTCTCTCTCTCTCTCTCTCTCTCTCTCTCTCTCTCTCTAAATGCTGCCACTATTGCACACATAAGACACTTAGCTAGACAAATTACATTTCCTAAATAAGCAAGGAAAATTAGGGCATGGGGGTGTGGAATGGAAAATGTACTTTCAGATTTAAAGGGGCAAAACAGAAATGCAGTGGGTGGGAGTGAGAATCCTTCTTCTCCTTAATCATCAGTCAAACCTTATTTTAAAACCAGAACACAAAGCCAAAAAGCAGCCACTGAACTGAAATGGGATGAGGGGAATGAGAAGCAGACACACCAATTCTAGCAGAAGCAAAGGTGGCATTACTAACCAGCTGCAGAAAGTCTCCTTGCAGGGCCATGTGCTGTTTCAATGGCTGTTGCTGGACGCTTAGCCCACCTCCCAGATCATCCCACCAAACCTAATGCAAAAGTAGCAGCCACACGATTAGTGGCCCAAGACATAAGATAACACTGTACTGAGATTGTCCAGAGCAACGTAGAGCATCTTAAACACCAGCACTCAAAATGGCCGTGTTTGGTTCTGAGTAAAATTCTCAAATTAGTATTTGAGAAGTATGGAACTTTAGAAGAAGGGAAAGCAGAACCTGGGGACAGAGTGAAAAGGGGGATCAGCCTAGAATCCCTACATAGCCACAAAAGAACTAAGTCCAACCCCACCTTGAGTGCTGTTGACCCTTATCTAATTGAGAAGATTCCTGTGCATAGGCTTTTAGTAATGAAGCAGTTTAATTTAACCTTTACATGTGGACCTGGTGTTTCACATCAAGAACAGGCATTCGTGCTTCTTGTTACACAGCTTCATTGTCATCTATCCAAAGGTCCTTGATACTCTGAACAGCTCTACCTTTTTTCCCTTCTTGGCCCTTCTTCTAGGAATCATTTATGAGAGTGTGATGTTCATATACAAGGTTCAGGGTTCTAAACTAAAAAATATATATCACATCTACTCACAGGGCTGTTTTTGTGGGGGAAATAGGAGGAGGGAGTTCTGGGTGTGCTACTTTGAGCTTCAGATCAATATTTATCAACCTTGGCAACTTGAAGATATGTGGACTTCAATTCCCAGAATTCCCCAGCCTGAATTCTGGGAGTTGAAGTCCACACATCTTCAAGCCGTAGAGAGTGAAAAATACTGCTCTAGATCCTAATTCTTTTTCCCTCAGAACCCCTTCCCACTTTAAAAAATTATAGAGAACCCCCAAAGTGCTTTTGTATTTATGAGCTATGCTTATCAATATTTACTGTATTAAAAATTAAAAGTGACACATTTGCTGCAACTGCTACTACTCATGATCGTTTGATGGGATTTTGTATTTATTTTTCAACATAGGCAGGCAAATAATTTTGAGTTTGCAGTCCCCATGGGTCCTCAGAACACACTTTGACAAACACTGCTCCAGATGAAAGGCAGGATAAAAAATGTAATTAAATAAATAAAGCCACTATGCCATTGTTCGAAAGCATATTAATAGACTAACATATTTGTCAGAGTTTATGCAGTGTGATTAGTATTATGAGATAAACCCAGGAGCAAAACACAGCACACAGCACACAGAGCCTTTAGATAATTAATAGTGGTTTATATACAGCTAAATATATACAAACTTATACATGGTTAAATACGTTATCATACAGCTACTGATACACGGAGAAGAGCAAATGAGAATACACAAGAGAGAACATGAGAAGTGACACACCCTCTAATGGCTTCCCTTATATAGGCAGCTTTTTACCCAGCTTCTTAAAGTGGCAGTCACCCTGCTGCCTCATTCCCATTGCATCAGCTTCCGGTTGCCTTCGCTTACAACTTCTCATCAGCTTACAGCTATTAAATCTACACACCCTGACAATATTGATGGGTTGGGCTGAGTACATATCAATGTTATTTGTTATTTCTCTCTAAAAATGGTTGCTGGCTTGTTCAGGAAGAAGGGCAACCAGGCAGTGTGATTAACACCTAAGTTCAGATGCCACACTAAGTCACAATTTGTCAATTCTTTGAACTATTAATCCATTATTTGAATAACTGTGCCAATTTTAACTACGATCTCACCATTACTAAGGTCAGATTCAGCCTGATCACATTCAGCTAGAATTTCTTTAACTATAATTTATTGAATAAATCATAATTGTGCATGATTTATATATTGTGATGGCTAGTTGACACATTGTATTAAGCCCAAACCACGAACTTGCAATTTAACTTTCTGCCAGATGTGAACCCAGCCTAAGTCTGAATCCAATCTTAAGTAAACAATTCTTTAAAGTTGATTATTTAAAAAAAAACACAGTATCATGAACAGCAATAGTGCAGAAGGAAATCTGAAGTTCACAGAATCCTTTCCTTTCCCTTCCTTTCCCTTCCTTTTTCCTTTCTCCCTTTCTCCCTTTTCCCCTTTTCCTATTCTTTCCACCAGGGTCCTTATTTTCACACTTAATTGAACTGAACCACAGCTTTGGTATCCCACACTTTTTTTTCCAGAACAAGCCTGGATGAATCCCAAATGTTGGTAAATATAAATTGTGTCCCTCTATTTATATTTTATTTATTCTGTCCAAAACATGTGATTGAGGCTGGAAGGCCAAAGTCTATTTGGATAGGTGGAATCTGCAATGGTACTTTCATGGAAAATGGTGAGTTCAGCCTAGGACATCCTTCTCTAGGCCAAGTCTTCTGAGAACTGCAGTTCCAGTTTTTCTGGAAAGATCGAAGTTAAAGGAAATTTGTTATAGTTTTTTTCTCTGATTGTGCATAATGGAACATTAGGATGCTACTTTCTTCCCTTTATGTGTGTACTGAATATACTAAATGAATACAACACCAATAATATACTTCTCTAAGATATTCAGGCATGGTTCCAGTTCACTTCTACAATATTACAAAAATGCAGGTTTTAATTTGGTTCAGTTCTGATTCTAGAAATAAATCAAAGCTACACTCTATATTCCCTGAGTTGGAGGCTAACTTCAGAATAATCTTGCATAAAATGGCATTTAACAGTTCAATCATTATTTACTCAAAAGTATTTTTACCCTAATCATCAAACAAAATACAGTAGCTCCTGGTAGTTATAGCTCAATACAAAAAGCAAACCAAAATAAGATAACCCCTGCATCCCAGCCTTTCAGCCTAAAAGACTTGGAGTTCAACAACCAGTGCTAACCAGGAAGAAGGAGAATTGAAGTCTGCAGAGGTGCCGTGTTGAGTAACGAAAGCTGTAAAAAAACAAAACACCTTTGTCTTACAATTAATTATTGGTGGGGTAGGTTTTCTTTTCTGATGTCCAAACTGTTTTTACCAGACAGAATCCAGCCAATTTTGTTGAAAATGAATCATATTAGGCACATAAACCAAAAATACCATGTTCCCATCTTTATGCAATCAAATGTTCATGCATACAATTTATGTATTAATTGTATTACAATTACGTATTAATTGTATTACGTATTATGTTCAATACTCTCCATAAAGTTTCCATGTTTCTATATTATTCGTATGTGTTGTACTGTACCTTCTTATCAAGGTGTTACTTCTTGAGGTGATCGTACTGGACAACTGTCCTGCCCAATCGGTACTAATCATAGTACTGGATTAATTTTGGCCCTTGAAAGGAGGGAGCGTGCCCCTTCAGCTCCTTTTAGCCCCTTTAAACATTTTCAGTACCATTGAACATGGTATCCTTCTGGACCAGCTACTGGGGCTTGACGAAGGGGCATTTTATTATTATTATTCCCACCATTTTTAATACTATCACTCAAAGTGGCATAAATACCTAATACTCCCACCTCCTACTTTCCCCACAACCATGTGGTTGGCTTGTGCTGAGAGAGTGACAGGCCCAAAGTCCCCCAACTGGCTTCATGCCTAAGGGAAACCTAGAACTCCCAGTCTCCTGGTTTCTAGGCCTACACCAAACTGTCTCTCATTCTCAGGTGTTTTCTCTTATTCCAAAGTAGGTGGTTCCAGGCAATAGTTTGGGGCAGGGTGAATGACATGTTAAGCTAATGGTTAGGAGATGAACAGTAGATGAATAAATATATTTTAAGAAATTATTTACATGCACAGGCATTTATGCATACAATTGCATACAGGTAGTTCTCAACTCACAACCACCACTGAGCCCACATTTTTTGTTGCTAAGTGAAACATTTAAGTGAATTTTGCCCCATTTTATCACCCTTTGGGCCACAGTTGTTAAATGAATCACTGCAATTGCTAACATGGTTGTTAAGTGAATCTGGCTTCCCCATTGATTTTGCTTGTCACCAAAGGTGATCACATGACCCCGGGACACTGCAACCGTCATAAATAGGAGTCAGTTGCCAAGCATCCGAATTTTGAACACGTGACTATGGGGATACTGCAAAGGTCCTAAGTGTGAAAAATGGTCACAAGTCCCTTTTTTCAGTGCCATTGTAACTTTGAACGATCACTAAATGAACTGTTGTAAATCGAGGGCTACCTGTACATACATTTATAGGGAGCAGGTAGTCTCCAGGACTGGTTTCAGTTCAGTAGGTAGAAAAGCATGACATTGCACAAGGTATTTGTTTGTATTTAATTTCAAAGAATGCCTAAAAATGATATATGAAGAAGGCAGAGGGAGCTGCTGGTTGATAATCCAGCAACATTGGTCTCAGGGGTGGGTTCTAACTTACCTCGCTGCCGGTTTGCTCCCTCCTGTGCAGCGTGGGCACGCGCGTGCATGCGCAGTGCTGAAAATCCAGCTTCTGCGCATGCGCAAAGCAAAAAACAGCTTCTGCGCATGCGCAGAAGTGAAAAACAAGATGAGCCGGTTCTGGGGCGTGTCCAGCCAGCCATAGCTGCCGGTTCGGCGAGTGGGGGAAAATTCCCGCTACCGGTTCTAAAGAACCGGTCCAAACCGGCAGGAACCCACCTCTGATTGGTTTCCCTGAACTAGCTGAGCAGTTCATGTCTGCTGGGAGAGCCTTGGCTATTTGGTAGAGTTTAGCCACTGCTGAAAGCTTTATATGTTTCAGTTTCTCTGACTAATATGATGAAATAGCCGTCAATGTAAACGCAGGTGCTCAGGAAACCCTGCTGCCAGCTGGTTCCTCCACAGCAAGATTAAATGAGCTCAGTGTCTCCATATGTGCATTCTATATTTTCTCACACTACTACCTTGTTTAATAAAAGCAGAGGAAAATAGTTGGCAAAAGTTACAATCCAAAGGCAAAAATAATTCACACTTAAGCTCCATGGAGATGATGGCTATTCATGGGGGGGGGGGGGACGACTAGGAAATCACATATTGAGAAGATATCAGGATTCCTCTGGATATAAATAGTTCTCATTTCCATCACACTAGACATATTATGAATACGTCTGCTTCAGAGAAAGATAAGGAAATGCTTACAAATGGATCTATTCTCTTAATTCCGGTTTTATAGCCCTGAAATTAGGCCTAGCCAAGGTGCTGGTCTTCCCAGGCTGCTAAACTGCTCAAAATAATAGTTACATTTCAAGTATTTTACAGATGGATTTGAGAGTAAAAACTCTATATGCTGCTTCATTTGCACTGGTTCTGAAAGGGTAAAGAATTTGAAAATCTCCAGATGCTGTTGAACTGCATTTTCCAGCATACCTCATTTTTGGTCATAAGGATTGGGGCAGTAAGGACTATGACCTCTGTTGATCAAAGGTTCCCATCCCTAAAACCATTTGCCCAAATGGTAAATGTAACAGTGAATATCCAGCTTTTAAAATATCAGTCAGCCTTCCAGATAAACCGGACAAGAAACATGACCAGATGAGCTAAATCAACTCTATTGTAAGGCTACATTAACCAACTCTTGCAAGCCTGAAAGGACAAATTTCCCACCTTCCTAAATTTCTTCCTCTGACCGCTAAGCCACAGGGGGGGGTCCCCCCTCTCTTATATGATCGTTTCCTAGGCAGCATCTCTTCCCCTCTTCTCTCAAGGTCATTCTCACACACCATCACAAATGGTAACAACGTCTCTTGAAAAATATAAATATCTATATATAAAGATAAAGTAGCATAGGTTTCCTGTTGCAAAAAACAGTCGGATAAAGCTAAAATGGTGTAGAACGTGAAGGGCAAGTAGCAGCTCTGCTCCAATCCATATATGTAATTGATTCAAGCCCTTCCACAGTGGCAGACCTACCTGATTTGGGTGATAAAAATCAAGATACCAGGTTTTCCATACTGTATCTCTTTGCTACCATCTAATGCAGTGGTTCTCAACCTGTGGGTCGCGACCCCTTTGGGGGTCGAACGACCCATTCACAGGGGTCGCCTAAGCACGTGCTAGCCCACCATCTTGGTGCCATGCCCCCTTTGTCACCTCATCGCACATGGATAGGGGGTGGGGCGGGGGTCGCGGCAGCGGGGCGGGGGTCACGGCATTAGGAAGGTTGAGAACCACTGATCTAATGGTCAACCAGATTTATGCAGCTCAGATCTGGCTGCCCTTAATGTTAACAGTGGAATGGAAACCTCCACATCTGAGGAGCAGGTTAAGTTTAGGGAGTCCAGAACATCTGGTGTGACATACTGTACATGATGCCATTCTCCAGTAGAAGACAGTTGGTAAGAGCAGAAGGAAAAGCAAGAGCATGCCATTGTTGTCCATCAGTATTTGCTGCCTGAGACAGCAGCCTCGCTCTGACAAATTAGCTGAGAAACATACTTGAGATTTCATTGGTGGCCTGCTAACTAGTTGAAGAAACAGAGGGATATTCGTTCATGCATACCCGCAGAAATATATACCCTTAGTATGTACTTTTAAATGACGCACAATCCCATTTTAATGGGTCCCAATGGAAAAATAACACCAACATTTTTTGGTAAAGCAATGGTACAGCGCATTTGCGTACGGCAGTATTTATGAAAGACCCCAAAGTCCAAGGCCTTATTCGGTTACAATTTCCCATGTCTTATCTCCATATAGGTAAGGGAAGGGTGGAATCTTAAAGCCCACCATTGTCACCTATTGGAAAGCTATGGGGAATGAGCCCATTAGCAGCATCCACTGGTGAGCATGTGTTTTTTATGGGAAGGAATGCATTTTGGTACTGTTTTTATAGATCTAGTACAGCATTTTAAAAGCTGTAAATTGGACTATCCCCCACCTATGTTCCCCTATAAGGACAATAAGCGATTTGTGTATTTTAGGTCTGTAAGATTACCATATGCCATCAGTGCATCTCAAAAACACCCTAAACAGCTTATCGAAACAATGGTGTCGAAGCGATAGAGGCTTAAGCCAAAGTACAAAGTACCATCACGTAGCAGCCACTTTCAACATTGTTGGTGATCAAATTAAACAAGATAAAGCAGAGAACACCTAAGTCATTATCATATCACAACACAGCCCTATTCTTTCAGGGAGATTCCCTAAACCTTTCCTCACTTTTTGCAAACTGAACCCTCCATCATGATCCTGGAGGATGAACGCTCAGATTTGATGTGCTCCAAAGTTGCAGAAAAGGTTTGAGACTCACAGTTGGCTGGCTACAGAACAAGATCTCATTGCAACTATCTCTCTGATACAAACACACCTACCCACACATGATTAATATCCCACTGTGGGAACGTTACTGTCTGTGGCATAAATTTATGCACTTAGGATTAATCTTTAGCAGCACAGAGGTATCAGTATATGTGACTCTTTTGGAAATGGTGGTTAGGGCAAATGAATATGTTTAATGGGGTTCGGCACTCTTTAAACTTATGGTGTTCACAAAACTCACACAAGAATTGAACTTGTTTGAAATATTTAATTAAATGTTTACAGAAATTGGGTATTTAATTAAATTGGGTAACATTTAATTAAACTGTTATAGGAATTGGGTATGATTAGTCTAATGAAAAGGACTAACGGGGGACATGATAGCACTGTTCCAATATTTGAAGGACTCATACAAAGACGAGAGGGTCAAATTATTTTCCAACGCACCAATAGGCTAGACAAGAAACAATGGTTGGAAACTAACCAAGGAGAGAAGCAACCTAGAAATAAGGAGAAATTTCCTAACAGTGAGAGCAATCAACCAATGGAATAGCTTGCCTTTAGAAGTTGTGGGTGCTCCATCACTGGAGGCTTTCAAAAAGAGACTGGACAACCATTTCTCTGAAATGGTATAAGGTCTCCTGCAGGGGGTTGGACTAGAAGACCTCCAACTTTGTTCTAAATATTTGAACACATATTACTTTTTTTTAAAAAAAAGATGACTTGCATACAGTCTCCGATGTTTCTTTTAAATTACAGCATCTTAAGTATCTCTTAAGGTATGTACAGACCCTTCTCCTTCCAACCTCAGAAAAGAAGAGTTTTCCAATCTCAAAGGAATCCTGGGAATTTGAGTTCTATGAAATCATATGACAGTTTACTAAGTAAATTATCAGACTCATCCAAAATCCCTGGGGCCTTTTACTGATTACACAAATTACTCAGCTGCAATATGTCTAAGTCCCAAATTTGAAATTACTAGGGCAAGGCACAAGCATATAAAATGTGCCTGATTGAGCCAAGGGATTTTAGTAAAAGCTGTTGGGATATGAAAACTTATGAATTCTTTATTTCTGTTTCCAACCATCTTACCTCAATGTACTGACAAGGGGATACATGTTGGATGCTTGTAAGCAATCACCTTTTGAAAGATTAGAATAGAAGGATCTAAGAAAGATCTAAGTCAGTGATTTTCCTGCCACTCTTTTCTTTGAACCAAAATATGATTCTTTTTAGACAAAGTCTCTTAATTCATGAATCTGCAATCACGGAAAAGCTGGAATTTCTTCTCTCCCCACCCCACCCTCCCATCAAGCATTGCTATGAAAAATGAACAACGAGAGAACTCAACATTGTGAAGCTGAGATGAAAGTAAGCCCAGGTACAGTATCCTGAAAGTGCTTTGGTGAATAATTTTTATCGATTTGCTGAATTTATATGGCCCTCCATCTCACTTGCACCTGGGCAGCATGTGTGATTAAAACAAAAACTAATCAATCAATGTATCTCTACCTCATTATCCCTTATAGAAATTAACTTGGAGAAATTATGAATAAGATTATACTGTTAATTTGCAATCACATACTACATGACACAGTAAAACGTATTGCAAGGAAACTTGTGGAGAATCTATGTGTGCAACTGCAATTTTGAATACTAATTAGGTGTCTGTTCTATTGAATCTTAAACCTGGTCAAGATTAAGGTGCTCATCTCATAGAAAATACAGATCTTAAATTGCAATCTGGTAAATATTCCAAAGTGTATTTACTCAGCTATAAATTGGGTTTTGTTTGTCTTTGAGTCATTCTTGATTCCTGGCCTGGAAATGTCCCTGCAATTTTACTGGGAAGATTTTTCAGAAGTTGTTCACTATTGCCTTGTTCACTAGTGCACTAAGAGCCGAGGTGGCGCAGTGGTTAGAGTGCAGTACTGCAGGCTACTTCAGCTGACTGCTAGCTGCAGTTCGGCAGTTCAAATCTCACCGGCTCAAGGTTGACTCAGCCTTCCATCCTTCCGAGGTGGGTAAAATGAGGACCCAGATTGTTGGGGGCAATATGCTGACTCTGTAAACCGCTTAGAGCGGGCTGTAAAGCACTGTAAAGTGGTATATAAGTCTAAGTGCTATTGCTATTGCTATTGCCTTCTTCGTAGGGCTGAGAGAGACTGACTGGCCCAGGTCACCCAGCTGACTTTGTGAACAAGGCAGGTCTACAACTCAGAATGCCCTGGTTTCTAACCTGGTACCTAAACACTACACCAAAATGACTCTTATCAGATTTACTCTATTCATATTACATTAGATGAATTTCCTAACAAAAATGTGTTGTGTTATATCTTTTTTTTTCTTGGCAACTATGACAATATGCAATTAACTGTTTCTTTCTATTCCATCATCTTTTAGAGCAGGAATGCACAACTTCAGTTGGTATGCTGGGTCTGCATATTAGAAAAGATCAGGTAAAAATATATCAGGAAAGCCAGGATAACAACTAAAACTGATTCCATTTCATTTACCTAAATAAAAAATAATTTAACACCATTAAGTTATTTGTTGCATTCAAACTTCCAATTTAATGTTCAGCGTCAATACCCAGAACTTCCAAGGGCATCATGTGTTCTCAAGTTGTACACTTCATGTAGCAATAGCAATAGCACTTAGACTTATATACCGCTTTACAGTGCTTTACAGCCCTCTCTAAGCGGTTCACAGAGTCAGCATATTGCCCCCAACAATCTGGGTCCTCATTTTACCCACCTCGGAAGGATGGAAGGCTGAGTCAACCTTGAGCCGGTGAGATTTGAACTGCCGAACTGCAGCTAGCAGTCAGCTGAAGTAGCCTGCAGTACTGCACTCTAACCACTGCGCCACCTTGGCTCTGTAATGTAGAACATTACATGAAGCATAGTGTCCTTCATATCCCTAAATATTCTATGTGATGTTCCTATAGTAAACAAGCATGCTATCATCAACTTAGTGGTAAGACTCTTTCTGAACCTTTTTTTTTTTTTGTCAAACATGTATATTTTTTCAGGTATATTATAAATTTTAATATGAG
>QLTV01003994.1:3738074-3761980 GCA_003457575.1 Thermophis baileyi | reverse complement strand
TGAAGCTGAAGTAGTCATTGACAGGTAGGACATTGTAGCAGATAATTTTGTGTGCTACACTTAGGTCAGATCGAAGGCGGCGTAGTTCTAAGTTTTCTAGGCCTAAAATTTCAAGTCTGGTGGCATAAGGTATTCTGTTGCGAACGGAGGAGTGTAGTACTCGTCTCGTGAAATATCTCTGGACATTCTCAATTGTATTAATGTCCGATATGTAGTGTGGGTTCCAGACAGATGAGCTGTATTCGAGAATTGGTCTAGCAAATGTTTTATATGCTCTAGTTAGAAGTACAATATTACCTGCTGTGCCAAGTGAAGTTCATTCAATGGGGTAATGGAACTAACGATTCATAGAAATAAGAGACAGAAAATATAAACATCAGCTGGCTTCTTATACCTATTTGTATGCTGCATACTAATAGACAGAGTGAGATCCTTATCCAAAGAAAGGATTGGAGAGAAGGGGAGGTGTGTTTCCATCACTTTCCTTCTGATACAGTCAAAACCTATGAATCTATTTTTAAAAACTAATGAAATCATACCCATTTCATGAGCCGAGGTGGCGCAGTTGGTTAGAATGCAGTACTGCGGGCTACTTCTGCTGACTGCCGGCTGCCTGCGGTTCAGCAGTTCGATTCTCATCGGCTCAAGGTTGACTCAGCCTTCCATTCTTCCGAGGTTGGTAAAATGAGGATCCAGATAGTTGGGAGCAATATGGTGACTCTGTAAATTGCTTAGAGGGGGCTGTAAAGCACTGTGAAGTGGTATATAAGTGTAAGTGCTATTGCTATTGCTATTTCACCTTCGTTTTCACTTGGGAAGGGAGAAAACGTATGTTTCACTGGGTGAAAATGGAATGTCAGCTACCAACCCAGAGAGAATGTCAAGAATGAGAATAAAACAAGCTCCCACTGGAGAAGCTCATTAGCTCAGTGCTAAAAGCTCACACAAGTATATACACTTTGCCTTCATTAAGCCCACAGCTATTGATTGTACTAAAAAAAGCAGAGGTGCAATTTCACAAAGCCTTCAGCAGAGTCTTCAGTAAAGGCAGAGGTGTTAAATGAAGGCATCGGGAAAATGAATGCAGTGTTGATTCTGCAATGTAGCAGAACCACATTCAGCCTACAATTCCTCTTGCAACTTCCAGAGGAACACCCTCTAAGATTAAGCTGCCAAAAGAGTGGCAAAGTGGCAATATTTGGTCACAGGATTAACTGTACCGAACAACTCAATATCTTTCCATTTGCAAAGGGAAGGACAACAACAGTGGGGAGCAAGATATGTTTGGGGCCTGTGTTGCTTATCATTATGATCTCATCAACTGTTCTAGTGTCAGAGCCTGCTAAACCTCACAGGGTTGTTGTCTGAGAAGAAATTGACCTCGGGGGAAAGTGTGCCATTCGGAGTTCTTCATTGAAAACTGGGGTGTACTGTACATCTAATAAATAGCACGAATGCTTTTGTGAGAGTTTTAACAATTTAACTACAGAACCTTGAAACCATTTCCTATTTTGTAATGCATGTCTCAGTAACACTGGTGATATAGAATATTTTCCTGTTAGTTTGGTTTTTTTAAAATACATTTCAAAGAGAAGATATAAGATGTAAAAATACATTTCAAAGAGATGCAGCAAAAGATGTAAGGTTCTTTGAAGTCTACAATCTAGAAAAGTACAGGTAGTCCTTGACTTACAACAATTCATTTAGTGACTGTTCAAAGTTACGACAGCATTGAAAAAATGACTTAGGACCATTTTTCACATTTATGTCCATTTAAGCATCTCCGTGGTCACGTGATCAAAATTCAGATGCTTGGCAACTGGTTCATATTTAAGATGGTTGCAGTGTCCTGAGGTCATGTGATCAGCTTTTGCAACCTTCTGACAAAGCAAAGCCAATGGGGAAGCCAATTTCACTTAACAACTGTGTTACTAACTTAACAACTGCAATGATTCACTTAATCACAGTGGCAAGCAAGGTCATAAAATGGGGCAAAACTCACTTAACAAATGTTTCACTTAGGAACATAAATTTTGGGCTCAATTGTAGTTATAAGTTGGGGGCTACCTGTACTGTATATGATTATTTTCTTTCCCTGGCAATCCTTGATCCTTCATAACAAATCATCCAAGGGGCAACCTGCCTCTGGTGGCAAATTGATGATATTCTATAGTTGCTTCTCAACTGTGGCACTTCAGTTCAAGAGTTGACAGCAATGCAATGTGCTTCAGGATTTAAAAAGAAGCACAATAGCAGATGCTATGTAACACCTTCAAAAATAGGACCAATCTGCCTTGACTAACCCTTCTAACTTCTGTGGATGCCAGAGTAAGTCCAGGTGAAGCAGAATAGCCAAAGGGAAGAAACCTCTTTGACCATAATAAATAAAATAAAATAAAAAGGCTCCATTTCCCTGAACAGATCGGCTTTGATTAGACACATTCCTAATATCAAGTGCACAACTCTAATTAGAGCATTAGAGTGGGTTTTATATCAAATCACATATAAAGCTCCTATTGTTTATATTCTTGTTCCGTGCAGGAATTCAGAGTTAGAACATTTATAATGAATGTCCATCAGCCTCTAGTTAACAATTTTCAGAAAATAGGAGCTAGCCTTCCTTCTAGATTATTCTTCTAATAGGCTGCTTAAATCTGCTATCCAACAATTTAAGGCTCAAGGCTGGGCATCCTGCAGATACCAATTTTTGGATGGTGTGACTGTTCCCTGTTTTCTAGTTTTCTCACTAAAATAAGGATCAATTATGGTTGTGTAAACTCCTTTGTGGAGTTTTCATATATCCAATTTACTCCTGATCAACTCTTACATAAGCCCACCCTTCCCTTCTCCCAAAAAAAACCTTTTAAAAAGCAGTACATTATTATTATTCTGCTTAATGATTAGTATTTTCCAGTTTCTTCCTGGCCAAGATTAGAACTTTGCACAATTGATTATCTTCCATACCAGCTGCTGAATTTCTCACCATTTCAGGTAAGATGCTCATAAATCTAATTGACATAACTTTCAGGTTACCTACACCTCCTCAATATTAGCTAGTCTGACATCTCTTCTTGAACATATTGTTTCCTCATCTGCTCTTCACCAACTATTTTCTGGTATCTCCTTATTCAAATAAACAGTACTATGGCAATAAACCTAACCCACTGGTTAGCAGTAACTCATTAGTTATTGGTTAAAGGTAAAGGTAAAGGTTCCCCTCGCACATATGTGCTAGTCGTTCCCGACTCTAGGAGGTGGTGTTCATCTCCGTTTCAAAGCCGAAGAGCCAGCGCTGTCCGAAGACGTCTCCGTGGTCATGTGGCCGACATGACTAAACACCAAAAGCGCACTGAACACTGTTACCTTCCCACCAAAGTGGTCCATATTTTTCTACTTGCATTTTTACATGCTTTCGAACTGCTAGGTTGGCAGAAGCTGGGACAAGTAGCAGGAGCTCACTCCGTTACGCTAGGGATTCAAACCGCTGAACTGCCGACCTTTCTGATCGACAAGCTCAGCGTCTTAGCCACTGAGCCACTGCATCCCAGTTATTGGTTACCAATAGATAATTTTATAGCTAATAGCCAAGCACATTTTGTGGTGCAGTGTTTAACATTTTGTATGGCTTGGCACTAAGCAGGATTATTTCTCTAACCAGAATCAAATTGGCCTGTACATTTAACTAAAGAGGAGGTACCCAAGTTCCCACCTCAAATGCGATAAAAGAGGTGGGAACTCAGAGATGTACCTTCTTTTTGGTGATCCTGATTTGATGGAATACTTTTCTCCAAAGTTACTAGGAGCGTCCGTCATGCTTGCATTTCACAAAGCTATGAAATCCATTATGTTCTGATAGGCTTTTCTGATAGGCCCTGACAGACCTGGGCTGCAGGGCTAACTTTTCAGTATTCTATTGAGTTATGATAATGTTTTATTGTATAAATCATCTTGAGTTAAGAAGCAGAGCACTATATAAATAACTACTTTCCTGCGGCCACAAAGATATTATAGTCTTACAGTATGAGATGCCCATCAACACAGACCTTCTCTCTTCCCAGCTCACTCTGTTGTTCTTCTCTGGTTAGTTCACAAATAAATATGCTTTTAACATCCTTCCTTTCATTTCTAACCAGTTGGTAGCTCATCCCTTGACAATGGATAACTCTATATGTGTGTGAGAGAGAAAGACAGACAACTAGAGCTTTTGGAATGGCTGGCATATGAATTTATAAATAAATAAACACACACACACACCACACAGACACTATATACAGGTAATCCTCAACTTACGACCACCATTGAGTCCAGAATTTATGTTGCCAATTGAGAAATTTGTTAAGTGAGTTTTGCCCCATTTTACGACTTTTCTTGCCACATTTTTTTTAAGTGAACCATTGCAGTTGTTAAATTAGTACCACGGTTGTTAAGTGAATCTGGCTTCCTCATTGACTTTGCTTGTCAGAAGATTGCAAAATATGACCACATGATCCTGGGATACTGCAACCGTCATAAATATGAACCATTTGTCAAGCATTGGAATATAAATCACGTGACCATGTGGTCATAAATGGTCATAAGTCACTTTTTTCGGTGCTGTTATAACTTTGAATGGTCACTAAATCAACTGTTGGAAGTCGAGGACTACCTGTAACTGTATGAATCAAATGCAATCCCAATAAATGTATGACAACATTAATTTTTTCAGCTGTTACCCTTAAATTCATGAAATATCAATATGATGTTAGATCAGGGGTGGGCTCCTCCCGGTTCGGACCGGTTCTCCCAAACCGGTAGTGACCTGCTGGTGACATCACGATGACATCACTGAACCGGATCGGTCGGTGCCGGTCCGTGGGGGCCGCCATCTTTTTTTTTTTTTTTGAAATTTTTTTTTTGAATTTTTTTTTCCTTCTGAGCATGCACAGAAGCTGACTTCACCATCTTTTTTTCAGCTTTTTTTTTCCGGCTTTTTTGTTACTGCGCATGCGCACCCACGCGGCGCAGGAGGGAGCGAACCGGCAGCAAGGTAAGTTGGAACCCACCCCTGTGTTAGATGCCAGAGTTGTAAAACAGAGGTAGAGAGAGAGAGACTGTAGAGGTGCACCGCAGGTGTTACTGTATGATAAACCTCAGAAAACTGACCACAGCCATCATTGTATTACAAATGTCCAAGAACACCTGGAAGATGATCATTTTTCTCCAACCTACTTTTAAAATATGATCAGAAAAAGATGCATTATTGTAATGCCTGTTCTGTTCTTTATCATTCTAGGTAGATCTGTATTTTATTTTTGGCTGAATATGGTCCTTCGTTTCCAGCATTATGACCTACTGAAGGAAAGGCAAGCATCTGTGACTTGTTCCAGAAATACAGGTTCTTTCCCACCCCCCTGCCTGTTTAATGACTAAAAAAATCTGGAATTTTCTCACAGCAACACTATCATCTCTAGCAAATGAGCCTCCCAGATAAGCCTTAATGTAGCTAATGTAACTCATTAATATCATTTTTCTTAGCATGCCAATAAGTTAGATGGAGGAGTGGTTGAAAAGGCTTTAGAAGCTGAGGACAGGGCTATTTGATGCAGGCTATTTGAGCAATCTTTGTCTGCTCAGATTGTCCATTTTCTGACTAGCTATACAGGACATTAAACCTGTTCACCGCTAAAAGATGCCAATACTCTTATAATTAATTACAGGATAAGTCCTCCCTTTATGAATGAAAAACTTAATAGAAATACTAGTTAAGCTTAAGAATTTCTTTCCTGGAAGGATCACATGGGTTTTCCTGATGTTGTTGAATTCTAGCTGCCACCAACGTGGATAGGAATGATGGAAAATGTAATTCTACAAATTCTGGAGAGATTCAGATTGTCCATCTCTAGCCTATGTGGCTAATATTACCAGCTCCATCAAATAATAACCTATAGCTGGCTCAGCAGAAGATAGATTACCACCTAGTAGATGATTTCCATGAGCTCCAATGAGGATTCTGATTTCCAGTTTGTCTAACAATAGCAAGAAATATTTCCCCCTCCCAACAGCAGCTCGGTGTCTGCCACTGTGTGTTTAAACTAAGTACCACTGTGCTCGATGGGACCTAATCTCAGACAAAAGTGCACTTAGGATGCTAAAATTTAGAGGTTGAAGAAAAAAAATCAGAAATGGATAAGTGTGTGACAAAAGTTTGAGCATAGTTCTAGACTAGTCCTGAAAACAGCTCCAGCCAAGCATGCACTCAAAAACATTTTTCCTTGGTATTTCTTAGGGCATTTAAGGGATTTAACTCATTTAATTATTTCTAAGAGCATCTTTTTAAATCTGTTAATATCATATTATTACCTCAAGCAATAAGGCTCCTAAAACACCATTCAAAGATTAGAGAGACCCCTGATACAATGAAATTGTGTAGTTCAAACATACCCCACTTATTCATAACCATGCGTAAGAATATGATTTCACCCATCAAACTTCACCCCACCACTAAAAATGTGACTGAGATGTTCTTCTATGGAAAAACCAAAAATGTCTATGGAGATTCTCAGTCATCCAGGTCATGGTTGTCCCAAAGATGCTTTTTTTCAAGAGGCAGAAGCTTCTTGGATGAGAAGCGAAACATCTTCAAAGAAAAACCAGAAAGTCCAGTTGCCTCTTGAATAAAGTACATTTGGGATGAAAAGCCAAAAACAATCTCTTTTTCCCTCACAATAAATATGATTAAAAGCAATGCAGAAGAAATTTTCATCACAGTGCCGGATTCCAACAAATGGCAGGGTGGGGTGGGGGAGATTACAGCAAGAAAACATAGCTGGCCAAGATGTATGAATCTTCCCTGGCCAACGTGCAGCTACAGGAGAGGGCTTCAGTTTGTTGAACCTCCCTCCCAACGCATCTATGCTGATAGTGGGATTAAGTAGACTCAACCTGTAGCCTACTCAAGAAAAAGCACTAGAGATGAGCAGTTTCTTCATAGATGAGTCAGCGTCAAAACATCTCAAGTGATGGAAAACATAAAAACCGCTGACAGATATTACTGCAGTATTGTAATAAAAGAAAACGCCACAAGAGAGAAGAAAGCCAGAGTGGGCCTGATAAATATCAATTGAGAATTATTAAATAGTAATTAATTTAATTAATATTAATAATTAATTAAAGCATCCTAAGAAATTCACACTGAATGTCATATTTCTGAAGGGTTCTCAAAATATGTTCCCCCAACAAAAATGAACAGATCATGTGCAATGTGATTTACTACATGCAAGATATTTATAAAAGAATGCCTTTAAAGGTATTACTTTCCATCTGCTCCAGAAGTGACTCAAATGGTATCTACCTTACCCTATCATTCTTGGCACCAATGGCAGTTTTTCTAAGTGAAAATTTCCTCACTTGGAGGAAAGAAAGTGTAGGATTAAATATCTCCTTCCAGGAACTATGCTCCTAATCCATTTGAGGATGGTACTTTTTAAAAAAAAAAATGGAGCTACATCCTGCACATCGAATGTCAAAAGTAGACTGAATGTCATTTGGCTTATAAATAATGCTAAATGTTGTGAACAGCATTCTAATTTTACACATTCTAGCTTCAGTTAACTTGTAGTTATTATTATCCCTATTTTTTTATTATTTTAATTATTATGATTTCCCTACATGTTAAAATTGCAGTTGATTGGTGATAAGTGACAAGCAGTCCATGGATGTATTGCCTTATTGGCAGCAATGAATCTAATTTCCTGGTAATTTAGGAAAGAAGGATCTATAAGTATCTGCCTTATAGACTTGAAAACTCTTATTTATCCAATCCAGTTTTGTCTACTGTGTGGAGTTTCCCCCCAATCCTAACTGAAGTGGCATGAACAGAACAGAACAGAACAGAATTGAATTGGAAGGGACCTTGGAGATCTTTTAGTTCAATCCCCTGCACAAGCAAGAGACCCTGTACCATTTCAGACAAATGGTTGTCCAATCTCTTCTTAAAAACCTTCAGTGTAGGAGCACCCACAACCCACAAATGCTGTTGCTGGGACCTCAATATAATGTTTAAGGTTTGTGGAATCTGGAAAAATGTTTCATTCAGCTCAGGTAACCAAACAAAGAGCAGAAACTCAGTGCAACTGTGCAGATGCCATTATTTTTCCCTGGAAAATGATATTCGAGCATGCAATAAAGGCTTTTAAGTTATTAGGGGAGTGAGGAGGAGAGAGTTTATACATTTAACTGCTGGCTAACAGACAAACAAGCTGGGATTAGTCTCCTGTCTAATGAATAGGTACAATAAAATGTTTGTGTCAGACAGAAAATCACCATAGGTTTACTCCACAGTGTAGCTTTGGAATACAGAGCAATAAATGTTGTAGGCCCAAGTTAAGGCAGGAATGTTTGCTTGCTCTGCCTTCCCCAGATATTTACAGAAGCCCAAAAAGCTCAGCGTTGTTGTCCACTCTGTAAAGAAATGATGACATCAAGAGGCAGGTCACCAACATGAGTTTATAGGTGTTGCCATTTAGATTGGGATGGAAGCAGGGTGGGGGGAGGTTATCCATTCGGTATGATCTTCTGACCCCCACAGGTTTACAGCCTTCCTCTCTCTGCTTCACAGCACCTCTACAACACAGAGTTAATCATTTCTCTGTTGCTATCTGCCAAGAGTTCTTATCTCTTTTTTTGCTGTCACTTTATAACAGGGTCTGCTTATCAACCTGTTGGGGGTCATGTGATCAAGCCCAGCCTATCCCAGCTCCTGATTTTCCTGATTAGAGACCATCACGAAATGGGATGGCTGGTTTACAGAGGGTCACTAATGCTGGAAAAAGTACAGAGTCCATTGAAAGCCCGGCCTGTTACTTTCTGAATTATTGGATTTTTCGTTTGCATGTGTGTGTTTGTGTGTGTGCACCGTTGATGGACTGCTTCCTGACTTTCACTGAAGGTTACTGTAGCCGCTGTCCCAAGGCCAGAGAAGTTTACAAGCCTCACCTTTTGCTGTGTTCAATGCTGTATACCTGCAACCCAAGGGCACTATATATTTGCGCTTAATTATGTCTTCTAGTTCGGATACCAGCAACACTCAGGAACCTATAAAACATGGGCTTCTTCCAGGTGGTAAGTCAGACTTTTTCCGACTCTTTTGATAAACCCTTTCAGACAGAATTGAATCCAAGCCTTCCTGGGCATTCCATAATGGAGAATAATCGTTGTAGAATCTCTTCATAGTTAATAAATTGATTCTTCAAAAGTATTCAGTTGCAATAAATATATTTAAAAGGACACTGCCATTATACTGATGATTAAATTAGCCTGTTTTTCTTCAAATGCAACAGATTTATCAAAAACAACTTGATGTTCCAGTTATTTCAGCAAAGGAGCTGAACATATGCTGAAATCTCTTGTCATTTAGCAAATAGATACACATGTTTTAATCCGAAGTTCAGAGATTTTTACTGAAATGAAGTAGAAAGGAAAGCATATATATACTAGGTATGCCGCATTTATATGTAAAGTTCTAAGCCTATAGCAAAATAGTTTCATGACAGTTGAAAGTCAAGCATACCTTTGAAAAACTGCATTATACAAAATCTAAGTTTGAATAATTTTATCTTTAAAATACAGCATTGTAAAATAACATTTTAAACAAATCAAATTCTAAATGGAAATGAGAAACCACCCCCAAAAGACTGTACAGTATTTTAGATTGTCATATTGTCGTATGTTATTTTTTATCTTTCATGTACAATTTGCAGCCCATATTTGCTTCTTGCTAAACATTCTATGTTTAGAATTCATTTATCGGTTTAATCAAGAAGAAAGTTCTGGATACTTTCAATTCAAGTTGGATATTTGAAAGGAACATGGATTAATATTTTCTAGATTCATTTCACTGAAGTGAAATATTACTTTTATGTAGTGACAGCTTATTACATCATGGTCTTTGGCTGGAAGTGTGTGTGTGTGTGTGTGTGTGTTGTGCATTGTGTGTTGGGTTGTGTGTGTATTTGATTGCAATACTTTTGGGTTTGTGGTCCAAACATTTGCTTTGGGTCAGTTTCCTATATATGTAAATACAGATGAGCTGCAATATAACAAAATTAAGGGCAATAAATTTATCTTCAGATATTTATTCCACTCAAAGAATGTAAGATTTCAATACTGAACATGGTTTCGGTAACATATAAAGAATTGCATTCATTGTCAGCAAATGCAAGGTATTTCATTCTTATTGATTGGTGCACCAGTACAGGTTTAATCTTGGATTTACACAGTTGGATTTACTTCTGAGTAAACAAGCATAATACTGCTCTGATGGGGAAACTGTTTAAGACGTAGTTTTTCTTTTTGCAATGAAAATCAGGGCATGTAATTGTTCAATATAACATTGTTCAATATACATATACACATACACACACATACACATAGATTATACATATACATATACATATATACGTGTACATATAAATATACATACATATGCAGCAAACCAAACAAATGTAATCTTTCTCTTTTATTTCAATGAAAAACAAATATTTAGGATTTATTTTGGACATGGATATTTACAAAACGATTATTACACTCCCTGTCAGGCCCAGTCTTCCAAGTTTTAAAACTGAAGTTCCAATCTCCCTAAGCTTGTTTTAAAAGTCTTTTTTTTTTAATCACATTTTTTTCGGTCTGTATACATTGGCATTTTTAAACACCAGTCTTTTGCACCAACCTCTAACAGACTTGCAAGCGATTGTCCTAATTGTACCGTATACTTATCGGTGGATACCTTATGTTTAATTTCTACAAAGGATCCACCATTAGTGTTGCATCAGCTGGAAAGATGTTCTAATGAAAAGTGGGTTGTAACAAAATGAGCAGGAACACAGATATGCCACTGTGAATGCTGTGTTAAAATAAACCTGAGCAATCAATATATGATCAAGGGTTTTTTAAATAAATAATTCAACACCTTTCCCTCATTCTGAATGCACCATATTATGCACTGTAGTTGAATTTACATACATAGATTTGAATAATGACTATTACAAATAACGGCTATTTGTAAATTAGGTCAGCGTACGTTATTTACAAATTTCAGTTGACATTACTCTGGGAAGTTCTGACATACTCCCTTAGCCATGCTTTTGATGGCAGTTGAAATGCACAATATTCTTGGCCAACTTTATACAAATGGATACCTTTCAGGTTTGATCTATGGAGATTCTCAGTCATCCAGGTCATGGTTGTCCCAAAGGTGCTTTTTTTCAAGAATCAACTGGACTTTCTGGTTTTTCTTTGAAGACATTTCGCTTCTCATCCAAGAAGCTTCTTCAGCTCTGAAAAACCAGAAAGTCCAGTTGCCTCTTGAAAAAAGCACCTTTGGGACTTTCAGGTTTGGCTTTTAATCTTTCGGAATCTTAGCAAAAGTCATGCCAGGGAATTCTGGGACTCAGACATCCATAGGCCACGCAGGCTGGGAGGTTGTTCTTGTCAGTTTATTTAGCTACCTGTTTTTTAAATACAGATCAGATTCTCAGTGGAGTGTAGGTGTGGGTGTGGGTGTGTGTATTGTACTGCAGTAATAATGTATAACCAGTAGCCATGAAGATATTTTATATCCACCCAAATACCTTCATTGGAACCTGCAAAAGTTCTCCAAATGTTGTTGATGAGCTGTAATTTTAAATGAGTCAGGATGGGAAGATTGAATAGATAGAAACATAGATTAATTTTATTTGATTTATTAGATTATATCACATTTAGCTTTCATCACCATTGTGCCCACTTTCTGGGGTTGTTATTCGCCAATTAATTATAAGCTAAGTGTAACCTTTGGACCCAACCAAGATTTGACATTTCATTCTAGATATAGAAAATAGTTCAGCAATTTGTTTGGGGGCAGACTGAGGCGAGTGAAGAAACTACAGATTGAAATATTTTCTCATTACCCTTGAAGTTAAAGTGATAAATTTAGTTAAATTAAAAGAAATAGAAGAAAATATGGAGTAAATAGAATGATTTTGATTTTAGTTGTCTTAATATACGATACATTATAATTATATAGCAATAGCAATAGAACTTAGACCTATATATACTGCTTCATTGTGCTTTACAGTACTCTCTAAGCAGTTTATACAGAGTCAGCATATTGCCCCCAACAATATGGGTCCGAATTTTTCTGACCTCAGAAGGATGGAAGGCTGAGTCAACTTTCAGCTCTGTCAGGATCGAATTCCAGGCTGTGGGCAGAGTTTGACTCCAATGCTGCATCCTAAGCCAGGGCTGCTATTATTTATATATCGCTACAATGTCATTTTTAATTAGATTTAGACCTTCATAGGAAGGGATGTTGGAATTAACTAGTGGAGTTTTTCAAGTTTCTAATATAATTGCTTTCACCACTACTTAACATATATCCAATTCCTGCGATATGGAAGATGTGGCAAAAATTCATAATCAAGCTACAAACTGCCTTTGATTGCTGTTGTCCAACAAATTTATTTTCAGTGTGAGTTGGCAGTTACATGAAAATTATATGATTTTGTTTATGGGATAAGAATTTAGGAGTGCTGTTCAATCGGATCGAAGTCCATCTAATTTAGAATTCCAGTTCCAATACTGAGCTCTAAAACAATATAGCAAGTTTCCCAACCTTTGACAACTTTAAGACACGTGGACTTCAACTCCTAGAATTATCCAGCAATATAACTCTAGTATGAATTTCTTAAAACATCATGTCTATTATTTCTTCTTTTATTTCCTCAACCCTTACCAAAATCACATGCTTTCTGGTAAAATATTTGTAACATTAAGGAATGCTGACTGTTTGGCTAAAAGGATAAACCCTAGCACTGTCAAAGGAGGAGGAAAGAAAGTCAGCTAGCAATCAAGTCAGCTAGGTGGGGAGGGAAAACAAACTGCGTCACTTTTGCTGTGAAATTCTACAGCTTGTATAAAGTTTATGGCCATCCAGTCAATAGAAATGGCCGCCTAAAGCATTTCCCTGTTGCTGGGAGACTTTCCAAACAGGCCCACTTAAGCACCATCATCGAGAGGTAGTGCTTGAGCAAGGATTTGACTTCATTTATGTGTTTGCTTTAAACCGCGTATATTGCATTTCTCCCAGAAATGATTTAAAGTGTGGCTGTATATATAGACCAGGTGCAACATTTTTTTTTTATCCTAAGGACTGCATGCCACTGATATAGGCAAGTTCTAGGCTAGCTGTGTAAACAAAGGTTGGAGATTAGCAATAAATATAATCGTCATATAAATAAAGAGAATTATTAATTATACTAATAAATGTCAGGTCTTGCTAAAGTTGTGGACATGTCAAAACTTGTCTAAATCAATGACAGGATTCGTGCGCCATGCTGAACTGTAATGTGGCTTGCATGCAGTATTAAAATCATAAACTTTCCTACCAAGATAAAGACTATATTAAGGATCCAAGTTAGTGGATGTTGTCGTTCAAATAAGTATGATGTAAAAGAGGTGTAAAAGATGTTTCCCAAACTTCTCGCTCAGTGTTTATTGCCCATGTATACTGCTTCATTGCAGCAATTTGAGAATAGATAGGTTAAAATTCCTTACAATCCCAGTCTCATCAAGGCATATTGTATCTGGATTGTAAAAATTCATATAACCAACAGAGAGCAGGAAAGATACAGGAAACCGATCTTTATTGCCATCTCATCTTATGAAAAGCTCAATCCTATGTATAAAGGTGCTTTTTCAATGAGACTTCCTTGCAGATAAAAATGCACAGGTTTGTTGGGCATTTCCACGTGAAGTGTTTGGCTGCTTCCAAATCAACTTCACACAAGTTACCCCTTCCTTATAGTATTCCTTTTCAGAAGCCAAGCTAATTTACTTCTAGATCAATGAAAGCACAAACTCTTATGGGTGCTAGAGCAGTGGGAACTCAAGAGTTTGGAGACGGGTCGTTTGTCATTGAAGAAAGGTTTCTTTTCTCCCCAGGTCCTAATTCTAGCAGGTCCTTTTAAGGGGACTACTCTCCTAATTGCTGGCATCTCCCACCCAGTGGTTCAAAGAGACCTGATTCTCTTGGGGAAAGCCTTCTCTTCCCATCACATTATACAACTCCACCTCGATCCCCACAATGGATGAATGGCTGCAAAAATTGATGGAGTTGGCAGAGATGGCTAAATTGACTATTTTGATCAAAGAAAAAATATAAATACTTTTATTTCTACTTGGAAACCACTTCTGGACGTTGTGCTTGAGGTGGGAAAAAATGAAACTTTGATTTTGGGTTTTACAGATTAGATAATTTGTTGTTATAGAAATGGCTAGTTTATTCTATTATGTAAAAGTAAAAAGTTGAGGTTTGATGTTAATGCCTTATTCTACTGCACCAAAGGGAGTGGGAAGTCAATGCCTTTTTTTTCTTTTTCCCCTTTTTTTTCCCTCACTTTTTCCTTCCCTATTTTCCCTACTATTTACTTTTGTATTTTCTTTGTATGCTATATTATAAACTAATAAAAACTGTTTAAAAGACATTATACAACTCCGGTGATTTTCACAGCTTGTTTAATCACAAGTCGTTTCCATATTGCTTTTAAGGATTACATTGGAAATAACTTTAGCTGCAGGGAGAACTTTAAAATACCGTAGTTGCAAAGCGAGCTCTAACTCGCACTCCTAAATGTTCAACTGCTTTTAAACTCCTTGTTTTAAGCTTCATAACTCTTCCCACTCTTCCCAAACACGTGTACCACCGTTTGCACTTCAGCCCGTCAGCCCATGGGGCTCAGGCTCATTTCTGAGGAGATACATCCTCATTTTAGGACCGCTTTCGGAGTTTGCCCAGCGTGTGCACATTTTTGGGGGGTTGGAGGCAGAGAACAGAATACAGGCTTGGATGCAGTTAAACGCCAGTCGCAAAGGGCCAACGGTTTTTGCATTTGCACCCGATAAGTATTTGCACTGGGTGACCGGGCAGGTGCGGTGCAGGATTTTAGGCATGGCGGGAAACTTTAGTTAATAGAACGAAGTAGCGGCGGGCGATTGCATTTTGCGTCTCTCCTCCGCTTTGTTTTGCTTTCTTAAGGCCACGGCGTCCTTAACGCGCCTTGGAAGTTTCGCTTCGTGCCGGCGTTTACGTGGCCGCTGGTCACCTCAGAGTGGAATTTTTTTAATTTTCTTTTTGAGAGAGGCGGACTTTTACAGACATTCCTACAGTAAGGAAAGGGGGGTGGGGTAGAAAGGGGAAAAAAAACCTTCCACCGTCGGAGGCGGGGCTTGAGGAGCCGAAGTTACTCGGAGCTCCTCGTTTTTCCTGGGCTGCCGTGCGCTTCGCCGAGTTCGAGCCGAGCGCCGGCTTTATGGAAGGAGTGCCGGGGAAACTCTTGGACGGAGCCACAGAGTGTGGCTTCCCCGCACGCGCCTGGCGGGAATAAAAAACCATCTTTTCAACTCCACTCCCCGATCCCGCCGCCCTCTCTCCCCCCACCCCCACCCCCGCGTGTTTTGTGTGCTGATGTGATCTTTGAGTCTTTTTCGGGGAAAGTTACCGGACGCAGATAAACTTGGCAAGCAGGTTATTTGCGGTGTGACCGAATGCCCAATGTGGGGGGGGGGGGACGCCTTGTGGTGACTCAGGAATGAATGGGGAAAAGGAGGGAGGGAGGAAGGAAGACTTTTTAATTGTACTGGGAAAGGTGAATAAGGCTGCAGTCCTGAGTATTTTATCCCCATATATGTCTTACTAAATTCTGTAGTGGAACTTTAAAGTAAATAATAGATATGCATTTTTGCTTATTTAAAGAGAATAGATAGATGGGTTATCAGCTGTTTAGCAGCCACTGCTGCACTTCTTTCTGCCTTAAATGTTGTGCTTCTAATGTGGTGCCTTTTTTTTTTTTTTTACCCTGGGAAGATAAGTCACCAGTATCCAACCTGACAGCAGAGGCTTGAGAGATAAGTGACATATCCAAGGCTGGTTAGTAAATCCAGAACTGGAAAATGCTAGGATGCCATCACAGATCTAAGTATGCTTGTTTGGAATTCCAGTGAGACTCACCGAACTTCCTTTCTGAGAACTGTTTACTATTTTTCATTAAATAAAATGTCTTTCTTCCATTTTGCAGTAATGCTCTACTCGGAAGGCAAAATGCTGTCCCCTGCAGTTTCTCATTTATGCCCATCTTTGTAGGATGTAACAGAGGAATTAGGGGAAATGTTTGCTTGTTTCACATCTGAGCATTATCAAAGCTGATCAGTTGATGAAACACTCATGGGTGGAAGCCAAACTCGGCACTATTCAGAGTTGACCATTGAATTCAATGGAACTTGATCTAAGTGAATTTATAGACAATTAGGCCAAATGAGGATTATAAACTACTTGGGAGCAGAAAATAAAATGCAGACATTACCTGGATGGAGTGCATCAAGATCATTGAAGTATTCAGTGTTTTAATAGGCTACTTTCCATAGAATTATCTAGTTTTCATCCTCTTGCCCATCTATATGTTTACTCAGAAGTAAGGCACACACTGTCCAAATCCAGTCATGTTTCTTTTCATGGAAACACTATGTGCTCAGGAGCAGTGGTTTAGCCAGGAAATTGCCCTCCCTGGACTTAATGATTTTACAACACTACTTCTCTGAGCATATAGTACATATCAAACTCGCTTGAGTCACCACAGGCAAAAAAAAAAAAAAACCACCCTCCAAAAACATGATTTGGCAGCTCTTCCCTGACGCTGAACCCATGTACTTGGGAATCGCCTGACATTCAATGTAAGCATAATTTAATTTAAAGATTAAAACAATAAATTGAGTATTTGTCACCCTAAATAGGCCAATGTGGCAGGAGGCATCTTGCTACCCCCTCCCCACAGTGTTTCTAAAATAAGAGAAATAAAACAATGATATGCTGAGTAGGGTCCTGACCTGGCACACCAACCTGGTGCTGATGCTGGCAGTGCCCCTTCTTGCTGACATTTGGGGTGGGGGGGGAAGAGAGGTTTCTTTGGGGCCATCTTAGGCTCTGATCTACTAAAATCTAGTCCTAGCAGCTCCCCTGCTTGAGAATGGGACATCAGTTCCATAACTCTTATTGAATGTAGCGGGACATTGCTGATTAATTATATGGGCGGGGGGGGGGGTGCTGAGTACAGAGGCTGATGGCCCGTTGGTTATTGAATCGCAATTTCTACAATAGCTGGACAGCAAACTCTTAACAAAACATTTGGAGGCATAAGGATGCCTTCTTGCTCCTGCAACAGCCCAATCAGGTGAATGGGGTAGGGAGTGAGCCTGAAACTGGATCACTCCACTTATGGTTGGGCATCTGTTCTAGCATGCGGATGGCATGATCAGGTATAAGCTGAGTTTCAGGACTTTGGAAAATAACAAGATTTGGAAACTCTTAGGAGGTGGAAGTGTTTTATAAGTTAAATGCTTCCACTGAAAGGCACACCAAAGCAAGAAGACTCAGTTTACAAGTAGAATGCATTTTATTCACTTCAAGAGGGATCTTTACTTTTAAATTGGGTTTTTCTGCCTAGAGAAGAAAGGAGAACAGATCTCTACTTTCTCCTCCTGGTAAAAGCTTTCCAATCTTCATTTTTTAAATCTGCCATACAACATTTTTTGATCAGTCAGGAGTCAACCAACCAAGAAAAAGATGCATCACAACAGGAAGAAAAGTTTGGAGACGTGAGTGAGGAAAGAAGCACCCCTGCAAGAATAATAATCAAAATTGCTTGAGTTGTAGAAGTTGTGTAGTTGTGGAACAGCTCTGGGTTTCAGTTAAAGCAGCTTTGAAAGACCTTTGTGCTGCAAAACATCTTTGCACTAATGCAGCTGGATAAGCTGCTGCATAAAGTTTGTGGTCTCCCTTTCTTTGAGGCCTGAAAGTTGGATAGCTATCCCTCTCCTCCTCCTCTTCCTCCTCCTCTTCCTCACTGCAAGTTAGTTAGCTATTGGATTAAGAAAGGTGCCCCAGATAAGTCTTAAGTACTTTGAAAATATTAACAATGATATTGGAGTGCAGTTATCATCATCATCATCTCTTGCAACTGGACATGCCAGGTTGATGGATTAGGAGTTCACAATATCTGGATGGGGCACACTTTATCCATTCTTGCCTCTTCTGTTCAAGCCAAAGAAACTGTGCCTATTTCTTAAATACGATGCCTTAAGCATGGTGTGTGTGAACAGATAGTCCGAGTTGTAGCTCACTGCAAACGTGGAGAAAAGTTGAAAAAATGATTTTGGTCATGAGTGAAACCCATATGCTGTGGACAGTGGTGAAATCCAAATTTTTTTTACTACCGGTTCTGTGGGCGTGGCTTGGTGGGTGTGGTGTGGTGTGGCTTGGTGGGCGTGGCTTGGTGGTCATGGCAGGGGAAGGATACTGCAAAATCCCTTCCCTCCCCACTCCTGGGGGAAGGATACTGCAAAATCTCCATTCCCACCCAACTCCAGGGGAAGGATACTGCAAAATTCCTTCCCTCCCCACTCCTGGGGGAAGGATACTGCAAAATTTCCATTCCCACCCCACTCTGGGGCCAGCCAGAGGTTACCACCGGTTCTCTGAACTACTCAAAATTTCCACTACCGGTTCTCCGAACTACTCAAAATATCCACTACCGGTTCTCCAGAACCTGCATAGCTGGCTGGAGAATTCTGGGAGTTGAAGTCCACAAGTCTTAAAGTTGCCAAGTTTTAAGACCTCTGCTTTAGAGCTATGCTGCTGGCTAGAATCCTGCAGATTTTGCCTGCTACAGAAAGTCTTTGAGACCTCTGTTCTAGAGCCTCTCTTCAGGAACAGAGAAACATCTCTTATTGGATGGCTTAGAAAGAAGGTTGACTGTCAAATATACTCACAGAGGAGTGGTTAGAAAAGGAGAGGAGGTACCAGGCCCACTGTCTTTTCTCCAAGCCGGATCTAATATTTAGCATCTGTAGAACCTCTGCACACATGTTCTGATGATTCCTTGGTAATATTTAGAAGCTGACCGATTGCCACAGTTCAAGCCTGATGGACTGTTTTCCATGTTCCTCTCTTGGTAGTACTAGAGCATGTGGTGATCACCAGCCATACTGTTTCAAAGGTGAGGATTTAAAACTTTTTGATTCAGGACAGGTGTTTCTATATGCAAAATTTGATAAAGTCTTGTTGGTGTAGCATGCAAGTGTATTTTCCAGCTGGTGTATCCACAGCCCACTGTGGCACTTTTTCTGCGGTGACCCATTTTTTAAAAGATTATTTGAAGCAAGGTGGGGTAGGATGTTATTAATTGGTCCATGCTTGTTAGCACTGAAATGGCTAAAGAAAAAACTGTTTTTAGGAAGAAAGGCCATTTAACACAAATACACAGGAAGTACACAGGAGATGCTGAATAGTATTAATCTATATGTACTTATTCTATCACAATAGCCAGTTGGCCTAGTAGTTAAAGTGCTGATCTAGAAAGCAGGTCCTGCCTTAGGCATGAAAGTCAGGTGGGTGACTTTGGGCCAGTCAGTCTCTCAGCCCAGCCACCCTCACAGGGTTGTTGTTGTGGGGAAATAGGAGGAGGAAGGAGTATTATAAAAGAACTGTGGTGGCACAGTGGTTAGAATACAGTATTGCAGTCTAACTCTGCCAACTGCCAGCAGTTTGATCCTGACCAGCTCAAGGAGGACTCAGCCTTCCATCCTTCCGTCAGTAAAAGGAGGACTATATTGTTGGGGGCAATATGCTGACTCTGTAAACTGCTTAGAGAGGGCTGTAAAGCAATATGAAGTGGTATATAAGTGCTATTGCTATTATGTATGCTGCCTTCAGTTATTTATAAAGTAATAAAGGCAGAATAAAAGTCTAATAAATAAATACATAAACAAATAAATAATGCACAATGCCAGATATAACCACAAGACATAGGGGGTTAGATTTACACAACATGCTGGACCAAGATAAAATACAACTGGCTAACTTGTCATTCAGTCCAGTTTTTAACTTAGCATGTTGTGTGAACCAAGCCATCACTCAAAACCATGAAAGGTTCTGGCCATAGCATAACATATAACGCGGGGGGGGGGGAGTATTTGTACTTGAATTTGAATCTGATGGACTTGATAATAAATCCATAATAATAGATAATAATGGACTTGAGAGCAGGCCTCCCCAGAGGAAGAAGCTTCTCTGTCCTTTGGCAGCATCACTGTGTGTCTAAGAGATGGCTGATCACAGTAGGAGAGCAAGGAAAGAAGGAAGGGGGAGCCTTTGAAGAAAAGACTGAGCAGTGTTTTTGCTAATTGGCGGTCTTTAATTTGCCCTTAATTTGCCAGTCTTAATTTGCTTTATGAGCCACCCGGAGGTCTGTTGCATGGCTGGTTCCTCTCCTAGGAAAGCAACAAGAGGAAAGAAAGGAGGGGGGGGAGGGTCCTTTGTGGAAAGCAGAGTCTCTTCCCACTGAGTAAAGAATCAAAGATCAGGACCTTTCCTTGTAGAAGCCAAGGAAGTTGTTCTGATGGGTATGAAAAATTCTTACTAGAGGAACTATTGGAAAGTTGCAGAGTCATAAAACAATGACAATGTTTTAAACAGTCACAATATTCTGTATAAACCCCCCCCCCTCTGGAGGCTCTTTTCAAAGATGATGAGGATGGAGCTTAGAAGCCATGAAGTGTAGGCATAGTCAGCTACTTCTCTGCCTCTCCTTACTTTTTTTTTTTTTTTACCTCTCAGCTAAGAAAGAGCTCTGGAGAAGAACCCCAAAGTTTGAAAGCAGTTTTGAGTCCTATAGTTATTTGTCTGCCCGGATCAGGTTTTGTGGATTTTATTAGTATATGAGAATATCAGCACCTGCTTGGCTGATATTTAGAAATACCATGATAAGAAGACAGCATTTTTTTGAAGGGATATTCGTTTCAGCAGAATTGATTTTATTTGCGTACACTTGTGGTGTGTAGTATGAACTTGTCTGTCGGTAAAGATTCATTCATAATTTGCCAGCACAGTTCAGTTTTGTAGAGCGTGGTGTGTTATTGTTTCAGATCTGAATAGTGGGGGAAGTCTTAAGTGTTGGAGGGGGGGGGAATAAGAATAACAATCAAACACTGGAAGCTGCTCGGAGCCTCCAAAAGTTGGATCACAAATGAGAATGGACGTTTTCCTCACCCAAAGAAAATGTGCACACTAACTAGGAGTGCAGAAAGTAAATGCTAAACGGATTCTTTGGTGATCAGAGATATTTCAGGAGAACATAGCAAAGTTTTGCTTTGGCTGGTCAATTGGTGCTCTTCTCATATTGCTTTTGTGTTGTTGCAGCTTATGGGGCAAGCACTAACATCTTTAAGTCTCACTGATTTCATTAGAAACCTCACACAGTTTGCCCATTTGGAAGCTAAAAGTAAAAACGCGTTTCACTCGGGCTATGTTGGCATAACTCTAGAGGTGGATGCCCTGGGACCGAACTCCTGAGTCCTGGAAACATTAAGAGGTGGATAAGGAGAATGTGGGAACGAAAATCTTTGGGCGCGTTAAGATCAGTTTTGCAGCATCCAGGAATGAGAATGTAAAACTTGCGCGTGAGAGTTAGAACCCAAAAGAGAGTGTGTGTGTGAGAGAGAGACAGAGAGAGGCGAGCTTTGAGAAAGAGGAGGGAGGGAGGGAGGGAGGGAGGGAGGGGGAGACAGAGAGAGAGGGAGGGAGACAGAGGGAGAGAGAGGGAGAGAGAGAGAGAGAGAGAGAGAGAGAGAGAGAGAGAGAGAGAGAGAGAGAGAGAGAGAGTTAAGTTTTGCACCGAGCGCAATGCATGCGCTCATTTTCAACCTTATAAATGGGCACTGGTCTCCATGCCTGTAGTTCGAGGTTCGAGGACGATTCTCTGCCTCAAAGTCCATTACTATCGGAGCAATGGATAACCGCCTATCTCTCTCGCCCATCTCTCTCTCCTCCCACCCACACCCCCGCCCCGCGTCTCTTAGAGGTGGTCGAAGTAGACCGCCGTAGGTTTCTTCCGAACGAAACCGAGTCTCTGAATTCGCGTTCGGGAACGCCTTCCCAGCTAACGCGGATCCAGGGCCAGAGGTCCAGCAGCCTTCCCTCCTTACTCGGAACTTACTCCTTCCGACAGTTAGGAAAGCAGAGGACCAACTCCTGGGTGCGGGGGTGGGGTGGGGGGGGTAGAATAAATGAAACAGTCACCCCTGATTCTTGTTTGTCCGGAGAAGGACCTGTTCACGTTCCCGACGGACTTTTACCCCTACACATAGCTAGGAGAGTAAGAGAAGAGGAAATGCTGCGGGAGGGGGGGGGAATGGACCTTAGGAAAGAAAAAGAAACTCCGTAGTCGGCGGGACCGGGCAGAATACCGGCTTGCGCGCGTTTCTCCCCATTCACTGGGAAGCGGAGACCGTTCGTCCGCCAGGTTTAACAACCTTGCCTGATTGGGCGCCTTTCTCATTGGCTGCACGGGCAGTGTCAGCGCTCCCCTTCCTCTCCCTCCCCCGCCCCCCCCGGACACACAAACGCTCACGTTCACACGCTCGGCCCGAACCTCCCCCCCCCCGCCACCGCCCCCTCTTCCCTCGGCTGGGAAAGGCNCCTCGGCTGGGAAGTGCCCCTTCCTTGTTTGTACAAAGCGGAGCCCATCCGCGAAGCAGAACTGACCGACTCCGGAGTAGGGAAGCTTGGAAGTTCGCGATGCCCCTGCGGCGCTCGGGACAGGGAGAGGTGGCCGGGCTGGGCAGGTCGCGCCTCTCCCCGCTCGCTTCCGCCCGCTCCTCCCAACCGCTTTAAGCCGACCCGAGGGAAAACTTGAGCGGTCGAGCGAGCGCTCCTTTCCCAGCTGGGATCGGAGCGCTCCGAGACGCCACTCCGAGGTTTGCCGAGCGATCGTTTTCAGGACGGGCAAGAGAGGCAACGGCCGAGCGGATTCTCTCCCACTTCCAGCTTCCCGCCGCTTTGCCTCCGCCGCCCGCCCGCCCGCTTCGCTCGGTTCGCCGCTCCAGTCAGCTTCCAGGTGCTGCTCAGCCTCCGGACTGACCGAGCCGGCGCGCCTCCTAGCCCTACCCCGCGGCCGCCTTGACATGCTGCCCAAAGTGGAGACGGAAGCCCTGGGACTGGTCCGATCGAATGGGGAACGGGGGCACATGCCGGAAAACATGCAAGGTAAGGGGCGAGAGGACCGGTGGGTGCCCGGACGGCCGTCAAGCCGGCGAGGGAGCTTGGATGTGCCTATAGCCAAAAGGCGGGCGAGGACAAGCCAAGCCAAGCCAAGCCAAGCCAAGCCAAGCCAAGCCCAGCCGCGTTTTTCTCCTGCACGCCGGGTTAGGGCTCGCTAGCTCGAAGCAAGCGGCTCCTGAGCGCGTCGCTAGAGACAGCCTGGCTTTTCAGGCGCTTCGAGTTGCGACCCTCGGCTCGGGGGGAGGGGAAGCCCTCGCCCCCACGTGGGACTCGCTTCGCTCTCGGCTGCCTTGATCGCAGCGTCTTATTGGCCGGGGGGGGGGGGGGGGGGGGCGGGTCCGGCTGCTGTCAAAGCCTCCGGCTACTCAAACCCCGAGCTCCCCTTTTAAGTACTGCAAAGTAAAGGAAAGTTAAAAAAAAAATGGCCCGAAAAGTCCAGGCTGAGGGACTTTCAAGTCTGACGCGCCGATGGTTCAGCGGCCGCCGGAGGCGCCCTTGGAAAGAAGTTCCTCCCTGAAAACGCCAGGGGACTTCTCTCCTGGGAAGGTAGGGCGGGGGGGGGGAGAGGAAGGGAACCGGAGGCGGCTGCGGCTGCGGCGGCCCAAAGAAAAGGACTAGTCGGGAGACGGCTTTCTTGTAAGGAAGGCCGAGAAGCCATCCGACAGGTTGGCATCTCTTGGCGGGGGGGGGGGGGGGGGGCGAGAAACAAAGAGGGGGGGCAGGGGTCGCGGCATTAGGAAGGTTGAGAACCACTGTTCTGATAGGATGATAGAGGTTCAGATGC
>QLTV01003994.1:3682466-3729347 GCA_003457575.1 Thermophis baileyi | reverse complement strand
TATATATATATATATATGAATCTTGCTGTCAAAAGGTTTTGAAACTTTTCTGATAAATATTTGCCTAATGTAGACTATTAGTAGTATTTTTTAACAGTGAATATTGATGGAATTCACTTTTGTCATTTTTTTGTAACTACAAATTCAACAGTCTATGTGGTTCCATCTCTGTTAGATTAAATCATTGCTAATTTGAAAATAATTCTGTATGTCATTTTCATTGGTTTGTAAGAATTCAATTTTGGGAGAGAAAATTCTCATGCTAAATATTTGTATTTATATATATGACTCTAGTTATGAGGACTGGCTTATTCTTCATTTCTTCTCCTCATTGATATTTAATAGTCCAGTTGAAAACACAATATTGGGAACATCCCACTGATAACAATTGCTCTTACTTCTAACATTTAGTACTGTGCGGTTTATTGGTTTTAATGTTCATATATTTTCAAAGATGTGGAACTATAATTTAATTATTAATAATTTCAATCTTTAGTCAACAAATGAGTCACTTAAATTTTATTGGTAGGGATTTCATTACTTTTTTGAAGTTGCTTTAATTCTGAGATAATGCAAAATATTTGTTGTCTGAAAAAGGAGTTAGTGATTATTCTTTATTTATAATTTATAAACATTTATAATAATATTTATTATTTATAAGCATTCTTACGGTTTAGTTGTATTTCAAAAAGTCACCAGCATTGGTTCAGTTCATAAATTCTCAAGCTAAAGACTGCAAATCAGCTAATTTTCTCATTAGAATTTCACTATTTTCTTAATGGACAGATGTAGAACTTGTGAGCAGCTTAGCCCACAGAGATTGCGATCCATAAACTTCTCATTCCAGAATAATTTAATTATGCCAATTAAACCTAACTTTGGAGCTGTTCAGACTCCTTGAACTACAGCAATCTAGATTGGAATTAACAAATAATATCAGGGCGGAGTTAAGAGTCATTGCATCAAATGTATGTTTTGAATAACGATAATACAATAAATGGAGATTGGGTAGGAAGTAGAAAACAATTCTCAAGTGATTCTATACTTTGTACTCCTCTTTTGCAAATGCACTTTACAAGGTCAGTCTCACACACACAAACACATCCAAGATAAGTTTGCTTCTTGTTTAGGAGCAAAAAATATTTAGAAGGTTTAGAAGGGGAGCAAGAACAAAAGATGTAAGCACTTATTTGCACATTCTTTTCAAAAGTGCTTTTGCTGTCTATATCGACATTACCTAGAAATGTTTTGATACTTTGTACCTCTGTCTTATCCAGAGAAGCTATGATATCTGCTACTGGCTTAATAGTCTCCCCATTAAAAAAAAATCAATAAGGAACACAAGAGTATGAGAGAAGGATGTAACAGATTATATCACCAAAAACATGAATATTGTGGAACAAAGTTAGAAACATTAGGAGGCTGCATGTGCATGAAGTTTTCTGTGAATGAGGGGTCCTTGGTGCTCTCTGAGCTTGGTTGTATTCTTGCAGATTTTTCATTACCCAAACTAGGTAACACCATCAGTGCTATCCCAAAGGTGCTTTTTCAAAAGGCAACTGGACTTTGTTTTTCCTTGAAGACGTTTCACTTTTCATCCAAGAAGCTTCTTCAACTGAAGTGATAAGAAGTGAAAATCTTCAAGATAAAACAAAGTCCAGTTGCCTTTTGAAAAAGCACCTTTGGGACAACCATGACCTGGATTACTGAGAATCTCCATAGACATCTTCAGTGATAGTCATTAGCATTGATGATATTATCTAGGTTGGGTAATGAGATGTCTGCAAAAAAACAACCTAGCTCAGAGAGCACCAAGAACCCCTCAGTTCAACCCTGAGCTTCAAATATTCTCCTTTATTCTTCTGTAAATACACTGAAAAATTCCATTTATCATTTTACATATAGCCCTAATCTTTCAGAAATTGTTCGTTGAGATATACCAAGATGAAGCATACCAAATGCTCCACAGAGACCTTTAATGCTAGTTTCCAAAAGAAACATGACTTGACTTCTTTGCAGAAGTTACAGCTCTTGTATAGAGACGATAATTAAGAAAAGAGGTCCATGTATCTTGTTTGAATGTGGCATTGTTGAATAGAGTAGATAAAACTATTTAACTATAATTTGTTAGGCATTTCTGTTTACCTTTTCTTTGCCAGCAAGAAAATAAGAGTGGATGTGTTTCTGACCAATATTTGTTTTCTTATTTATTTATTAAAGACTACTTAGCAATATTCTCCTATATGAACAGACTTCCTCTTTGTTATCAGCAGAATGGGAAGGAACTCCTGCTTTCAGCTATAAACGTTTTTAATATTTATATGCATGTTCCCTTGATTATGATACATAGTCTTGCATTCTAGTTCATAAATTACATTTTAGGATCAAATCATTAATTGTTAACATCTTTATGATAGTTTTATAGGTCTCTGTATACCTAGGATTTCTAATACATTTTTAATGGCATGCTAATCTATAAGATAAAAGCTTAGTAATGTAACCTCCAGCTATCTCAGCATGTCACCAAGCTGTCAAAGGCCCTTCTTATTGTCTGAATACCTTTGGGAAGGATAGTCTTGGTAAAATATTGCTGCTTTCAAAATATGTTCTAGCAACATAGTACTGTAACCCAGACCAACAATTTTTCTCCACAACCCTAATTCTGATATGATTTGAATGGCATTGGAAGTTGCAAAATCCTTTTATTTTTGGTCTGGGTGACACTTTGCTCTTTATCATAGGCAGTCAACTTGAGCAAATAACAATAGTGCAATTTATTACCTCTCTCCAAAATTGGCGAGCTTCCTCTTTTCAGAGTAAGGGCCAATGTGAACATGCCTTTAAATAACATCTACTCAAGGGGTTAAGTCAAAAGAGTATAAATATTGGAAAAAATAAATGATAAGCATTTTGAAAAACTGTTATTAAAAGGTCTTGCACTGCTCCCAAATGCAATTTTGAGTCCTTTGTGCTTAGCAGAAGAATTTATTAGCCCTCTCCTGTTAGATTTGCTAGAAAATATAATACACTAAGCTTGAATTATGCTTTTTTAGATTATTCACCAGTATGCTTTCATACAGCGATGTAACAAGAAAGTTATAAATGCTTGCAAATAAATATAATATGTTTATTCACCATGTTAGACCTTCTCAGGTGGTTCATCAAAAGTGAAATTACAATAAATAACAATAGCACTTAGACTAATATACCACTTCATATTGCCTTACAGCACTCTCTGAGTGGTTTACAGAATAAGCATATTGCCCCCAACAATCTAGTTCCTCATTTTACGACCTTGGAAAGATGGAAGGCTGAGTCAACCTTGAGCCGATCAAGATTGAATTCCTGGCAGTAGGCAGAGTTAGACTGCAATACTGCCTTATAACCACTGTACCACCACAGCACACTAAAATAAAAACCCTTAAACAGCTACACTCAACATAAACTTGTGCTACAGGTTGATCAAGGACTAAAAATGATGAGACTCTTATCAGTATTTATATTTGTATCATGTCTGCAATGGGATACCTATAACTTTTTTTTTTCCACCGTTACATTCAACAGCTGTGAGAGCTGACCGAATGCGTGGAGGTCGGAACAAATTTGGACCCATGTACAAGAGGGACAGGGCACTGAAGCAGCAGAAGAAAGCTCTCATCCGAGCAAATGGACTCAAATTAGAAGCCATGACTCAGGTGATTCAAGCAATGCCCACTGATCTCACAATATCTTCTGCAATCCAGAACATCCATTCTGCCTCCAAGGGCCTACCTCTGAACCATACAGCCTTGCCTCCCACAGACTATGACCGAAGTCCTTTTGTAACCTCTCCAATTAGCATGACAATGCCGCCACATGGTAGCCTACAAGGTTATCAGAGCTACAGTCACTTTCCAAGCCGTGCTATCAAGTCTGAGTACCCCGATCCTTATACTAGCTCTCCAGAGTCAATAATGGGCTACTCTTACATGGATGGTTACCATCAGACCAGCTCACCAGCAAGTATTCCGCATCTGATTTTGGAACTCTTGAAGTGTGAGCCAGATGAGCCGCAAGTCCAAGCTAAGATTATGGCCTACTTGCAACAAGAGCAGGCCAACAGAAGCAAGCATGAAAAGCTCAACACTTTTGGGCTTATGTGCAAAATGGCTGACCAAACCCTCTTCTCAATTGTCGAGTGGGCTAGGAGTAGCATATTCTTCAGAGAACTTAAGGTATGTCATGCAATTCTTTCATGGGATGTGGTCACTCTGAGAGTGAGATGGGTGGTACTTAAATTGGACAAATAAGTGAACAAACAAAACAAGAGTTTTGGTATAAGACAATGTGGTTAGCATTTGATTGATACAACTTATATTTGTGTATTGTTCTTTGAGGAAAAAGCTGTTGAGAGAGACATTTCAAAATATTATGACTATTTTGATCTCACTAATTATCTGTGGAAAAGCTGAATTGGATGATTAAGTCAAGATTTTTTTCTAAAGCTAGGAAATCTGGGTGGGGAGGATCTCTGGGATCTTGCCTGGCTAAGTTAATTATGATTATAGGCTACTGTTGGATAACAGCATTAATAGATATAGACCAGAACAATTGCAGCAGTGAGTACGAAAAGCCATCCCTTTGCTGCCCTATTGCCCATTGGTTTGTTTCTTGGAAGGTAGAAAAAGAGGGCTAGATAAACAGACAAAAAAGTCCCTTGTAAAATATTTTGGAAGCAACATTGGGAGAAAAATATTTATAGGTCCTAGTGTACGACTCCGGAAAGAAAGGATTAAAAGTATGAACTAGAATGGAGAACGTATGGTCTCCAGATGTTGCTAGACCTTCACTGGCCAACCCGACTTGGGCTTCCAGAAGTTGAAGTCCAGAATATCTGGAGATTTTCCAGGTTCCCACTCCTATTAATCAATCCTTTAAGCTCTTATCAATGAGTCATAAAACCAGAAAAAAAATTGATACGGATCCATGAACATTCAACTATACTGCAAAATAGACTATGTATACATGTTATATAAAGTAACAAATGTCTAAGACTAAGCCTAGTTCTGTGATCAGATATATTATGAAATCAGAGTTATTCTTCTGCTAGCTGGATTCACTGAGCAAGACACGTATAGAAAAAAGCAACTGTTAGACAGGAGAATAGTAATAGTTATATTACTGAAAATAATATTGTACTTTGAGGGGTCCCTATCATTCAAGATGAAATTCAGGATCGACAAATATTATAAATGTGTTTGATATATAAACACGTATCCTGTTAGCTTGTAGGAACTCCAGAGTCTTTTAAAAAATGATGCAAAAAAAAGTCTCTGGACAGATTGTTGAAGCCCAACAAAAATCCATATTCTGGAGTAGCAGGCTAATGAATGGTGAACAAACTGAGGAGGAGAATCAGAACAAAATCATTACTGAATTTTTCTGACCAGTAGAAGAAAGAATGTAGGGTGAGAAGATGGATTGTTTTAAAGAAGACAACTGTAGGGAAGTGGGGAAACAGGATTGCAATCCATTGATGATAGGGCAAAGGACAATGGGATTAAATAGTAGGAAAATATTTTTATTTGTGCAAAACAGTGCTGTGTAAGCACTGCTTACCCATAAAAAAGTAAGCATTGGAAGTCACTGGGAATGTCCTTTCTCAGTGCTTTTAAGTGATATTTGGAAAAGGATCTCAGTTTTCACAGGTCTTATAACAACCTTTCCTAGGATAAAAGAATAGAACAGGCAGCCTTTTTGAACCCTTCATTTTTAAGTCTTCTGCTCCAAAAGGCTACATGGAAGAAAAGGCAGAGGCAGACAAACCTCGATCAGTATCTGAGGGAGATGGCAGTTTAGAAATATGAAACATAAATAAATAAAAATAAATAAAAGTAGTTAAATTCAGAGATTCACTGTTGTAGCATCATCTTTTTACTTAGTACACTGTTGCCTATTGCCGAGAGGCTTGCTTTCTCTTTTACCTAAAATTTACAACATTCTCTGTCCCAAGAGTTTATTTTCCGCTATGTGACACATTTTGTGTGCATATTTATTTTATTTATTATAGTTATTTTTGCTACCTCAAAAGAGCTTAAGAGGATTTTTAAAATATATGTAATGTGCAGTTGAATAAATTGAATGGAAGCATATGGGAAAAGAAAGCAAGATAAAAACTAGGTTATACTGAGAACTTAAAATGCTACATTAAAGCTGTGGAAAATATAAAGACCCAGCAGTTTTTGGAAATAGTATTTTGTAACTGGGATTGCCACTACAGAAGATCTTCTCCATTTACCTGGAGTATAGGATAACTATTGAAATGCATATTCCTTTGGCAGAAAAGACACAACGTAGAAGCAGATAGCAATAGCAATAGCACTTAGACTTATATACCGCTTCATAGTGCTTTACAGCCCTCTCTAAGCGGTTCACAGAGTCAGCATATTGCCCCCAACAATCTGGGTCCTCAGTTTACCCACCTCGGAAGGATGGAAGGCTGAGTCAACCTTGAGCCGGTGAGATTTGAACCGCCGAACTGCAGCTAGCAGTCAGCTGAAGTAGCCTGCAGTACTGCACTCTAACCACTGCGCCACCTCGGCTCTTACAATCAGAATATCCAATGCACATAATTTACCCATTCAATTTTGATTTAGCTAATTTTTTGAAAACTATTTTTAAGGAAATCTTCCCAAAACATTTGTGGTTATCTAACCCAGAAATTCCCAATGTATGGTTACCAAAGCTATGGGCTATCTATGTCATATCTTTTTGGAATGTATCTCTGAAGGTCTAAAGTTTTGCATAATCAGATATCACATTATGGAGTACAGCAGAGGTAGGTTCCTCCCGGTTCAGACTGGTTCGCCAGAACCGGTAGCGACCCGCTGGTGACATCATGATGACGTCACGGATCCAGTTCGGTCGGTTCCGGTCCATGGACGCCGCCATATTTTTTTGAATTTTTATTTTTTTGAATTTTTTTTGAATTTTTATTTTCTTCTGCGCATGCGCAGAAGCCGAGTTTCCGGCACTGCGCATGTGTCGCCATCTTGTTTTTGGCTTTTTGGGGGGGGATTTTTTTTGCACTGCGCATGCGCGCATGCGCGAAGCATGCACGCGCCAATGAGGCGCGGCCACGCAGCACAGGAGGAAGCAAACCGGCAGCGAGGTACGTTAGAACCCACCCCTGGAGTACAGCTATATTTTTCCTCTTATTAGCCTTCTATGCACTTGGAAGGTTTGCAGATAATCTTTTAGTTTTTATATGAAAGAATGTTAGAGTTGATTAAAGTCATAGACACCATTCATGAAGAAATATTCAAGGGATAGGGCCCAAATATTGATGGAAAATAGTGAGGATGGAGTATTCAAATTTCACTGTGTGCATTGGATAGAAGCCGACATGCGTTCATTGTGACTTCATCAAACAAATAATGCAGATAATTTAATTTGCATCAATTGCATCAGGATGTGAATAAAATACAGTGCATTCTTTGCATAACATACTCAGTGCTATCATGCATTATGTTAATCCTCTCATTACTTTGTCTACAAAGAAACACCATAGGTGTCTTCACAGGAGCAAGCACCTAAGCGTGCAGTACAAGGTTGAGAGAGAAACTCTGCCCCTTATGTACCAGTATGTGACACCATGACACAAGTATGGAAACGGCAGGTCTTGCATTGTGACATTGCAATACATGTTTCATCATTGGGGTTAGGAACAGACCCTGTGAGCATGTCTTTACCTTTATTTTGGAAATGGGCATAGAAGATATCCTGAACCCAAATGTTCCAAGGGGAAACATTTTTTTAGAGACTGCTCCCTTGTTCATTTTTTTATTCCCAGTCATCAATTAAATTCAAAGCAGCACATACATGATCTAGAGAGATCACCGGCCAAATTTGCTTAGTTGCAGCATGATGTATGGTATCATGTACTCTCAAACCACATCTCGAGAACATTCCTAAATCTCGCACCTTTCTGTGCTATTATTTTCTACTGGTTTCCCCATCTATTTATGTTAACCAATGTAATAAATTTTGTAAGAGTTTGTTCTTGAAACACCATCTTCTTTTATGGAAATGTTAAATGCCATGGAAAATTTTGAAGCTGCTGTTCCAGATAGATCTTCAGCTTCCTTCCTTAATTTTAGGAAAGCTACTTTTTTTAGATTAATGAGCAGATTTGGAATATTAAGGACCCAACAATAATTAATTGTTATGGAAAGAATTTTCATATTCACAAAATGACTTCTATGATGGGTATGGCCAGTCATAAAACATCCCTTTATGATGAGATTGCGTATCCCTGCTTTTTAATTAAATCAATCTTTTAAAAATATTAAAATCTGGAAGGTGCTTTGGGGTGTGTGTATAACTATAATGGTATCCCTGAATACCACACTGTATATCCCACCTTAACTAATGAGGAGATAATGATAACCACAGTACTGTGCAATCAGGCCTAAAGAGGCAGAGAGGGATTTCATTGGTTTTTCCTTTAAATGGTGATGACAATCACAAGATTCAGGCAGTTTTCAAATTACAGGTAGTCCTCAACTTATGACCACAATTGAGCCCAAAATTTATGTTGCTAAGTGAGAAATGTGTTAAGTGAGTTTTGCCCCAATTTGTGACTTTTCTCACCAGATTTGTTAAGTGAATTATTGCAGTTCCTAAATTAGTAACACGGTTAAGCGAATCTGGTTTCCCCATTGACTTTGCTTATCAGAAGGTTGCAAAAGGGGATCACATGACTCTGGAACGCTGAAACCGTCATAAATGTGAGTCAGTTGTCAAATTTCCAAATGTAAATCACATGACAATGGGGATGCTGCAATGGTCATAAGTGTGAAAATGGTCATAAGTCACTTTTTTCAGTGCCGCTGTAACTTTGAATGGTCACTAAATGAACTGTTGTAAGTCAAGGACTACCTGTACATAGCCATGCTCTCTCTCTATGAGCTCTCTCGGCCAATTATGGCCAAACTGTAAAGCAAGGAATCAATCTCTCTCTTCTATACATTATGAACAATGAAATAATACATTGAGATGTGGCATAAAAAAAAATCTGAATTTCTAGAACATTTGTTTTGCACACCCTTGAATAGAACTTGACTAGCGAATGATTGAATTCTGGAAAATGTTAAGATAGTTGCTTCTTTTAGGAACTTTTAAATTTCTCAGTAGGCCAGGCAGTCGCCCATCCAAGTATTACTCAGGGTCTATCCTGCTTATTTTTAAGTTTAGTCATGGTCAGCTAGATGCTGCCAGAATATCTATTTACACATTTCTACCAATAGCATTTTTAAGACTAACAATACTTAGTCCTTGTTGAGGTGGGTTTTTTTTCTTTCTTTCTTTCTTTCTTTCTTTCTTTCTTTCTTTCTTTCTTTCTTTCTTTCTTTCTTTCTTTCTTTCTTTCTTTCTTTTTTTAGCATTTTGCCCATATTAAATGGTTGATGCCAGGGGACAGAAGAAAGCAATAGCCCAATTCCTTCTGTCTCTTGAATTACTTTTACAAAAGACCAGCTTTGTAAGTTGGTAGAATTACGAATTTTAGGCTTCTTTTAGAGGCAGCTTCAGCCATTATTGTTCCCCGAGGTAACCTGCAAATGGGATTCAGTGATAATAAATACGTATTAACCTGTCTGCCAAATGAGGTAGGTAGGACTTCTCATTCTGTTTAATAGCAGAATGGTTATTTCTGTGGTGTATGGACTATAATCCTAACCTCAGAATCACATTTATGAGGTTGATTTGATTTATGCATCAAACCAAGCTTGTTTTTTCCAATATAATGTGAAGTGTGAATGTAGTCATAGACTGCAAAACAGTACATTTATGATTCAACCAAGTTTTTACGGACTTAGAGCAGGGGTTACCAACCTTAACAGAATAACAGAGTTGGAAGAAATTTTGGGCATCTTCTAGTCCAACCCCCTGCTCAAGCAGAAGATCTTATGCCATTTCAGACAAATGGTTGTCCAATCTCTTCTTAAAAACATCCAGTGATGGAGTACCCACAATTTCCGAAAGCAAGCCATTCCACTGGTTAATTGTTCTAACTGTCAAGAAATTTCTCCTTCATTCTAGGTTGCTTCTCTCCTTGATTAGTTTCCATTCATTGCTTCTCGTTCTGCCTTGAGGTGCTTTGGAGAATAGGTTGACCCCCCCTCTTCTTTGTGGCAGCCCCTTAGATATTGGAACACTGCAACCATGTCTCCCTTAGTCCTTCTTTTCATTAAACTAGACATACTCAATTCCGGCAACCGTTCTTTATATCTTTTAGCCTCTAGTCCCCTAATCATCTTTGTTGCTCTTCTCTGCACTCTTTCTAGAGTCTCAACCTCTTTTTATAGTGTGTCAACCAAAACCGCATGCAATATTCTAAGTGTGGCCTTACCAAGGCATTATGAAGTGGTACTAACACTTCACGTGATCTTGATTCTAACATTTCCAAGGTTAGGAAACCCTGTCTTAGAGTGAAGTGCTTAGGATTTTGACTGCTTTGTTTGTTTGTTTTTGCCATGCCACCATTTAAGATTGTGTCAGTAAAATAGGAATCAAACAGGATAATGTAGCAAACAATAGCATTTATGGAAATAATCTGGAAGGATTATTTTAAAAAAAAAGTTGGCGAGGTGGACAAAAAGCTTTTAGCAAAGCTCTTTCCTTGTTGCCTCAAGTTCTAGTTCTGCTTTCAGCAACTGGCAAGAAACAGAAAGCTCTCTTCCTTGACATGAAAGTGATATCCACATTTTTTTTTTCAGTTCACAGGGGACATTGTAACAAAACATGCATAGGTTGTGTCTACCCGAGAGTGAAGTTAAAGGCTTTGACCAAATCTGGCTTGCTTGCTCGTTGGAGAACGGGAAGCTCTCTGTGAAAATGAGTTGCTAAATAAAAGTCTTGGATCAGAAACATCTTAATGATGATTTTAAAAAAGCGTTGAGGTAACAATAAACAAAGGAAATATGCATGAATAAAGTGTTCTGAAAAGGCAGGCAACAAGTCTTTAAAGGCTATAAATACCACCTAAGCTAGGTCACTATTATTAGCAAAGGTTGAACAAAAGAAGACATCCAGAAATAGATACGGTGGCCTGAGTAAGGGATAGCATGAAATGTCTTGTTTAACCTTACGCAGATATTGTTGCCATAGCATAGGAAATGGTTTTAGCTGGCTCATGAGTTCTGTGGGGTTGAAGGATGTTTCCATGTTGTCCGTTTGCCAAGGAAATTCCTTAACAGGCCTGTTTGCTAAACAGAGGAAATATCAGCCTCCGGGAGTGTCATTGGATGAGATGGCAACATCCATCTTCATTCTGTGGCTGCTGCATTGTTGATTTGCTGGCTTGGAAGGGTCTTCTAAAATGTATAGGGATATTTCATCTTGATGTTGCACTTTTTGAGTGCCGAAGGTTAGTAGTTTTAAATAGTAAAAGGATTGGTTGCAAAAATCATAATACAATATAGCAAAAAGCTCCTTCCAATTTGGTCTTGTCAGATTCTTGTGTGATTGTCACATGTTGTGTCACAATAACACAACATTTGTAGCCATGTTGCTGTTGTCTTCAAATTGCATTATGTGATACAATAAAGATAGGTTGGAGTACAGGTAGTTCTAGACCAGCGGTTCTCAACCTGTGTGTCGCGACCCCTTTGGGGGTCGAACGACCCTTTCATAGGGGTCACCTAAGCACGCGCTAGCCTGCCACACCCCCTTTGTCACTTCATCGCGTGCGGGAAGGGGGCGGGACGGGGGTCGCGGCGGCGGGGAGGGGGTCGCGGCATTAGGAAGGTTGAGAACCACTGTTCTAGACTTACGGCCACAATTGTTGCTAAGTGAGAAATTTGTTAAGTGAGTTTTGTCCCATTTTACGACATTTGTTAAGTAAATCACTGCAGTTGTTAAATTAGTAACATGGTTGTTAAGTGAATCTGGCTTCCCCATTGACTTTGCTTGTCAGAACGTTGCAAAAGATGATCACATGAACCCGGCACATTGCCACCATCATAAATATGAACCCATTGTCAAACATCTGAATGTAAATCATGTGACCATGTGGATGTTGCAATAGTCATAAGTGTGAAAAATGATCATAAGTCACTTTTTTCAGTGCCGCTTTACCTTTGAATGTTCACTAAATGAACTGCTGAAAGTCGAAGTCAATTTTTGCCACTGTAAAAATTAGGTGGTGTGATAACTAATGTAAAATAAGATTTAGGCTATATTTGTATCCAAATCCGTTCAAGGGTGGATGGATGGCACAAGGAGCTGTTTTTTTCCATACTTCCACTAGAAGCAATCTTCCAGTAGGCAAACATGCTTAATATAATCCCAGCTCTTAGTCTTTGAGAAAGATACAGAACATCCCAGCACGCTGATAAAGCTTTCCTGTGTTCCAATAATAAAACCAGTCCCTTCTGTACCAGCAGTTTCCAGTTCCTTTGTAGCAGGACAACTTGTGAAGACAAAGTCACTCCTCAGTAACCAACCTGCAGTATCAGTGAGGCAGTCGGGAAACAGATGTTCACCAGGCTATACAATTTGTTGTCACTGTCAATATTACATGGCCCTGTTCCCAACGGAAATTGTTTGTGGATGGGAAAGAATGTGAGGGGGGGGGGAGGGGGGGGGGGGGGGGGGGGAGAATCATATCTCAAAGGGGTTTATATTTCTTTCTCTGGGTGCCCATTCTGAGGAAGTAATTGTGACACTGGAGCAGCCTCAGCAAATCATAGTGAAATGCATTGGCAGCTTAGATTTGATTAGCATATAATAAATATATTTTGCCCAAATTTACCTGTGTGTGTTTGTTCAGAGTTTTCTCTGTTCCCGGAATTCTTAGGAAACCGAATAATCCATCCAAATTTCAACATTCTTTATTCTAGTTGATTTTAGCTGGGGAGGTGTGGACGTACAGTAAATTTAACAACGGGGAAAGATTTAGCAAGCCCACAGAGGCATATCGTTTAAAAGCAAAAAAGGCTTTTTTAAAAAAAGGTTGTGATTTAAATGTTGGCTATGGTAAAAATAATCTATCTTATTCAGTCGCAATGGAATAAAAAGTTTGTATTGAGAAATCAATACAGTTTGTGTACGTTCTTTTAAAGTTCTTTTTTTCCCTCTCCATATAACATCACTCTCAGAAACTCGTTGTTGTATTTAGCTCTGGAGAAAATGCAGAAAATATTCTCAAAATCTGGCATAATTTTCCCTATCCATAAGTATTTTATTTTTAAAAGACATACAATATAATTTACAATATAAATGTTAGGCACAGTTTTTATTTCATTTGGAGAATCGCGTTATAATTCTCATTTTATGTGATTCTGTTTATACAACAGAATATATAAACTTTATTTTTTTAAAAAAATGATTTAAAATACTAATCAGCTGATAAAAGATAAACGCCAAGCAATCACAAAACTCACTTTGATATATAGGTAGTCCTCAACTTATGACCATAATTGAGCCCAACATTTATGTTGCTAAGTGACAAATTGGTTAAGTGAGTTTTGCCCCATTTTATGACTTTTCTTGCCACATTTATTAAGTGAATCACTGCAGTTGTTAAGTTAGTAACATGGTTGTTAAGTGAATCTGGCTTCTCCATTGATTTTGCTTGTCAGAAGGTTGCAAAAGGTAATCACATGACCCTGGGACACTGCAACCGTCATAAATGTGAGTCAATTGTCAAGCACCTGAATTTTGATTACGTGACCATGGGGATGCTGCAATGCTCATAAGTGTGAAAAATAGTCATAAGTCACTTTTTTCAGTGCTGTTGTAATTTTGAATGGTCACTAAATAAACTGTTGTAAGTCAAGGACTACCTGTACACAATAGATATTTTGATCTAACATTCATTTATCGTTACAAAGCTCAAATATGCGTAGAAATTATAATGCCATGAAAATAAGAATTTGCTCTATTTTCTTTTATTAAAAGGGCATTTATGTTTATTGGTTTTGTGGAAGCATTCTAAGCCAGATAGATTAATGTATATCATTTAGTAATGTTTGCCACAGGATACAAGAAATGCTTTTTGTCGGAAGAAAGTGAACTTCAGAGTATATTTATCTGCCACATCATCCTTTTCAAAGTTTGTTCAGATTTCCAGAAATCTTCGTAATGATAGACATAATCTCAGAGTGTATTGTTGACAGTAAACGATGGTTTCATTAAATGATTTCCATTAGATGGGCATTGGGCATTTTCCCTCCTTCACTTTCTATTTTCATTTGTAGTAAGAACAGAATAAATAAAACACACGACTTAGATAATGGAAAGGATAGATCGGAAAGGATATCTTTTCGCAGTGTGTGAATGTTGTCTAATGCAGTTATTAATCTGGCTTATTTTAAATCAGGGTTTGGAAATCAAACATTGAAGTCTTGGAGAATATTGCCTCTTTTCTCCTCTCATTGATAAGTTAATTTTTTTTCTTCCCCTTCTCCTTCTCCTTCTCCTTCTCCTTCTCCATCTCAACTACATCTGACACAAACCAAAGGATTGATTAACACAAACCTTCTCCCTTAACCATCATTTGAAAACTCACTTCAAACCATAGCTTCAGCAAACTTAAGAGTGATGTCCAGACATGGTTGTTAACTTCCTGGAGGAATGGCAAAATAATTTTTTGGTGGTAAATGGGAGAGCAAGGCAAATAATTTTCATTGAATTAATATTATGTTTGCACTGAAACTCAATCTTTTTCAAACTGGCAAAATCAAAACAAGCTTCTAATAATTTCGGATATGGAATACGTGACAATCATATTCTTCCAGAATTACAACCTTGGCATATTATAATACAGAATCAGGTGACCCTCTTTGATTGTCATTCTCAGAAACTTTTAGAACGGTATTTAATTTCAATTTTTAAAAATGTTTTTATTTTATTAAATTTATTATGTCTGCCCATTCCAAAAGACTCCTTAAGAGTAACTTAGATTTTAAGCTGGAGCCAACCTTAGCTCCCACTGTTATTTCTTATTTCTACTGTAGTTGAACAACTAGTATAATGAGAAATAGTATAAAGCATACCAGTCAGATTTCTTGGGTCATGAAAATAGAAAAAAAAATCTAATGTAAGTATATGTACATCTTTCTTTTAAATTTCAGCTGACTATTCAGTCATTCCATACCTCCCATTTCTATTTTACTAATAATCTTGTTCTTAAAAAGAGTTTTTGGCAAGGTACCGTGTTTCCCCGAAAATAAGACCCTGTCTTATATTTTTTTGAACCCTGAAATAAGCCCTTGGCCTTACTGACATGCACTCAAAAGCCCGATTGGGCTTATTATCAGGGGATGTCTTATTTTGGGGAAAATAGGGTATTATTATTATATAATTGTCTATGCTGCCGAATCTTTGAGAATCATGGCAAAGTATGATGACATATTAAAGATAGAATAATGAGAGGTCTAGTGGTTAAGGCTAGAAACCAGGAGACTGTGAGTTCTAGTCCTGCCTTGGGCATGAAAGCTGGCTGGGTGATTTGGGGCCAGTAATTCTCTCTCAAGCTCCGGTGACAAGACAGTCAATTAATACCTATCACAACCAGTGAATCAACACTCATTCGATCCAAAAAAAGTGGACCCTGAATTTGTAGAAAAACACTATGAATAATAAAAAAAATTAAAGATAGAGTAACAATTTAGAATAAGAAGTAACACAGCACACAGACAGAAGGAAAAAAAATAGTTATCAGCCAATCGCTTCTCAGCTTTTTGGGTAAGTTCAAGTTTAATTTATCAACCTAATAATGAGTGAACAATCACGTCATAATGGCAAAAATTGCCCACTAATGTCCCTCTGGAAAAGTTTCAGCTGTAAAGGCTTCCACAATGCTCTCACTGAGCCAAGAGCAGTCTATAGAGAAGAAGGAGAAAATGTTAAATAGAACAAGATTTATGTAAGAGGAAAGAAACATGAATTCAGGCATATGAGCATATTTTGACTGCAATGGTTTCTCAATTTAAGCTAAAACTAGGCAAAAAAAATTCCTGAATTGTGTTAATTCCCAAGAAAATGGGATAGAAAGAGATTTGAAATATACCCTTGTGAATAGGGAAGGTACATTCCTTCAATTCTTTTCTTTTCCTTTTCCTCTTTAAAGCCATTTTTCTCACAGCAGAGTTAATTCTAGTGGAACCCACAACAGAAGAAAACAACAAGAAGGAAATTAATACAAATTAATTTTCTCTCCCAAACCCCCAGTTTACTACATCAGTCCAATCCCTGCTGTACTTTATATTTCCTTCCCGTCTGATAACATAGCTTTGACTCTTAGAAATGCTTTCGTTGTATATACATTTTGCTGTTCAGGTTTTAAGATCAGTTTTCTTCAGCAATGACACTTTGAGGAAGGTTTAGACTAAACCTTCCCTTAGCCCAATTTATTATGGACGAGTGGTTCTGAACCTGTGGTCCGTGGACCCCTGGGGGGCTGTGATGTCACAGGGGTCCATGTGACATTTGAAGACATGTTATAACTCAATGATGGCGAACCTTTATTTGCTTGGGTGCCAAAAGGGCGCACGCACACGCGTGCCCACGCCCATAATGCAATGCCCTCCCCCTGCGCATCCGCACACAACCCCCCCCCACGCTGCCCCCCCGTGCATGCGCACAGGACTCACTGAAGCCTCCAGAGCCTGTGGATGGCTAAAAATGGATTCCAGCTGATTTTCGGCCTTCCGGAGGGCGGGGAGAGGTCGTTTTCGCCTTCCCCAGGCTTCAGGAAAGCCTCCGGAGCCTGTGGATGGCGAAAAACGAACCCAACGGCCCAACCGGAAGTTCGGAAATGAACTTCCGGTTGGGCCATTGGGCTGTTTTTCACCCTCCCCAGGCTTCAGGAGGCTTTCCTGAAGCCTGGGGAGGGTGAAAAATGGCACAATGGCCCAACTGGAAGTTCGTTTCCGAACTTCCAGTTGGGTCCGTTTTTCGCCATCCACAGGCTCCGGAGGCTTTCCTGAAGCCTGGGGACGGTGAAAAATGGCTCAATGGCCCAACTGGAAGTTCGTTTCCGAACTTCCAGTTGGGTCTGTTTTTCGCCATCCACAGGCTCCGGAGGCTTTCCTGAAGCCTCGGAAAGGCGAAAATGACCTCCCCCCGCCCTCCAGAAGGCCAAAAATCAGCTGGCTAGCGCGCACATGCGCGCTGGAGCTGACATAGGGCAACGCCTCACATGCCCTCAGATATGGCTCTGCGTCTCACCTGTGGCACGCATGCCATAGGTTCGCCATCACTGTTATAAGTCTTGGGGTTCCATGGCCATGGTCTGTGGCCACAAAAGGTATTTAAAGAGGTCCGTGGTGAAGAAAAAATTGAGAACCACTGTCATAGACCAATGTTTCACACTTTAAGATGCATAGACTGCAATACAGGTAGTCCTTGACTTACAACAATTCACTTAGTGACCAGTCAAAGTTACAACAGCATTGAAAAAAAGTGACTTATGACCATTTTTCACGCTTATGATCGTTGCAGCATCCCCATGGTCACGTGATATACATTCGGATGTTTGACATCTGGTTCACATTTATGACAGTTGCAATGTCCTGAGTTCATTTGATCACCTTTTGCAACATTTTGTCAAGCAAAGTCAATGGGGAACATAAATTTTGGGCTCAGTTGCAGTCGTAAGTTGAGGACTACATGTACTCTTTCTCGGAGTGAAAGTCCACGAATCTTAGACATGTTCAAAGTTGAGCAACATTGCCAGAAACCAATGGCAGGAGAGATATTGAGAAGAGATGATGGCCACAACCATCTCAAAGGTGCTATCTAGCTGAATGCTATGCTGGATGCCCCAAACTTCAGTGTGAATTTTTAAAAGTAGTCAACCATTTTATCTTTATCACTTCTTAGAGAAAGAATGAAATCCCATCATTACCATGGAGAGATACACCTTCAGAAATTGGCCTTTAATATTTCACTTTAGGCACATTTTCTAGAATATAATAAATACATAATTGTATGCAGAAATAAGAACAATCCAGAAATGGGCCACATCAGTTCATCATAGATCAGAGGTGGGTTCCTGCCGGTTTAGACCGGCTCTATAGAACCGGTAGCGGGAATTTTCCCCCGCTCCCCGAACTGGCAGCGATGGCTGGCTGGACACGCTCCTGAACCAGCTCACATTTTTTGCTTCTGCTCATGCGCAGAAGCTTGGTTTTTAGCTATGCGTATGTGTGTGCGCGCTCACATGGCGCGCCCATGCGGCACGTGAGGAAGCAAACCAGCAGTGAGGTAAGTTAGGACCCACCCCTGTCATAGATGTGCTGTTGTTAAAATCCACAGCAAAAGATGCATCAGGCAGTTGTGGAAGGGTTGATTAAGTATTTTATTAAATTACTATGTCAATGAAGATTCTCAGTCATCCAGGTAGATAAGACTAGACTAGGTAGACTAGAAGTTGAGTCATAGCAACTAAAATTCTTTTCTTTTTCTTTTAATTGAAAATGTTTCATGGCTTGTCCCAGTAGCTTCTTCAGGCTGAACAATTTGATTAAAGCGACCCCATCAATGTCCTCCAGGCAGGGGTGGGTTCCTCCCTGTTCAGACCGGTTCTCCCGAACCAGTAGCAGCCCGCTGGTGATGTCATGATGATGTCACCAAACCGGATCGGTCGGTGCCGGTCCATGGGGGCCGCCATTTTTTTTTTGAATTTTTTTTTAATATATTTTTGAATTTATTTATTTTTTTAATTTTTTTTTCCTTCTGAGCATGTGCAGAAGCCGACTTCCGGCACTGTGCATGCAGTCACCATCTTTTTTTGGCTTTGGGGGTTTTTTTGGATTTTTTTGTTACTGCGCATGCGCGTGCACTCAAAGCGCGTGCCTGCAAAGCATGCGTGCACCCACAAGGCGCGCCAACGCAGTGCGGGAGGGAGTGAACCAGCAGCGAGGTAAGTTGGAACCCACCCCTGCCTCCAGGCTAAATGTCTATGGAGATTCTCTGTCATCCAAGCCATGCTTGTCCCAAAGGTGCCTTTTCAAAAGGTAACTAGACTTTGTTTTACCTTGAAGATGTTTTGCTTCTCATCCAAGAAGTTTCTCCAGTTCTGACTTCTTCACTCCTGCTTGAGCAGGGGAGTTGGACTAGAAGATCTCCAAAGTCCCTTCCAACTCCATTATTCTTTTAAACAATTCCGCCCCGGGACCCCAGCCCTGTAACCCAAGGCCTGGGAGAACAGCTAGGATTTCCTGGCTTTTCAGAATGCTGTCAGTTTAGGAGCCACATGGATATCAGGGAGATCCGTATTTCAGAGGATAGGCATTACAACAGAGAGGGCATGCATCCTGAGTCCCAATAGATAATATTGCTTAACTGAAAGGATCTGCAGTATGGATACCCTATTGGATTGAATCAGCCAACTGCTACCACAGGAGACAGAAAGTCCTTCAAGTATCCAGGTTTGATGTCATGTAGGGCATTATAGGTCATAACCAACATCTGGAAACATAACAGGAATTAGTGCAGCTTGCAAAGCAGAAGTGTTACATAGGCACATCAAGGCTTGCCTATCACTGCCCATGCCAATGTTTCTGGATTAATTCAAGCTTCCGAGTGGTCAGGTTGTGAGGTGACCAGGGTATGAGTGACTATGATACTGGGAAATGGAAAATTCAACTGTGTGTATGAATGTCCCTCAGACCACCTCTTGGTGGCGGTCCATTAACCCAGGGTTTTTGAGGCAGGCGGATGACTCCATTAGGAGAATAAATGTGGTGGCCCAAAATGGCAGTAGGACCAGTTTACCTTTTTTTTGAAGTTAAATGCATTGATGTAAATCGTCACCTAAAGTGTCTACCACTACAGCCACAAGACAAATCCTCTGTCATTTAAGATTTTATGAATTAATTCCAGAATCAAGGACTTACGCTGTTCTAAAACTGTTTTTCTGGATGAGCCCCTGCATCAAGAGAGAAAGGAGGGGGTTGGCCTATTTGGTTTAACTGATTGAATAACAGAATAAGAACATTCAACACTGAAAGCACTTTTATTGACAGAATTAGGACTGTCAGAAAGTGTTACTTTTTGTTATCTGCCAGTGCATAGATCAGTTATACCTAACATGAGTTTTTGTCTTCTTTTTAACAATAGACCTGTAGAATTTAGAGTAGCGTGATCTGTAAAATAAAATTGTAATATGAGCAATAATAACAGTATAATAGATAAGTTTGCCTTGTTAGACAAGATGTAAATAACTGTGATGAAGTCTTTTATCACATTAATATTTACCTTAAAAAATCTACAATTTAGAAAGGTCTAAAGGAACATTCTAATAATTGGCATATTCCTTATATAAATTCTTTCTAACTTCTGGAACTTCTGTTTGTTCCATTAGAGAAAATGTAGAAGTACAATTCAGTACACATTTCCTAACATTTTATTTTGTGAAAAAGCAAATTAAAATAGGAAATCAAACAATTATTGCAATGCTACAGTCGCATTTCCGACTGGCGATGCATCGTTTAAAAGAGGGGGGAAATAGGCATTTTATTTCTCTGATATCTAATCTAATTGGACTTTCACTATTTAAAGAACTTGAGTGTCTTAGAAGGAACTGGAATAACATTTACATTTAGAATGTAAATTTCATCATCACCATATCTGGGATCATAATGGCAGATAATAATTTATGAAAAAGAAAAAAAAAATGTCCATACCAGACAAGCTGTTAAAGTAACAGCAGGGGTGAAGGAAGGTTGTATAAGAACTTTCCTTTCAACTGCATCCAGCAGAGAAATCTTCGATGTACAAAACAGCTGGGAAATTTCATATATTGTATAACTTGAATTGTTGAATTGAAAGTAGAAATTAATTTTGATTAAGCCTTGTTCCTTTCTGGATAACCATTTCCTGAAATTTAGGGCCATAACTTTGCTTGGCATACATGTATAAAACAGGATTTTGTTGCACATTAAGTCTTTCGGGGGCACAAATATAATTTCTGTTGTCTGCAAATCCCTTTGTAAAATATTCCTTGAAATGCCTTTAACTTAATCTTAAGAAGGCATGTGTTGTGGGTGTGCGTTGGTGGGTGTACATACGCACACATACACATACACACAAACACACTGACAGATTTATAAGGTTGAGAACATTTTGAAAATAAGATCATACCGATTCATAATTCAAAATATTTCATAATTATGGTTATATTGTCATTTGCTAAGACACAAACACACATACACAGAGAGAATCTGTATGCCTATTTTCCAGCTCTGTATATATAATTTTAAAATTACGTATTGATGTAGCACTGATGATGTTACCTAGTTGGGCAATAAAACATCTGCAAGAAAATAACCAAGCTCAGAGATCATCTTGGACCCCATAATTTTATACTTGAATTTCCATTAAAAAAAATGCTAACGGTTGTAAGGATGGCAAACTATGCATTGTGAATTTATTAATTAACTCTTTCCTTCTTCATCAGACTAGCTGCATCATATTTGTAACAAAAGATACACTATTCTGTAATTGTAATTTTAATTTTAAAATTAAAAGCAATAGTCACTTATTTTTGTTTTCCTAAACATATTGATAAAGTGTGTCGCTAATCAGAATTCAAACAATTTTAGAGCAAGTTCCTAAGTGGCTCCTGTACCACCACACTATAGGTAGACTTACTACATTTCACAAAACAGAAAAAGGAAGGAAATCTGGTTCATAGCACATTTTGCACATTTGTGTATATGTATGTACATATCTGTAAGTGTGGTGTTATTGTTATCAGCTTGAATCAATCCACTGCGAGATGAAGGCCACTTCACTGAAAATGATGGATTATCTAACATACTAGTCCAGAGAAGGTTGTTATTTCTATCTCCCAGTTCAGGGCTAACAGAGTGACTGGTCTAAAATCATCCAGCTAGATTCTGTGCCTAAAGAAGGAGTAGAACCAGGGTTTCTCTAGTCCTAATCCAGCACCTTAGCATTACACTACACTACCCTGTTTGTCACATAGGGTGTGTGCGTAAGTATTTTCCTTACTGTTCTCTGAGAGCTATCCCTGCTCTCTCCCTCTTGGAGCAGTTATGATGGCACTACTTTTTCAAACCATCATCAGGCTTAGTTTTTGTCTGGTTACATCTCCTGGTCTCTAGAAATACAAATCTCCAAATAGCAATAGCAATAGCTCTTAGACTTATATACCGCTTCACAGTGCTTTACAGCCCTCTCTAAGCTGTTTACAGAGTCAGCCTATTGCCCCCAACAATCTGGGTCCTCCTTTTACCGACCTCGGAAGAATGGAAGGCTGAGTCAACCTTGAGCCTGGTGAGATTCGAACTGCCAAATTGCAGGCAGTCGCAGTCAGCAGAATTAGCCTGCAGTACTGCATTCTAACCACTGTGCCACCACGGTTCATGATGAGAAACATCTTGAGAAACAGAGCTGCAGAAAAGGGGACAATTCATATATTGTTTAATATCACTTTGCAAACCACCACCACCCCTCCCGTAGTTAGCTACGGCGCTCCGTGTCTCCTTTTTTGATCTCTGGCCATATTTTTCTCTGTTATGTCATAGAGGTCACCTGGCTCATGTGTGACAAACTGCCTGCATAAGTCACAGTGCCAGTGGCAGAGATTTGTAACCATGTCCCTGGTCCATTGCCTTTGAATTATTTCGCAGGCCCTTTGCTTTACATTTGCACTCTGTCGGAAGATGAACAAGGGAAGGGAGTAAAATCAAGGGCAGGGTCTCCTCCTGAAGGACAAGGGGAAACAGGTGGAAGGTTAATGGCCGTAGAGCGTATCCACAAGCCTCTCAGGCTTGATATATGGGCCACGGGCCTAAAACAGGCATTGGCTTTCAAAGATATATTATTTCATTTGAGGAGAGACATTCTGGAGATCCTGCATTTGTCTGCTGATAGATGATACTCTGTCCACAATTGGTTATGGCGTGTGAGTTTTCCTTGGGCTGGCTCCCGTACATAAAAATTTCGCTGAGCTCTTCAACCTTTCACATGCCTTAAGGATGGGACGTGTGCGGGTTCTTCTGGCAGGCTGTAGGGCTGGATTTTTGTCGATGCTATTTTAGTCATTCCTTTTGAAACACCAAGGCAAGTTTGCGTGAGGGGGAGGGGGGGAATGAAAGGCCCTTCTGTTCATTCATACATAACTTGATAAGGGGTGGCCTTGCAAAAGGAAAACAGAAACAATGTTAGGAATCAATTGTGCCTGCGTCTGCCTGTGCTGGGAAGAAGGAATCTTTAACGAAAGGCTTTATAGTGGCCGTTGCCTGCATCAAAATGCTTGGAAGAAACATTTTAGACTTCTAAGAATAAGACCAACCTTTTGTATTTTTGACAATTACTGTGGCTTCTGTGTGAGATCTTATTTCCTTGTTTTTCAGCGTGACTGAACAAATGATCCTGATCCAGAAATTAGTTAATAGGAAGTATCATTCCTTTTCCTTTTTTTTTTCTCCTTTAAAAGCTTATTAAAACTTGCATGTTTGGAAACACATCTCACTGATTCTAATACATCTTAGTACTCTGATATCCACCTTCCGGTTCTTTGTCCCCTTTGTAATATTAAGCAATAAGTCTCTGCATAACCTCATTACTAGAGAAAAAATTGTTATTGTTTTTTAAATGTTTAATGTTTCTGGATTTTTAAAAGTCCTGTACAATGAAATCATAGTTCTGATAACAAAACTGCAAGAGAGAAATATGATTCAGATTGAATAACGTAATGAGACAACTCAGCTCAATTATCTGCATTTTGTTTCATCAGTTTCTAACATTCCTTCAAGGCAATTCCAGCATGATTATTTTTAAGGAAGAGTTTTAAAACAATGCATGGAGACATTACAGTTAAACCGCGTTTTGTGACCATAATGGAGAATTGGAATTACGATCATAAGTTATTAAGGTCATACGTCGTGGCATCACATGACTGGACCCAATGTTTCAACGTTTTTGTAGTGGTCGTTAAGTGAACACCATGGTCATTAGGCAAATCCATTTTCCCTAATGGTCGCTTTTTGCCAGAAACTGGAAGTAAATGCTGGAGACCAGCAAATACTTCACAAACCACAGTCTCATGACCATGGGACGTTGCAAATGGCCATAAAGGTGAGCTGGTTGACAAGCACCCAAAATGTGGTCACGTGACTGGAGGGGTATGGCTATCTTAGCTTAGAAAACAGGTCACATAAGTAGCTCTGGGGAGGTCCATCATACCTTCAAACAGTCATTAAGTGACCGGCCGTAAGTCAAGGACTACCTGTAGTTAACATTTGAGCAGAACCTAATGAATTTAACTATCAATTTACCAGGCAGAACCCAAGCTTAGAGATGCAAGAGTAGACCCAGTATAATCAATGACATTTAAGGAAGTCATCCTGATAATTTCAGTTAATTTACTCTAAGTATAATTAAATCCACTAATTCCTAAACTATCTCCTTCAGGATTCAAATCCTGCCACCACTTGTGCAGTAGCAAAATTTTCTGCTGTTTCCTAATAAAAAAAAAAACACCTAAAGAACTAAAGTTCATATTATTATTCATATTATTGCTTTGCTTAATTATTTTCCAATAATTTTTAGAGAACGTATACATATATTTGGATTGCATACTTTCATTGTATTGATTTTGTTAGTGTTGGATGGGTGGACAGGGTATTGTTTGATTTATTTTGTAGTTGCTGGTCTGTGGCTGCACCCACTCCTTTTTAATCCTGGTTGTGCTTCCTGCTTTTTATCGCTCGTTTTGTCGTTTGAGGTTGCTGATCATTGACTGAATAAATAAATTTCAAACTTATTTCATGCACTCAGAATTGGAGATAGATTAGTCTTAGAGTACATACTAGGAAAATATACTCAGATTGAATCCGGCCTCTGAACAGATCACAGCCTAGAGCAGTGGTGAAATCCATTTTTTTTTTTTTGCTACCGGTTCTGTGGGCTGGCTTGGTGGGCGTGGTGTGGCTTGGTGGGCGTGGCAGGGGAAGGATACTGCAAAATCTCCATTCCCACCCCACTCCAGGTGGAAGGATATTGCAAAATCTCCATTCCCACCCCACTCTGGGGCCAGCCAGAGGTGGTATTTGCCGGTTCTCCGAACTACTCAAAATTTCCGCTACCAATTCTCCAGAACCTGTCAGAACCTGCTGGATTTCACCCCTGGCCTAGAGATACCTAGAGTATCAAGATTGGTTTGAAATTGTGGACTGGGTGGATAACTGAGTTTGAATAGTTCTTTGCACAGTTTTCACCTTCTATTATCAAAGGGCACTTGACAGTGAATAACTTGTATAAAGGAAACGTCATGAGCTCTTCTTGAAGCACGGACATTACCCTAGCAAGATACTGGTTCTCAAAGGCCACACCATTGATTTCATGGTACTGCATGGACTTCTCTTTTGAGACCAGTGTTCCATTTTAGAAATGAAAATATCCTGAAAAGCAGATATATGAGCATGAAAGGGGGTAGACAAAACGTCTGCCTCTGCAGGTTTCAAAAATTGGTGGGTTTCCATGGTGTACAGGAAGCCATCTTTTTAGGATCCTTGTGCAGGGAAACATCCAGCACGATCCACAGGGCAAATCAAATTAGTAAGATGCTATACAAAGGATTACCATGCACAGCTCTTTTGCAGCAATATTTCATGCAAGTTTAAAAGGAGTGGGCTTGCATGATAACCCTTCATCTACCACCTCGTCAAAAGTTTGACACCTCCCTTCTTCACAGAAGTTGCCACTTGCATCTTAATGACTGCATCAGACTTCCTTTCGGAAATTAGATGCATAGTTTATCATATACCAAGATTATTGAAGATCCGCTGAACCAAGACGGATACAATAGAGGATCCCTTGATACAATGTAGAATTCCACTTTGTACTGTGGGAAGCTTTGTGTACCATATTGGTATAGCTTGCATCTCTATGCTGGTCATATCTGCCATCTGTCAGGCTGCAAGCTAGTGAAATTCCTTAACAGGACCTATATCAGGGGTGTCAAACTCAAGGCCCATGGGCTGGATCCGGCCCACGGGATGCTTAGATCTGGCGTGCAGGGCCACCCTGAAAACACCGAAGGGCCGGCCTGCGGTGCCTCTGCCAGTGAAAATGGAGCTTGGGTGGGCCGCGCACAGCCCTCCCAGGCTCTGTTTTCGGCCATGACGGCCTCCTGCAGCCCTCTGCCAGTGAAAACAGAGCTCCCAGAGGGGTGCAGGAGGCCTTTGTGCTGAAAACAGGGCCCAGGAGGCCACACGTGCCCCCCAAACTCCGTTTTCACTGGCAGAGGGCTGCAGGAGGTCATCGCGGCCGAAAACGGAGCTCGGGAGCCCATTTTCCCTGGCAGAGGGTTCGGGCCACAGGTGACCCAAACACGATGTCAAGTTGGCCACGCCCACCCCGGCCCCTGAGGTCAAACACAACCCTGATGCGGCCCTCAATGAAATTACGAGCTTTACGAGTTGACATCGAGTTTGACACCCCTGATCTATATGATTCCCCATATGCTAGCTCCATGGAATGCTCAGTGTAGGTATGTTATTATAGAATTGGGTTTAGAACCGGGTCATACATCACTAAAATTGGCTTGGATTATTTTATATTAACAAAACTGTGTTTGAAGAAAACTCCAGCTTATGTGCAGATAGTCCTCAACTTACGACCACAATTGAGCCCAAAATCTATGTTGCTAAGTGAGACATTTGTTAAGTGAATTTTGTCCCATTTTATGGCCTTTCTTGCCACAGTTGTTAAGAGAATCATTGCAGTTGTCAAGTTAGTAACATGGTTGCTAAGTGAATCTGGCTTCCCCATTGACTTTGCTTGTCAGAAAATTGCAAAAGGTGATCACGTGACCCTGGGACACTGCAACCGTCATAAATATGAACCAGTTGCCAAGCATCCGAATTTTGATCACATGACCATGGCTATGCTACAATGGTCGTAAGTATGAAAAGCTGTCATAAGTCACTTTTTTCAGTGCCATTGTAACTTTGATCGGTCATTAAATGAACTGTTGTAAGTCAAGGACTACCTGTACAGAGTTTTAGAATGGATGGCAGGGGAAGGGGGGGAAATGTCACAGCCACACTCACAGTATTTTTTCACATTCAAACATAGCCTAGGCAAGTGTGCTACATCAGATTGGGAAGGATAATTTATGTTATTTCATCCAACTTGGAATGATTTATGTAGTTTCAGACACAGTTTTTGTAGGAACAGAAGGAAGTTAGAAGAGCCCATTTTTGTTTTTTTGTCGTAATCCTCTTTTTAAAGGGGCGGGGTTCAAAATGGCTTCCACCAATTTAGGAAGCTACCTTCTTTGCAAATCAGGGGAGTCACTTAGGTGGCAAATGAGTCGGTCTAAAATAAATATATTGTTTGGAGGAGCAGACAGAACATTCTTCTGCTTACTAATTTAATCTAAGTGGGGTTGTATTAAATATTCCTACAAATGCAAGGAATTGATGAAACCAGGTGTCTTATACATTATGCTGTACCATGAAAATCTCTTTTTAAACCCAAAATACTGAGCCATGCAATACACATTTTTGTATTGACTAAAGAACAACCAAATCATCTCAAACAAAAGCAAAAATGTATAAAATGGAAATTCAAAGAAATCCCACAATGATCTGAAAGAGGGGATTGATCAAAAATAAAAAGGTGCTTGAGAATTTTGGAAGTTGAAATGTAACTCACATGGAAACTTCTAACCTATGGAATGCTGGTTTATGTAATTCCTATTCTAGCTGACTCTTTCAAGCACAAGCTGTGTTAACAGGGTAAATTTATGAAGGGTAAATTTACTTTTGCTTCTCTTACTAAGAGGAACATGATTTGAGTGTAAAAAACCATAGAGCACTCTGAACTGTAAAAAAAAATGTAATTACTGGGCAGAAAGGTTCTTGACGATCTGTCATATTATTGTTTAATTTATTGAAAATGTCAAAATTCAACCTTATCTGCTATCATTTTGAAAGCCTAAACATTCAAATATAGGATTTTCCTCACAAACTAGAAGTTTTCGATTTGTACTAAAAAAAAATTAGCTTGATCAATGATTTGTGTACCAAAGGCACAAGTACAGATTAGGTGTATGGTCAGTCTAGAGCAGGGGTGTCAAACTCATGGCCCGTGAGCCGGATGCGTCACATACTGGCCCCGGCACACCCGGTTTAGCGAAGGGGAGTAAAGTCCCGATACGTCACGTGACGCCGCTGTGACACCGCGAGTTTGACACCCCCTGGTCTAGAGAAAAGAAGGACTGGGGTGACATGATAGCAGTATTATAGTATTTGAGGGGTTGCCACAAAGAAGAGGGGGTCAACTTATTTTCTAAAGCACCAGAAGGCAAGACAAGAAATAATGGATGGAAACTAATCAAGGAGAGAAACAACCTGGAATTAAGGAGAAACTTCCTAACAGTGAGGACAATTAACTAGTGGAACAACTTGCCTTCAGAAGTTTTAAGTGCTTCACAGCAGTAGGTTGCTCCCGGTTCGGCCCCGGTAGCAGCGGCGGCGGGAGGCTCCGCCTACCCTCCTGGGATGCTTCTGCACATGCGCAGAAGTGTCGCGCTCGCACACGCACGCAAACTGGTAGCAAACTAATTTACAACCCACTACTGGTGCTTCATCACTGGAGGTTTTTAAGAAAAGACTGGACAACCAACTATCTGAAATGGTATAGGGTCTCCTGCCTGAGCAGTGGGTTAGACTAGAAGACCTCAAATGTCCCTTCCAGCTCTATTCTGATTGATTGACTTAACTCAAGATTAAAATCATAACATATTTTGCTTCTGTTACTCTGCATAGTAAATAATACAGAGTACATCCATAAAGTTTCATATATCTTGTCCTCCATTTTATAAACACACTACTTTTACTTACAATTTTCATGTAGGTTGTTTACAAAGAGCAACAATTATTCAAACAGCAAATTGAGCATGGCAACACCTATTTTTAGGGTTAATATGAAGCAGTTGTCCAAAAAGCTCCATAGGACAGCTCACTTGCTCTCACCCTATCTCTCTCTTTTTGGCTGGGATTGCTTTCCAGCTACTTACTTTTAAACCTAGGCAAACATCTCCTAATTTTCCAGTATATATCTCTGATAGTTATTGATTCATATTTTAGATATATTTTAGAAAGACTTTAAAAGAATAATTTTTCAATGCAGTAATATGTAATGTTGCCATTCTTCAGCATCCTTCCTCGTACCTTCTGAATGGGCAATAGATGTTTTTGATACTTTGATCATTTGCAAATCAGCACATGGCGAACATAGAAATTCACGCTGTATTAATTCCTTTGCCTCCTACATTAGAACATATTATCCTAATTATAGTGGCTACGAAATATATTTCAGTGCAGCATTTCGGTACTTACAAGAATAGCTGCTGTAAAAATAACTGTTCACCGTTCTTAATATAAGTAAAACATGATGACCCATGATGACACCTACTGAAAATGTGAGGAGAACTGTTGTTTGTGTTGTTTATGCTGCAAGAAACATGCCATTGAGCAAACTTCTTAATGCAAACATCACAACAAGCCACCTTGAGCGGCCATGTGCGAATAGGCGGCAATATAAATTCCCTAAATAAAATAAAAATAAACAGTTGGAAATTGTCATCTTCAGAAATGTTTTATTATTTTATTTCATTTGTTAATTTGCCCAATAACAGAAGTTCCCTGAATGACTTGCAAGCCAATTTAAAAAATTAAAAACAGAAAAATGCTAAAAACATAAAACATTTTAATAAGCAAAGATTGAATACAAATGCATAATAAGTACTGCTGCCACAGGGGTGGGTTCTGACTTACCTCGCTGCCGGTTCGCTTCCTCACGCGCCGCGTGGGCGCATGCGCAGTGCTAAAAACCCAGCTTCTGCATATGTGCAGAAGCAAAAAACAAGATAGCGCTGCCTATGGCGCCGCCGAGAGAGCCGGTTCAGGGGCGTGTCCAGCCAGCCATCACTGCCGGTTTGGCAAGCGGGAGGAAATTCCCGCTACCGGTTCTATAGAGCCAGTCCGAACCGGCAGGAACCCACCTCTGTGCTGCCAGTATATAAAATAAATTATCCCAGTTGCAACGAGAGTTTTTGAATCGAAGCTCCATTATTGCAACTTAGGGGAACAAGGCAAGATTGGGGCAATACTACAGGAAAACCTTAGGAGCATAAATTTTGGTGCATTGTTTTTCTTTCTACCGACTTCATTGCTATATTTCCCAAAACAGTAAACTGAAAATACACAACTTGAACTCTCTGTTCAATGCAGCCTATAAAGACCTTCCAAAGTTGTCACAAACTCTTATTTCTAATGGGACAGGGGAAAATGATTAAGCAGACGAAAACCATCATACTAAATACATTTGATTAATGTAACCTGGCTTTAATTTAATTTAATTTAATTAATTAATTAGACTTGATTTTTTTTTTCTTGGCCCCTGTGACTTTTTGAGTAGAGCCCCCATCAAAGCCCAGATGCAGTCGGTAGTCCAAACAGGTTGTGTACTTTTGAACTAAAAAAACACTGAATAATTCATACGGCTTGAAGCTTTTCCATAATGACTATAACCAGATACCCTCTGAGTGTGAATTAAAGATGCTTTAATGTTCTGAAGTATAATGGTCAGTTCACTAACATGCTTCTGTTCGGAATTAAGAGTATGGAAGGTTGCGGCATTTGTAGCCTTGTCAGTTTAGCACTACAGCATCTAACCACTAGTACAGCAACCTCTCCTAGAGCGATGCCCTTTCTGTTCTCTGGATATTTTCTGTTTGCTCAGTTCTACATTGGTTGTTAAGAGATATTAAAGTCTGATAAGATGAGGCCAGCACAGCCATAAACTTCAAAGAGATATACTGCTACGTACAATTTTACCTAACCTCATTTCAGGGTACACTCCTCTTCCTGCCACAAGCATTGGGGGAAAAACACCACAGTTTCAGGAGGGGCTGGATGATCTCTTACTATTCCCTCTCCCGGTCCCTCTTTCTAGAAAATATACAGTTGTAAAAACAAATGTTTCTCCATTCCCGTGGTATTCTGCTGCATTTAGGTTAGACAAGGAAGCCAAAGACTAGAGAGAATCTTTAGAGCAGACAGCAGCGCAGAAGGAGATCCGAGGGCTTGTTAACAGGAAGGTACAGCGTCCGACTCTGCAGAGAAACCCGAAGAGAGAGCATTAGAGATCAGGAGAATTTGCTTTTCTACTTGTTGCTTTGATAATGGATAAAAGGCTGTCGTGAAATATAAGTTACCAGCTGGGAATGGATAGTATAATCTCAGCAGAAAAGCTGGTTGCTCAGTACTATAAAAAAAACAACTTTCATATCAACCTTATCTATTGTGGAGAATACAAAGGAGTTGTTTATATCACAGACATCCTCCCTAATTGGAGAAGGGGACGGGAGGAAACCATCTTCCCTTCCCGTAGAGGAAGCCTTACAGGTTTTCTTTCAATTAATTTTTCATTGACCCTCCTTTGCTCTTTGACCAAGCACTCCACTGAACGAAGATTCCCATAATTCTACAGCATCAGGTGAAACGTAGAGTCATCTTTGATGGATTTCAGGAGGTTGATCTGAACAGAATGATAAAGGGCCAGAATGCTTAAGGAATTATAACTGCAACTGAGTCTCCTGGGCATTTGTTTGTTTGATTCTTAATTTTGGCAAACGGTTCTCACTCCACAATAACATCAGGTTGACTTCCTCCCCCCCACCCCAAAAAATAACCCATAAGAAATACCATACTATACAATAGAGGAAATAACAATAAAACAATGATAAGAAACTGCTGATAAAACAATAATCATAAGCCAGGTCAAGAGGTGGGACTCCTATTTAAAAGCTATCACAGCTTCATGAGAACACAACAGAGTGCCTGCTATTTGAAAGATAACAATACATTAGTGGGTATAAGGAAAATATGTCTAGATATGTAAGACAGTGACTGGAAAAGGTCCTCTCTAGGATTTCTCTAATTTCCAAACATAGAAGTTATTAGAGAAGGGCATCAAAGGAAGATCTTAATTGGCAGACTGGTTCATGTCAGAGAAGGAATAATAACAATAACAACAGCCATGTAGCCTATTTTGTAACAGTAGCTCTCTTTATTGCTAAAGACAGCAATGGTATCTGCTGCCCCATTTAATGAGCTAATCACCGCGCACTGCATCTGATGAAGTTTCTGAGCATTTTTCACAGTATGTATAATACATTACAACAATCTAGCAAAGGCTTATTAATATGTTCAGGGGCCCTCCCCTCCTCTTTTATTTATTGATTCAGGTGATGTATATGGATGCCCATCACTCAGCAGTGATTCTTCAAATAGTGAAGCCATTTGTGAGCAAGTAACATTGGTGAAAGGCCATTAAAGTTAACGGCACGTCCAGTAGCTCTGATGAATCTTAGAGCTTTCTCTAGCTTCCTTAAACTGAAGGGCAGTGCTGAAATTCTACATTATCGGTCTGGCAACATAACAGCATCTCTCGATGCCTAGAATGAGCTTCAGTTTATTCATCTTCTTGCATTTCTTGCAATAATTCAAGAAATTATTCAAGACATTTACAGTGGCAATGTAAAACAGAGATATTTCCTTCCACTGAGATTTCCATTGGGTAACGACATTCATGGAATTTTTAAAGGGTTTCCCCATAATTTCTTTTATATATATATTTTTCCCTTGAAAAAGTGGGAAAAGAGAGAAGCTGGAAAAGTTACACAAGGCTTTTTGATCGATAGCACTGGGTTCCCTTCATCTTTTTACATCCAAGGATTATAACAGCTGAAATCCATCAAGAACCAGACAAATGTAAAGAGTACTCTGCCTTACATGGAAACTAAGACAGATTAGATATAAGAATATCTGATATAAATCAGATATATTTTGCAGATAAGGCCTAGGAAAGCAGGGTTTCTCAAATTTGTAGAATGACATGAGAGTTAATATGCAAGGCCAGTCCAAATTTACTCTACTGGTTCATCATCCAGCTCTATGATTGGCATAATGACATAATTTATTCCCATTCTGGGCTGTAAAGAATTGCTTTGTTTGGCCCACTTCAAATTACAGACATTTCAAAGATAAAATCTTGTTAGAATTTAGAACACATATTTAGATGCTGCTTGAATTTAGTTTGCTGCACTAAACCTGTGAAAATAAGTATTGCTCCCCCCGTGCTACTATATATGTGTGTACCATTTTCATATGTCTATGGTGACTCCTTACTACTACAGAAAGCTGCAGTAGATGTTTATATGACTTGAATACTCTGCCATACTAAAATGAGCTGAACATCAAAACAAAGAGTTTAAGACTGATTTTTTTTTTTTTTTTTTTGGTGAGTGTGAGATCAGCAAAAAAAAAAAAAAGAGAAAATCAAAAAAAAGAGTTTAATAATAATTTTTTTTTTTTTTTTTGGTGAGTGTGAGATACTAGCTTTCCATGTATTAAGAATTTTCCCCCAATGATGGAGTAGACTGTCATATGATCTTGCTATGATGATACAGAAAATGCAGGTTTGCTCATCTACTCTTTGTAAGAACCGGGCTAGAGTAAACATTCGATGAAGCTATGATTGATTGTGATTCTCTTTTGAATTTAATTGTATATTGGAAGAAATTTGCTACCATACCAAAGTCTACTGAAATGTCAATGTCCTTACAACACAACTGATTTGTAAAATATGAATGAGCTTTCCTTGTGAGGTCTTACATAAGTTGATAATTCTAATCAATCTCATAGGATTGGTATGCCCATAAAATGAGTTTGGGGGGATTAGAAATAAAAATTGTGATGAATTGTTAAATCGGTTCATACCTTACTTGAACATTCAAATCCCTAAGGTGTGAATATTTAAAATAGCAATGACCACTGTGATTATTAAATTAGATTAGAGATCCTCGCTTCCGCAGTGTAACATGAACATCCTTGGGATAAAGTAGTTCTGGTTGCACTTTGTAGTATACTGGCCAAAATGTATCAAAACTGAACCGTAAGCTGTTACCAATTTTCAGTTGCTTCATGTGGCACTAGGTTAGTTACCTAAGCCATACCTTCCCTATTTTAGTGGAAGTGTTATGTGAAACCTTCAATATTCACCTCACCTGTCAACTGCCATTTACCAAGGAGAGCTAAGGGTTAGAAGAGCAATAGTAGCACATTTTCTGGAAGGTGTGTGCCTATCTTTCTTGAAAATAAAGTATGTAAACATCGTAAAATTGTTAAAATCCTAACAATTGCTCATCAATATTGGCATTTACCAAATTAGTATCATGAAGAATATACAACAACATTTTTAACATTGAAACTCTGTATGTTCCATTTGTATAATAACAATCTGCTTTATGGTTAGAAACAAGCTGATAAAGATATACTCCAGATTATCTTTGGGAAAATTCCCAGAGAAACTGGATGAATTTTAATCTTGAAATGGCTACAAAACTTGCTGGCTGGAAAGGGAAATGCTTTGTGAAAACGGGGCCACTAGAAACTTGCATTCTTCATTTTAATGACATATTTAGAGCCTTGCCTTGCTTTATATTCTTAGGTGTAATTACCCATATTAAAAAGAAAGAGAACCACTCATTAGTGTTCTGTTCCACTGACTTAATTATATCCTTAATTAAATCTTGACAAACTGGGGGTCATGGTTGTGTCAGTGGAATTTGTCACCATACATCAGCAGGTGGCTAGTCATGTCTATTTCTGATGTCCTTTTAAAAGCTTTTCGTACAGATTGCAGGATAAATGACAAACAAATGCAGATAGCTCTTTCTTCAAAATTTCTCTCTTTCTGGTAAGTGCAAAAAGAAGCCCCAGAATTGATTGGAAGTATTACTCAAGTAGTTAACATACATTGTGTGTATAGATCTTATCTCCCGTCCTTCCTTTGAACAGATTATCAGCCTCCTCTATGCTTGATGAAATCAGAACTGATTGCAGGGACACATGCGAGAGTTAATCTAGATTGGATTGCAATAGTGCTTTACTTGGGGCCACATTTTAAAAGTCTTTGGGAAATGCAATTAGTCCAAATGGAGGTGAATGCATGATTGGATGCTTTGATCAAGATGCACATTGCGAGCTCTTCACCTCTCTTAGAGGCATAACTTATCACAACATATCTACAAAACGGGCAGAGTGTATGGCAGGACACTACCTTCTTATTCATTATTCATACACAAACACATTCTCTGGGTCCAGAATGCAGCTGTAAGAATGTCAGTGATACTCTCTCTCAGAACCATAGTAACTCATTCCTGTAAGGGCTGCACTGGTTACTAGTTTGTTTCTGGTACAGTTCAAATTGTGGATCATTATTTTTATAGCCCTAAAACAATTTAGGTCTCAGATTCATCAAGAACTGCCTCCTGCCGTCTGAGCGACATTGCTTCCTAAATTCTGATGGAGATGTCTTTTCTTTTGTCTTAACTGCAGTAAAATGATGTTTGATTTGGGGCAGAGAAAGATTGTCAAACAGCCCAGCTGGAATCTGAGAAATTGTTTTTCAAGAAGGCATTCTTTTCCCAAGTAATTTAAATGCTATTTCTTTTACTCTGATTATTTAAAAACTTCTATTCTTGTTTTTAATGTAAGTTTTTAGCTCATCTCTAGGATTATTTTTCTGATTTTTTAATCGTTAAAAATCTGCATCATTTTTAAATGCTTTAAGCCCCCACCCCACCCCAAGTAAGGCATATGCTCTAGAAGAGCAAGATATGTACATGCTGCCCACTGTACTATTCCTCTCACAGAAAGCAGTGTTATGCTGAACTCAGAAAATAAGCAAGAAACAGCAGAGCAAAAAAATGGATGTCTGAGGGTTTTTTTAAAAACAGAAAATAAATTTGGTTTACTAATGGGCATTATAGATGAATACCTATCTGCTGCCTATCATGGCTTTGGTCAATCAAGGTTTATAGGATCCAATCTGGGTCGGTCACTGGGACCAGAGGTTTAATCTTCCAAGTTTTGGACTTGTGCTGGAGCCCATCCTCAGGAAACTTCTGTCTAGCAGAGTATGCCACTAGATACACTCTGTGTCTCTAGACTGAAACTCCAAATTAACGCAAAATACAGCATGTGACTCAGTCTACCAGATACATGCTCTGGCAGGCTAAGTGTATTTCCAATGACACCAGTTTGAATGACAATCTTAGGCTACCAGTAAAATCTGAGGATTATTGGGTTCTTGTAGACCGGTGGGCAATGTTTACTTGCTCTCTGACATCAGGTTTGCCCTTCTTACGCATGTGATAGTATGGAAAAGCACCATCTCGGACATAACCAATCCCTTGGGGACAAATGTTTATTATCAAAATGAATACATTTCTAGTAGAAAAAGAAAAGAAATATCCATTTAAAGAAGTATTTTAATTGACATTTTTTTATATTTTCGTCTAGTTTTGTTTTGTCTCTGTTTAACATTTTTTCTTTTGGATTTTATATTTTAATCTTTTGAATAAAATAAAAAAATTGTTAAAAGAAAAAACCACAAGAAGCATAGAACTCACAAAACAATTCTTAATAACACCCTAAACATTTATAAAGCCCATTTCAAAATACTAGCATAACAGACCTACATGTCTTATGGTGGGGGAAACTAACAACCTTTTCATCTCACTCTGCCAATGTATTAAAGTTGCTACCGTGTTTCCCCGAAAATAAGACCCTGTCTTATATTTTTTTGAACCCTGAAATAAGCGTTTGGCCTTATTGCCATGCACTCAAAAGCCCAATTGGGCTTATTATTAGGGGATGTCTTATTTTGGGGGAAACAGGGTAGAAGAAGCCCATCTTCACATTTGTACTTCAAGAGATCTTCCTGAGGGATGGCATGCTTGATCCTCTCACCTTATAATTTTCAGCACCAAGTTCACTCTTTCTTATTTGCCCAGGCATATTAAATGCAGACATTTTCAGTGGAATGAATTATTACTCCTTTCAGTTTTACTGCATTGTTATGCATTGCTTTAGGTACTGCTGTTTAATTGTAGTGCAGATGTTTGTTGTCATTGTTATACAGTACATAAAGTTATATACTGTAATTCTTTTGTTTATACTAAAGTTATAAGCTGTGTGTGTATGAGAGAGAGAGGAGGGGGGGTTACAACAGTAGCAGTTTTAATGCAGAATATTATGTAATATTAAACTTACTATTTCTAAGTTAAGTGACATGAATGAAATCCAAACAGATACCATGCCTGATTGTTTTATATAGAAAGGCAAATTGTAATTCACAGTTTATATTCAGGCAAACTATGGACAGAAAAATTGTCAATTTGTTTTGTGGAGTACACTATTTCCTGTTTCAATCAAATCATAGGTCTTCCATGCAGCTGAACTGGCAAATTATGATTGTTGTATCCATCCAAAATAGCACTGTAACCTGAGATGAGATTTTAGTTCTTTATCTCTCCGCTTCTAACAGATGTATTACAAAGAATTTGAATGATTCATAAATGTCATCATTGGTTGGTTGGTTGGTTGGTTGGTTGGTTGGTTGGTTGGTTGGTTGGTTGGCTGGTTGGCTGGTCGGTCGGTCGGTTGGTTGGTTGGCTAGTTCATTGGTTGAATCAATATCTATGATCTCCCACTCAATATGAAACTCAAGGTAGTAGATAAATGAAAAGTATAATAATAATATTAAAAATAATAAATGATTTTGTACCTGAGGTGACTCATCGAACCAAGGAGAATTCAAGAACAATCAAGATAGGTATAAAATATCTGACCTGCTACTTAGACGGATCTGAAAGGTGGCCAGGGTTGGGACCATTCAACTCTCAGAGGGAAGGTTGCTCCAAAGGCCAGGCACAAAAACAGAGAAGGCTCATCTCCTGAGTCACAGCAGATGACTCTGCTTAACTAATGGGAACTGGAACATGTTATTGGATAGGCAGAAGTAATCAAAGACAGGTAATCCCTTAAATAAGTAGTCCTTGTGCAATGAATATCTTTGTAGGCCACAACAATCATCGTAGTAATCATCTTCACCATAGTAAAACTATAAACATCATAGTAATAGTTGGCTACAGTATTCTGATCTCCAAGGCTTGCATTAGTCAGCTATATGAAAAAAAAAGAGATCCATATTGACTATGTCAAGGCAATGAGGAATCAGAATCCTGCACAAATTGAAATATTTTTCATTGTTACTGCACATTATTTTAGGTAATGTAACCCCAAAGTGCCGGTACAAATCCCTATGGTGTGGTCTGAGCATTTCAGCACTTACATCCTGTTTCTGTAAGAATATCTTAAAATGCATATTATTAAAGGGAATCAATAACGTATATTTATTAAACAAATTTTCATCTCTTTGTTTAGGCTTCTCAACTGGTTACAAGATAGAAGGAAACTCATATAAATAAACAATGAATCGGAAAGTAAATGGGATGTCTACAGCTCCTTCTCTCCACCCCCTCGCCCCCAGTTATGGCTAAATGAGAGCCATTATGAAGCTTTCAGATAAACTTACCCAGCTCTTATCTGTACAAACCTGATAGATCTGCCATTATTCTTAGTGAATAACAGAAGTTATATCATTTTCTATCATTAAAAATGCATTAATCCTTTTTTTTTTAGTAACCTTCCTCTAATTCATTGATTCAATTATACTCTGAAGGGTAAAGTATAGTAAAAACAGAGTATTAAAAATGATGTTTTATAAATATTAGGTGTCTTTTTAGATATATTAATGGAATAATTTTTGAGAAAAACTATATTAAACCACAGTTCAATCAACATTCATAAAAGTTTGTATCAATGCAGTTCTATGGTGAGTTTTAAATTTGGGGTTATATAAGTGAGGATTCTGTCCATAATCCACAATCATTGTGATCACTAGAGTCAGAAAAATCACAAAAGCCAAGAAAATTCCTTGCATCATAAAATTTAAATAGTATCCTGTACTGCCCATATTAATTTCTGACATACATTTATTTACCAATAAAAGGACCTAAAAGGCAGGCTCACACCTGTTGGGTACAAAATACTGTTATTTCCAAATGTATAAATGTATCTAATAAATTTATTATGACTAGGGAATTAAAGCTGGGTTTCAAAAAATGCTTAATTTTAGATGAATTGCAACTCACAATTTTGAAGGGCGGATCCACGTTCCCCCTTAAACAAATTATTAATCTATTTAAAGTTTTATGAGACATTGTATAATAGTTATTAACTGCTGCAATTGTTTAATTACAGGAAAACAAGCTGTGAATGGATATATGCAGGGTTTTAGCTATCAGTCTGCAATAAAAGCCATATTTACAATGAAGCAGGCTGTTTTCCTGTCCAAAACAATTTCAAAGGGAGTTAGTTCTATGTTTTGCTGCCAGTTTAGATCAGGGCTCATTAGAAAGCTAAATCTGTATACAGGTAGTCCTTGACGTACGATCACAAGTGAGACCAGAATTTCTGTGGCTAGCAAGGTGGACGTTGAGTGAGTCACGCCCGATTATATGAACTTTTTGGCCATTGTTTTTAAGCAAACCACTGCAGCTGTTATGTGAATCAGGCAGTTGTTAAACAAATCCAGCTTCCCCCCATTGACTTTGATTGTCAGAAGCCAGCTGGGGAAGTCACAGATGGTGATCACATGACTCTGGGATGCTGTAACTGTCATAAATTCATCCTGGTTGCCAAGTGTTCAAATTCTGATCACGTGACTGCGGGGATGCTGCGACAGTTGTAAGTGTGAGGACCGGTTTTAAGTAACTTTTTTCAGTGCCATTGTAACTTGAAACGGTCCCTAAATGAATGTTGAAGACTACCTATACCAGTTGACAGGATTCTCCAGGGATCAGGTATTTGAGGGTGTCTTCCTTATGTGAGCTCAGTGAAGTCAGAGAAAAAGCACTCATTATTTGACATCACAGTTATAGCCACCTAGGACTGGGGAGGAGATTTTCTTTTCAATTCCCTTTTTCAGTATGTGATTTCTCCTCATTAATAGTAGGACTGTAGAGTAGCAAGTATATTGCACTAGTTATGTAGAAAACCTTGAAATTCACCCACACGTAAACTCATTTATGGGTAAAATTGAGTGTCCAGGTCTAGTAAATAATCTCTCTGAGACCCACTTATTTTGCTCTTAACTCTGACTTTAGTTATATCGCCCAACAATGAAACATATTTATTAAAAGTACAATACTCAGAGGCCTTTGTTCAGATATGTAGTTTGCAAAACTGAAGATAATTTGCACTGCAGGTGAGAGGTCATTCTCTTACTGGTCTGTTAATGGAGTTGGGTTGGGATAAGATCAATTTCCATGCTTCTTCATATTGATCTAATACCTCATTGGCACTTCGCTTCATGGATTGGTTAGCTCAAGTGTGAAAAATGATTGATAGATCTCTGACCCCGAGGATTTTGTTTCGGATGAGATTAGGATAGACTTTTACTCTTGCATGTGAATGTCGTGTAAGATATGGTACCACTGGAATTCATTTAATTTGCTTAAACTGAATCCAGTTAAACTAAGGTATCTTGCATTTTAAAATTTAAATTCCAATTAATTCTGCAAGAATTAACAATATCTGAACCAGAAGACTTACGAATACTTTAACTTTTTTTACTTTTTCTTTTATTTGTACTTCTATGCCGCCCAACTCCCAAGGGACTCTGGGCGGCTTACAGCAAATATAAAACTTATTAAAATATAAAAAGCATTATTAAAAAAATACATAATAAAAATACTAGTTATTCGGTGTCAATAAGTCAAAGTTAATTGTTTTAATTACAAACCAATTAAAAAATTTACACCTAAGACTGCCTTTGGTTGTTTTCTCAGTGTACAGGAAGGATAGAAGTTCAAATAATACTAACAGCAGGAGTAGCAGCAACATTGTGGTTTTCCTTAGCATTGCTGATGCCATAACAGTACTGGTGATATTCCTGATACGCTCATTCACATCTTCTGGTTTCCCACATATAAATTTCCCAGAATACTTACTATCGGAGAAAAGTAGTATTTTAAGTGGCCATTCAAGTTCCCAAGGAAACACTGAATTAGGGATCTATTTACTCTTTGATTTCCTACCTATTTTGAAGCTGTATGCCTACATTTATTTCTACGTCCAAAACTACACACTATAGCCACTGCTGGTATGAATACTGTAGTTATTTTGTGCAGTTTAATGCACAAAATGTTCTGAATGTTCCAATTCAGAATACAGGAAGAATCACTACATACCATGAAGATGAAAGTCCTATATAAATAGTCCTCGACTTAAAACAATTCATTTAATGACCGTTCAAAGTTACACCACCATTGAAAAAAGAGACTCACGCTTACAACAGTCACACATCCCCAGGGTCACGTGATCAAAATTCGGGCCCTTGGCCACATGATGACCATTGCAGTATCCTGGGGTCAGCCAGTGGCCATTGCGACCTTTCCCACCTGGCTTCCAACAGAAAAGTCAATGGAGAAAGCTGGATTTACTTAATGACCCCATGATTCACTTAACAATTGCAGTTAACAATTGTGGCAAAAAAGGTCATAAAATCAGGAGTGACTCACATAACAACTGCCCTGCTTAGCAATGGTCATAAGTCAAGGGCTACCTGTAATCCAAAGTCTACTCACTCTTTTAAAAACAATGTATGGGTGATAGTTTGGAATCTATTCTTAAATGGATGTAGCTTTGTTTAGAATCTAAACAAAGACTTTGTTTAGAAACTTTAGATGTTATATTACATAGTGTTTCTTCTGATGGGGTTAAATAAGGTCTTTTTCTTAAGTCTGTCTTCTAGTGTATTTCATCTTCTTTGGTCTTCTGAACCCAGCAAATTGGTTAACGTTAATTATGACTTTTATTGAAACAAGACGATTCTTAAAAATGTTTTTAAAAGTCTCTACAGGTGGAGACCTTAAGATAGGAGGGAGTTCTGGAGTGTTTACATGTGTGATCTCTTAGGCTTTCCTGGATTTATAATCACTGTTTCTAAACAGGGAAATTCTCCTAGATCAGGAACAGCCCTTCTGAAAGTAGACAAGGTTTTAGCTAACCAAAGGATACAAATGTGATCTTTTTTTATGTCTGCATATGTACCAACATGTTTTTCAAATTCTTAAATCATTCACACAAATTCCACAACATCAAACATGTTCCACAAACATCATTCACCTTTTTCTCAACAAACCTTATATAAGTAACATCCTAAGCAATCACAATACAAAATACCTAAATTCCACAAAGATTCTGACAGCATGTTTTTAAATGGAGAAGCGATGCAAGAAACAATTGTTTCCTTTTTAACAGAGGCCAAAATCAATATGGTCAGCTGATCAAAAATGAAACAACTTGGTTAACCTAGGCATTCATTTATAAACCTGCCATAATGCTTCATATATAATGTATTGATTATATTTAAGCAAATAAACATTACATGTGCAGTATCAGGGTTTATTTATGGAAAGCCACATATAATAAATATTTTATTAAACATTAAAGATCATTTTTCCCCACAGTATGAATAACTGCTGCTGTGCTTATCATTCACCATACTTTTGCTTTGTCAGATATAAGCATGTAATGTGTAAAAGATGGCATCGTGTGCAGAGGATAGCCTTGATATACAATAACTGTAAAGGAACTTGTAAGAGCCGAGGTGGCGCAGTGGTTAGAGTGCAGTACTGCAGGCTACTTCAGCTGACTGTTCAGCAGTTCAGCGGTTCAAATCTCACCGGCTCAAGGTTGACTCAGCCTTCCATCCTTCCGAGGTGGGTAAAATGAGGACCCAGATTGTTGGGGGCAATATGCTGACTCTGTGAACCGCTTAGAGAGTGCTGTAAAGCACTGTAAAGCGGTATATAAGTCTAAGTGCTATTGCTATTCACGTGATGCTTTCTGACTTCTAAAGTTCTAAAATAAAGTAACATTCTCTGCTGAGAAAAAAACCTGAATTTTGCAATTGGTTTCAGTTATTTGATTTGGGGTTGTATTAATTATTTATTTTGTATAATTGACTCCTAAGCATGATCTGTCTACTTTTTACTAGCTTTTTGGAAAGGCAATATGGGTTAATGTCTAAGGGCCCAGGTTAAAAACTGGGACACTGTGAATTGTAGTTTTGCCTTAGCCATAAAGCCAGTTGGATAAACTGGGGCCACTCATTTTCTCTCAGCCCTCAGCATGCAATGGCAAACCACTTCTGGAAAACTGTCCAGGCTATCATCAGGAGTCAGCACCGACTCTAAAACAAGAAAATAACAGCAACAACAAAAATAAACACCAAAGCTTTCTTCCTATCACCCAGATCTGATTAAACCAGGATATTTCAGCAAATATGTTTTATATATTATCTTCTGAATTATAAGGGGATAAACATATTCTTTAAAATAATAACGACATTGAGAAATCACAAGAAGTTGAATTTCTCATGGTGCATTATTTAGAACAACAGCATTGCAGGCAAACTCTGTCCACAGGCTGGAGTTCAATCCTGATGGGGCTCAAGGTTGATACAGCCTTCCATCCTTCAGAGGTCAATAAAATGAGGACCCAGATTGTTGAGGGCAATATGCTGACATTGTAATCTGCCCACAGAATGCTGTAAAGCACTATGGGGCAATATACAAGTCTAAGTGCTATTGCTATTATGTCTATTTCAATCTTAGACACAAAACAAAGAAAGACATATTTTGCCAAAGGTTGACTTGCTTTAGGCTACATTATACATATTCTTTGGTTTGGTTAAAAATTTCAAAAAAGTACTGGAACATTTTATTTTATTTTTTAGAGATGAAATAACCTTTGAAAGAATGCAATGCTTAATTACTAAAAATAGTACTTTACTAAATGACACACACTGATTATGTATTTGTTCTGTTAAAAATATTTCTCCTGTGCTCCTCGTTACAAAGAAACTAAAGTAACAAAAATTGTATCACCTCCAGGGATGTCACAGGCGCTAAACAATAGTACCCTTATCACTCAGGCAACCTTTATACAAACTAGGGCAGTGCATTGGTTCGGCTTGAAAAGCAAAAAAAGGTTCTTACAACAGATATGCCACTTCAAACAGGTACTAACATTTTGCCACTGCAATTTATTATGAGAGACCTGTAATTCATCCTCAGTAGGTGGGCTAGTTAGAAATGAAGAGATGTTGAAAAGTTTGGAATTGCTACTCTGAGAAAAAGTGCCATTTGTTTTACCCAATAAATCATTTCGTTTAGAAAGACTGTAAGATTTTGGTTCCTTTGTTTTCTAAAATACATGGTGGAAAGCTTTGCATATAATTTATTGAAACCTATTCCACTTGAAAAATGGTTGTGGAGAACAGTGAGAGCATTACATTGAAAAACAGGAGAAAAACACAAAGTCAGAAGTATTTATAATGTGGTCTGTTGCTAATTTTGATCCAATATACTTAAATATATATTCACTACTGGTTGTTTTTTTTTAATGCATTCATTTCTAGCCTGTTTTCTTGTACCCAGTTGCCTGTTTTCTTGTACTCATTCTATTCTAACCTGAAGCTCTTCAGATTATTTGCAATTATTAGACAGCATGCCAGCAACTAGGAATTCTGGGAGTTCTTATATAACTGGAGGCTGGCAGGTTAGCAAAGTTTTTTTTCCAATCTGTTATCCCTCTGATATTACTCCCTTTTTCCTGAGCAGCACAGCTAAGCCAAGCTATTCTGGCTAAAGTTGCTAGATCTAAAGAAGAAGAGACTAAGTTAAGAAAGCATTACAGGAAAAGTTCACCATGAAGGATTTTTCTTTATTTGGGAGCATTGCAGGTGAGAGAGCCATGGAGAATGCACATGCTATCAAGCACAAGCAATGCCCAGGGTTACCTTCGAGCAGTGGCCCCCAACCTTTTGGGCACCAGGGACCAGTGCCATCAAGAAAGGTTTTTCCACTGACTGGAGGGGGCATGGTTTTGCCTGCTGCCTGCATCCTGCCAATGGGGCTTCAGTTGTTTCTGCGGCCCGGATTCTGGCATGCGGCTGCCTGGAGCTGGTCTGTGGACTGGGGGTTGAAGACCCCTGCCTTAGAGGATAGCACTGGTATAATTTGTCTCTTTGGAGGGCCTCTCTAGGCCTTATTCTGAGGGATATTCTACAGTCCAGAAACCTGCCTTGTTCTGAGGATTAATCAATGGTTAGTGTCAGTGGCGACATAATCTGGTAGATAAATGGCAGCAGCCACAACCTACTGGGGAAATGCAGTGGTTGTAGAAATCTGTCACCACAACTCACTCATATGCTTCACAAGTTCCTCAGGAGAAGACGCAGTCAACATGATTCATAATAATTTTTAGCACTCTGTCCTTCATTAACTATTTATTGATTATGCCATCAAGTGGACGCTGCACCAGCTTTGCAAACATCTCAAGAAATAGAATGCTTGATTTGGAATGGTGGGCATATCTTCAGATTAAATCAAGATATTTAAAAGATAAGAAAGAACGAGGTATTGAGAAAGAATTAATGGCAATAGACAAAATTTTGCTAGGGCCAGAAGATAAGACGATAAAGAAAATTTATCAATATTTATTAGATTACGAAATGGTAGAAGAACAAGTTAAAGAAACAATGGTTACCTGGGCGCAAAATTTTGGGTATAACATCAATTTGGACAAATGGCAAGAATTATGGGATAAGAATAGAAAATTGACTCTGGCTACAGCTTATAAAGAAAATCTATATAAAATGTTTTATAGGTGGCACATTTCCCCAACAAAATTAGCAAAAATGGACAAAAAACACTCAGCACAATGTTGGAAATGTAAAATAGCGAAAGGTTCATATTATCATATGTGGTGGTTGTGCAATAAAGCAAAGAAATTCTGGACCCAGATAAAGGAATGGTTAGAAGAGATGCTAGATAAGGATATAGAAATGATACCAGAACTGTTCTTACTAGGAATCATTCATGGAAAACACGAAAAAGGACAGATATATTTAATCCTACACATAATAACTGCAGCAAGATTGATATATGCACAATTTTGGAAGAATGAGAAAACCCCATCCGAAGAAGAAATAATAGAGAAAATATTGACATGTGCAGAAATGGATAGACTATCATTGGAATTGAAGGACAAAGGTGAGACGGAATATTACGCAATATGGGATAAATTTTATCAGTGGATAGAAAGAAAAAATGGTCGAAAAAAATAGAGAGTAAAAATTGAGAAAAGGGAAACTAAAAGAGAGCTCGGATATAAATAAATAATGATGAGGGGTATATATGTGAGATCAAAAAAAGTAAGTTATATTGAGCAATAATGTTATTTATTGTTATGTAAATAGTGTATAAAGAAATGACCAACTAGGATGGTCACAAAGTGTCCAATGTTTTTAATGTTTGTTTAATGTTTGTTTGTGTGAATAAAAGATTTATTAAATTAAAAAAAAGAAAAAAAAAGAAATAGAATGCGAATTTATCTAATGATTAAGGCACCAGGCTAGAAATCAGGAGACTGTGAGTTCTAGTCCCACATTAGCTATGAAAGCTGACTAGGTGATTTTGAGACAATCGACAGTCCCTCTGTGCCAGCCCAACCCACCTCCCAGGATTGTTATTGTACAGAAAATAGGAGGAGAAAGAAGTTACATTTTCTTTTTTAAATTCTGCCTCTTTTTTAAAAAGAAAAAGGGAAAAAAACAAAATTATATTTATAATTCATCATAAGTAATGCTGTATGTCATACATGAGTAACCTACATTTGATCTAGCAAGCAAAGTATAAACAAATCAAAAAGCCCACAAAAGCACTTCTTAAATTGCAAGAGCTACATTTGATACTTTGCTTAATCCAAATTCCTGCTGATGGATGGATGGTGATAGATAGATAGATAGATAGATAGATAGATAGATAGATAGATAGATAGATAGATAGATAGATAGATAGATAGA